>BLKR01001206.1:0-323615 GCA_011170035.1 Teleogryllus occipitalis | reverse complement strand
CAATGGATATATCATAAAAAGGAATTCAATAATGTGTCATTTGTGAATATTTTTAACAGTACTTTGACTATAAAATTATACTTTCTGACATGTTATTTTAAATTGAATCCACAAAATTTCCCACAGCTCTTGCAATTGTCGCCTTTGGGGAAGGTAACCATCACGGTGCTGAAACTGTTACAGGAAGGAGGAAGACAGAGAGAGGTGGCAGTGACGGAGGCACAATTACACCTGTGCTCTTGACCAGAAGGATAGAACATCAATATTATTGATCAGAATGAGAAATTTTTCCATTGATTCATCAGAACTGAACTCTTCTTCCACTGACTGAAATTCCAGAGTATCCATTGAAATGAACGATATCAAAAAATTGGCAGTGTAAGGAAGATACTAACAAAGGTCATTTTCAAACTTAACAAGAATTGAATTGGACAATGGCTATAAGAACAAGACTGCATTTTAAAACATTTCAAATACCGGGAAAGGGAATGAGTGATTAAATATTGTCACTATAATCTCTAGATAATTCATCGGATTTTAGATACTAGGTAGAATTTTTGTTATTATTTACTGTGACACAACTTCTCATTGAAAATTTACAAAAATGAATAAGCCGTAGATACCTACAGAAAAACAGAATACAATTATTTACACATATGCTCTGCATTCATCATTAACATCACTGCACATCCGCAATTGTGGGTGCAAAGGCTGGTGGGCTGACTGCAATGTTTTGTGGCGCTATGAATCACTGCTTTGGAATTTCAAACTGTAAAAGATAAGTTCATTTCTGATGAATCAATGGGAAAATATTTCATTCTGATCATTAATGTTGATGTGTTTTCCTGAGTCCTTCATGACAAGACCATGGATTGTTGTAGTTATGTCTCTACCCCAAATTGCCACCAGTCAGTCTCTCCCATTCCCCTTCCCTGACTTGGTGCTGCTAAGGCCACCTTCCCCAAAGGCAACAGTTTTAAGGGCTACTACAGGAAATATTGTCTGTTTAATTTAAAATCACATGTCAGAAAGTATAATTTTATACTCAAATTACTATCAAATATTTACATATCATAAAGGGATATGTTCATCACTGAATGGACATCATTGTATTCCTCTTTTTATGATCTACCCATTGCTAGTGAGAAAAATATACAATTCCATTTAAAAAATCAGAGATGAATACATTTTTCAAAAACTAAAAATATTTTAAACCAAATCTTTACTTGCATATTACTTGCCCAATAATTCCACATTGTGGAGTGAAAACTGCATTTCAATGTCGTGAACCTTTTAGAAGAAACGGTGATGGCCTGTAGTTGGTGGGACACCTGTATACTTGGGAGAATGTATCCTTCCTACTAATGAGTACATCAGGATTTCTCAACCTTTTGCTTTCATCTACCCCTTTTAAGAGAATTGTTTGCTTCTTTGACCCCCTTAAGTTTTCTCTATAATATAAGGGCAAGTCAGAAAGTATCTGCAGTTTCGTTTTAACAGCTGTAAGTTCACTGTACAGCATTGTGCACTCACCAGCCTTAAGATGACTTAGTTCACTTTGCTTATGGCAAGTTTCAGCTTTATTGTTTAATGTTTGCTTGATTTAAACTGCTGCATCAATCTCCATTTGCACCAAAAAAGAACAGGCTCTCATATTCATTTTTTTCTTTTTATCTGCCAGTGTACCAAAAGCTGAAATCCTTAGAAGACTTTCAGCACTATGTGGGTGCAACATTTTTCCTTGGTGAAGAGTTTACCAGTGGATTGAACCATTCTAAACCAGTCAAACAAGCAGGCAGGATGAGAAAAGAACAAGCTGTCCAGCCTCGTCCACTATTGATCCCAAATTGACCAAGTCTGTGCCCTGATTCTGAATAATTGATGAGTGACTTTTGTTGATGTGGCAGACCTTACACTAGTTACTCGGGTTCTGCATTTGAGAACGCCAAGATAGATTGTTGAAAGACATTCATTCTTGCAAGACAACACCCACCCACAAAATGCCACCAAAACTGTTCAGAATATGTATTTCAGAAGGTCAGATCATCCTGGATACAGTTCCAATCTTATGTCTAATTACCAGGGAACGGATTTCTATGTAAATACATATTTACTAAATAAGCTAATATTGATATTAAGTTGCATTATCTTAATGTTTCACAATGTGTAGAGTTGAAAAATGCTACTTTTAATTTCCATATTTTCGGTTTTGGTCAGTGGCAGACTTTCGGTTCAAAACTTTGGGAGGCCCAGGCAAATTCAGGCACGGAATCATATTGTGAAATTGAAAGTCATTGACCATTGGATTACTAGTAAACTGTTGTTGACAACATTCCAAATAAAATAATTTCATTAAATATTTCTCTTCTTTTATGATTACTTCTCAGTGAAAAAGGCAATTTCAAGAAAGATTTTGTGTGCACCGACATAATGGATCTGCCAAACAATCACCATTGCAACCACAGAGCACTGTCTATGACCCCAAAACACCTTCACAGGAGGAGGCCAGACGAGCGAGTGCCACGGTGCTGAACTAACTCCAAAGCTGGACAAAATGAAATTACCCTTTCTTATTGGTTGAGGAACGTTGTCATGACAACAGGGGAGGCATGCATCAGCTTGGGCTGCTGGTGTCCTGCACACACAAGCAGTGCCAGTACTTGGTGGTGATACCAGTGTGTAATGCACAGAATTGCATGGCTCTATCTTTAATTGTAATGCTGATTGTAGCAAGAGAAACAACTTCTTTTAAATGTTTATGGAGGTTTGGCCTCTCTTAATGCCTCTAAAAAACTGCCGCTTGTTTTGGAATATATTTGAATGAAAGTCCCTATATTTTCCAAATTTCTTATAAAATGATTCCATAAAATATATTAAGCTTAACAGTGAAATTTTATTAATATTAAAAATGCATCTCAACAAAAAGGGCTTAAAAATGTTCAGTAATTCCTTAAACATCTGAATTTTTCTGAAAATTATGAAGAACTGACAATGGGAAAGCAAGCAACTGTTAATGTTTTAATTTACGTGAAGAATAGATCCACTCACCAGCCCTGAGGCCCTGTCTGAGTGTCCTGAGTGAAGGGGAAGGGAGAGGTGACGAACTATTGGATTTGTTTGACAGATGACATTAAAACTGCAATGGTCTGTGGAAAACACACCCTGTTTCAGTATCCACACTACCCCTTCTCTTTCCACCTGAGGCTGCCACCCACAAATCACATGTCACTGAGACTTGTTCATCAGAATTCAACTCGTAGAGCTCCTCACTGTCAGTTACAATCCAGACAGAATACTACATGTTCAATTCTATAAATCTCCATATTAAGCCAGTGTAAAATGCCAAAATAGCACAATCATCCAGGGTAAAATTAGAAGTTACATTTCAGAATTTAAAGATGAAGGTTTATCGAATGACAATAAAATATTATTTTACCATAGTCATTTTTGACCATATTAAGTCCATATTTAACTCCATATCTTGATAAAAATAACTACATATATATTTACATGTATTTTTAGTCCATATATATCCGTTCCCTGCTAATTACTATCGATGGTTCTCTTAAAGATACTTTAAGATTTACATCTGATCTACAAGTAAAGAAGCACTGTTACAAGGTTTGCTGCTCAATCAAAAATCCTTTTTACCAAGGGTATCCACAAACTAGTATGTGGAACTGGTATGATATGGTATGACTGGTAATGGAATGATGGACCAAGTATATTGAAAAGCATGGTGACTGTCAAAAATTGGTCTCATTGTAAATTTTGTACTCTTGTTATCAATTATATACATTGAATTCAAGTACATATTGACTTACCCTCTTATACAGCATCTATAATCGTGACACAAAGAATTCCACATAAATGCTTTAAAGATAAGTTTCGTACACCAATATTCTCGTAAATAATATCTCTATTTTCAGTAAAGAGGCTTTCACTTTGGAGTAGTTTAGTTTCTAAATTTCATTTCAATGCAATGATATTGAGTACTCTCTAGGAATTGGCTATAACATTTCTCCACAACAAATTGCAGAGAGTACTTTCTTGATGCGATAAGAGTATCGTTGTGAATTGATTGTTATAATTTCTCTAGGATATGAATGAAGAGGAGTGAATTTGTAATTTAGTATTATAGGTTTTATGCTTTATATCAGTAAAAATGTAATTAAATGCATTTTTTTGTAATCAATGGGGTCTTGTTGAGAATACTGATCAGGTTTCTGTTTACATTTGGATGCTAACCCCCAATCAACCCCCTTGATAATCACTGACCCCCTTCAAAATTTCATTGACCCCCAGGGGATCTATTCTGACCCCATTGGGAACCCCTGGATCAGATTAAAAGAGATTTGTAATGCATCTTGGTCGCATACATTTTTCAATTGCATTTGCTTGGAAAGATTTTTTTTTTTCTGAATAAACAGTAAACTCACTTCTTTACACCCTCACTTTTGGATGATGATTTCATCCCTTTAAAATGTTTGCCTTCAGAAAAAAATATGAGACATTTCTTCTTCCCTTACAACAAACATTAAAAATTCTGCAAAATTGGAGACGGACACCTTGAAATGTTTCCTTGCTAGTGTTGTGAACTGCACAATTTGGATAATGTAACAATTAAGAGAAAATGTAACAATTTAAATTGTAATAATTCCAAAGGTTTCTCAAATGTAAGTAATATAGTAGAATAATTATATTACTGACACTTGTGAAGAGGCATAACATGGTCCAGCGGCACCTGCGGTGAGAATGGATGGGGCCCATCCCATGCCCAACACTGGCCAATCCCACTGTCCTCATTACTGCACGTCAAGAAAAGGAAAAGTGAAGAATTTTTAAAAACTATATGAAACTTCAACTCCATTCATAGGTGTCACTCTAACATCAAGATGGTTTGCCTGAGTGAAAAATGCAACACATGTCACAAAGTGCAATTATTTCATATTTATTCAGTGAAGGTCTCCTTTCAAGGGAATCCTCATCCAAGTGGAGCAAAATTGCAATCATCATGTAGGCAAGTTACTAAAAATATGTATTGCAGAAATCAACTTCATTTGAGTTGAAATGCTACGGTCCAACCTAGCCCCCACATTCAAGAGTTAATTTAGTTTTAAACCTGATTGAAAATTTCCACTACTCACTTGTCAAGCCAAATGACAGCATTGAGATCCAGATGATTAGTAGGTTCATCCAGCAACAGTAATGTTGGTTCCAGAAAGAGGGCACGAGCAAGAGAGACTCTCATACGCCATCCACCAGAAAAATTCTTTGTGGCTCGATTTTGCATCTCACGAGAAAATCCTAAACCAGCAAGAATACGACGAGCTCGTGGTTCTGCAGAGTCAGCTCCAATTGCTTTTAGTTCTTCATAAACCTAAAGAGTTAAAAGTCAATTACAAATATTACCTGATAGTTCAGAATGGATCAAAACATTAAACTACATTACTCCCATAAGAGTACAAATCATCATGTATATTAAAGCTTTAAAGAGAAATATTTTGATATCCCTCCTAATCAGCACCCAGTGAATGTTTTTAAAGAAGTGAGTTAACAAAAAAAAAATGAGAGAGAAGAAAATAGGAATGGAGGTCACTACATACAGGTTTCTTTTATTAAAAAGCTACAAATTTGTGTTTGAAATGTGCGGCTAGAATGGAAATGGAAGATCATCATGTGCAACTTGGCTAGTTCGCGGGAAATGGAAGAGCGGTTGGTCTTGCTTAGAAGAGCATAGATTTGTGTGAGCGATAAAATGATTGTGATCAATAAATAACATGTTACTCTCAATTATATCACTTAGATGTCTGCCACATGTCCCTTAATATAAAAATGTCAGTGATGCCATTAAAAAATTCCGTCATTACATTAAGATAAGGTTGATAGTAGGGATTTGCTGTTATAGGCCAAAACAATATCCATATACACTGCTGGTCAAAAGTTTTTGGACTCTTAAGTTGTTTTTTTCTCAGCACACTGTATTAAGCCATGCTAGTGCAACCCAAACCCCAGGCACTGAAGTAGGATCTTACTCTCAAATTTATTTTGAGTAGATAAACATTACATAGGTATTCTTGTATCTCTGTTAGCTGTCTGGAAAAGCCACAGATTGCTATTGTGTTTGGTCTGTAGGTACACTATGGTTTCTAGTTCATAGTGGTATTGTACACACACACACACGTGCATGTGCACACACATGTGGGCACATGTGCACGAGCACGCACATACACATGCACGCGAATGCACACACACAGATATATGTATATAAAAGCATATGTGCATGAGTATAAGTATATCTGCATAAGAACTGTGGATATAATATAATAGTCAAAGAGTCAATGACCACAATGTATTATTACTCTCTCAATCTCTTTTCATCACAAATTTCAAATTATGAGTAGCGTCCAAAAACGTTTGACTGGCAGTGCATACATGTGTAAAGATCTTGGTAGATGTAAAACATATACAATATCATGAATTTGCAGTATTTTCTATTGTAACTTTTCTAGTTCTTCCTTCTGTTTGATGTAATCACAAGGGTTCAGCTATTTAATTGACAATCCACACAAATGATTGTGATCTGCAGAAAAATCTGGACCATCACTCTTTTGTGGCTTTTTTTATTAATAATGATATCAAACATGCAAAAATTTATTTCAAACAATTAGGAACTAGTATCACACAAATGTCATAATTAAATAAGCTTAATTAATTTTATAATAATTAGAAACAACACACATGAAACACACTTAAACAAACTTCAAGGACATTGTTTTATTATGTAGGTACATTTTACTTATAATGATACAGAAGCTCTCTGATCATTATTTTTTATAATAAACTATGTAAGTGATCTTAGTGATTTAAAATTAAGAATGTAATGGTCCATTAGGTCCAAAAGGTTGGTTACTGCTTCCTCAGAGTATACCAATGAAGTCACACTTTTTTTTTTTTACACAAGATACAATGTGTTACTTATACGTATAACAAGTATAAAGGTTTAACTTCACAGAGATAACTATTACTTCTTTTAGAGAGAAGATACAAGACATGAAAGTGAATCACTAAGGTTCTTATTTACTTGTTTTTTTCAATTATACAATTGAAGTTAATATAATTAAATTAATATTAAAGTTAATATAAAGTTAATACAGTTAAACTGCCTCTTTGAAAAATAAAATCCTTAAAAAATTTAAAAGCACAATAAGTGAATTGACTAAAATAAAAATACACATCTGGTTTAAAATTTGAGATTTTTCTTTTTAACTGAACTCAAGTTCACTGCTGAAAACTAAACAAAACATGTCTGAAATTACATACAATTACATAAACAAAATATCAAAAATGTCTGCCTCAAAACTGACATGAAAGCCCCCGAATTAATCCATTCAGCCTTTGAACTACCACTTAAAAATGACACATGCACGCGCGCGCCCGCACGCGCGCCCGCGCACACACACACCACCACACCCACCCACACACACCCACACACACACCCACACACACACCCACACACACCCACCCCCACACCCACACCCACACACCCACACACACACCCACACACACAGGGAAAAAGAGCCCTTGCAGTGCTCGCTTTCCTTGATTTTAATGAATCTTGGAACGAAAAATCTTTTAGTGCTTAATGCAACAATCCCTCAATTCAGTTGGACATGCTTATCTTTGAAACAATTGCTGGTGCAATCAGACCTGTGTATCATATAAACATAAAATATTTGATGAGTACAGAAAAGAAATTAAAGCAAAGCCCAAATTGAGCTATACATGAGAGGGTTCATCAAATGACACCCACAATTAAAGACTTTATTGCTGAAGATTTATTGATGGAACTTTTACAGCAGAGGATCAGTGTAAGAGATTTTTCAATCGGAATAAAGAGATGCAAGGAATGTGTGAAAAGAAAAGAAATTTGATACAATTTCAAAACTTTTAGAAGAAAATGTTTCACCCAATTTAAGAGAAAAGCAAACCTACTGAAGTTGAACCTACTGAATAAACTGAAACCTACTGAACAAATATTTCGATTTTCACTTGAATGATTAATGGATTTCCATGGCTTGGTCATTTCAGCATGTTTACATCTGTTCTCAGAGAGATTCAGTCTACAAATTGGGTATTATGACTAGTGAGAATTTCACCAGTTCACATCTATTTTCAAGACTACTTCAATGTTGGTAACACCTCACTGGTATAATTGGAAAAGTTGGTTATGATTTGATGAAAATGTCAAGCATGTAAAATCATAAAAGGCTCAAACACTACTACTTAAAACTAGTAGGTAATTTGAGTCACTAGGTAATTTGAGTCACCTTTTCCGTGTAATCTTCTTACAAAATTTGGTGGATTAAAAATATTTTATGACTTTTATGAATGATTAAAAATGAAAAATTTTGTGTGGTCTTCTTCAGTAGCATTTTGCTGCTGCAGGCCATTGGTGTTCTTATATTATAGCAGTTAATTTGTGGTCATGAAGTCGTAAGTTGATTGATTTAATTGCTTTTACAGCTCAATAAATAGAAAATTTTGAATATTCTCATCAATTGCAAATAAATAAATAAAAAAATTAATTTTGACTTAGATTGCCAAATTGATGGTGACGACAATGATGAACACTTGGAAATTCAAACTTATTAAAATTGTTCTAATACTAGTGTGACACTTCAAGAAATGAAATCTGAACAGTTCAAAATCCAATATTACAAGACTCCTCCTCTGTAAGTACAAGAACAGTTGAGGCACCCAAGGAAGAGGTGAAGAAAAAGTCCCAAAACATGACAAACAGTGATATGTGGCCATGTATCCCGTGAATGTGACAAAACATTTAGCAATGGAATTTTGGGAAGAGAAATACTTTAGAAATATCATTCCCAATGCTGCAGCCTATGTTTAAGTAAATATACCTAAGTGGACCATGTTCACATAATGAACCCACAATTTGAGGCATAATCCAGAAGATAAAGAAACAAAAAATGCAGCATGAAGACATATGACGAGTGCACATAATGTGTCATTACTTTTTGCCTCACTGGTCATAACAACAGGGTCACAGAAATTAAAATGCTATTTTTCGAAAACTCAAATCAACTTCAATCAAATCACTTTTAAATTAAAAAACTGAAACTCTCAATTAATTTTCAAAAATTTAAAAACAGTAAATTAAATATTGTGTAATGGATGGAGGGTTACAAAAATAATCTGGTGTACCACTAACTAAAATCTGGTCTGTAACTCCTTGTTAAATAACTGAGAGCTTTATAGACATAAGAAAAAGAAATGTTCTTGAATGCTTATTTTTTCTAAAATAGAGATTCATTTATCAAAACAAATAATTTACTTCTTCACTATTAAAAAAGAAATTGTGGTTCAAGAGATTAAATTGTCAAAGCAACATCCATCAGTAAATTTCTTACAATACTAAATCCAAATGTTGTCTGGTGTAGCTGACTAAGGACTTCAAAATACATCATATCATATATTTTAATTCAACATCTGAATTAATTCCTATTGATCCCAAAATATACTTCTGGTCAAAATCACTCTCACTATCATTTGAATGGTGTTACAGTTCTTTTGGTGTTAAAACTAACTGAACAACAAAGAAAGCTCTTGGTACATCAGAATAATAAACACAAATCATTCATATCTGTGATATTTACCTCTTTCAACCTCGATGACACTTCCAAGTTCCCTTTCTCTTGTTCTGCTTCCAACTTTTTGCATTCTGCCAAGAGTTCAGTTCTCTTAACATCAGCTTTCAAAACTGTCTCTACTGCAGATAAATCATCTGCAACAACTTCTTGCTCACAGCACAAAATATCAATGCTTGGTGGAATCGGAAAAGCTCGAGAAGCAATATGTCGTAGCAATGTTGTTTTTCCATGTCTAAAAGAAGTATATCTAGACTAATTCAAAAAACATAACACACTGGCACATGAAAGAAGTACTACCAAATGATTTTTTTTAAGCCTCAAAACTTGTAATGAATTGATCATTTGGAACAATTTTGGAATTTTTTTGACAAGCTTTTACTATAATCACTAAAAAAAGCATACATTTGCCCTGATACATAATTGAATATCTCTAGAAAATCGAAAACTCAGAAAGACGATGAAATATATGCAACTAGTACTTCAATACATTACCCATTTGGCCCCACTAGTCCATATCGCCGCCCATTGGCAATAAGTAATGTAGCATTTACAAAAAGATCATTGCCTTTGGCAGAAATGCTAAAATTTTCTACTTTTATATCAACAGCATTTTCAAGGGCCTGTAACTGTCCAGCAGATTTCTGCACTTGTGAGACAGTGAAATTTTCTCCCAGTTCACTGTGACCTTGTCCACCTTTTTTTGTTAAAGTTTCCATCTGCTTCTCATATTCCATCTAAAGAAAAGAATCTTTCATAATTTCACATGCACCATTCAACTTCCCCAATTTCAGTAAACTTTACACGGTAGCTCTACAAACCTGTTTCTTTAACTTTTTCTTTTCCTTATGAGTCAATTTCTTTACAGCAGATCCTAAAAATTAACAAATATCAAATTATTCCAAAACACAATAAAAACAGATTTAAAATTATAGTTTAAACACATACTGAGAAAACAATGGAAAAACAAAAAAAAAAAATTAAGTGTAATTCTAAAGGTAATTAAAAACATTCACCTGATGTACCATCACCAGCATCTGGCATTTCTGTATAATCTTTCTCTGGAATGTTATCTTCATCTTCCTCTGCTGGAGACGATTCTTTACTTTTCACAGGCTTCTGATACTTGCTAGCAGGTTTTATTTTATTACTACTTTCACTATCCAAAATATCAATTTCTCTAGTGTCCTTTGACTTCACAGGTTTCTGTTTCTCACTAATATTTCTTTTACTACTAGAATCAGAATCGTCTTGCAACTCCACTTTTTCCACTCTTTCAGTTATTTCATCAATGTTATCTACATTGCTGCTCTTCTTTTTGTTATTTGTCTTTGCTCCTTTTGATGTTTTCGATGGTGCTTCATTTTCACTGTCAGAATCATTCAATTGGTCACTTATTTCTGATTCAGAATCATTGCTTTCCGTTTCTTCAACAATTTTCTTTTTGTTCTTCACTTTCTTTTTATCTTTCTTAGTCACTCGAGCAACTGGAAGTTCATCTTCTGATTCAGATCTTTTCAAAAAATCTTTACTGTCATCATCATCTCCACTCCACTCATCTTTCTTGCCTTTGCTTTTCTGATTCTTTTTTGAAATTGGTTTTGCCTGCTTGCTAGCATCTCCTACACCTTTCACACCATTCTCAACACTTTCATTTTCACCTTTCTTTTTAGTTTTTGATTTTTTGTCCTTCTTATTTGTTTTGAAGGAAGCATCATCATCACTATCAAAAACTTGTGTTTTCTGTTTGTTACCTTTGGCCGACACATCGTCTTCATCAATGTCGCTTTCATCACTAGCCTTTTTCTGTGACTTAGATTTTTTGTCCTTCCTAGCTGGCTGTGGTATTTCGTCTTCCTCATCAGAATCTTTCCCTTTCTTCTTAATATCTACAACATCCTCATCTTCACTCCAATCGTCTTTTTTGCCTTTTCCTTTACCTTTTTTCTTTGATGTTTTCGAGACTTTGGAAGTTACCTGTTCATTTTCATCAGTAATTTTGCTCTTCGGTTTCTCTTCAAAGTCGTCATCATCATGCGTTTTCTTATTTCCCTTACTTTTTTTAGGTGGCATTATGTCAGAAAACGTCACTCAAAACTCCAAATAACTTCATAAATTAGCAAAAGATCTAACAATATGCTTCAAATTCACAGCACCGCTGACACGCTTTGGGCAGGATGAATCCACTGACGGAAAGTCTGTCTTTGCATGCTGGGTCAGATAGGCGGCTACCGTCACTCTCTTGTTTCTAAATAGATAATCGCCAACTTAAATTAATGATAGAAGAAATCGTGAATGAAGTATTTGACGTTCCTACGTTGTCTTATGTTGTATTAATGTGGCCCCATTTGGTATATTCAGAATATTCAATTAATTCTCCTCTGTAGAACGCTTAAAAAGGACTATTAAAAGAGTATAGATAGTGAATATTCATCCACTACTCTTGGATATCCTTGACTCATATTGCACAACCTGATGTTAATGATTGCATGCAAGTTGCAAACCTTACCAAGTGCATGATGTTTCACCTATACCCATATTCCGTCTGTGGATGTTCTGGATTGGGGTTATGTTACGTTGTATCGTAGGGCATTTACCTGAAGTGAATGTGTGTTATTGTGTTGTCAAAGGCCTGTAGTATCGTAATCAGAAGGCTAATCTGATACATTTTTGAAATCTTGTAGAAAATGAAATATGATGTTAAAAACGTGACGATTGAAGGATGATGGTAAATTGGGTGCAGTATATGTAAAATTAGTCAAACAGGATTAACGTTGAAAGAGAAAAAAAAATGATTTCCCAAGTTCTGAAGAATCTAATAAATCCTCGAGAGTGTTGCAGTTTACAGAGACACTACAGCAGTGGAAAAAGGGCTGTTAAATGTGTTGGATTTACCTATTTCAGAAGGTGATTCTCAGATTTTATTTTATGCATTACATAATTTTTATTATGAGAAAGTGTCATTTCTCATCACTATTTTCAGGTTTCCAGGAGAAGAAGATCCACCATTAGATAAATCAAAACTATTTATGGTTCAGCGGGTGAAACCTTACAAAGGTACACCATATTGGGAGAAAGATGTGCTGTTACAGCTGGGATTAATGGGCAAGGTATGGATTACAAAATTGCTTCTGAAAGAAATACACAAGTTTAAATTTATCAATCTGAAGACTGATAAAATTGTTATACTGTGCTTGAAATCCTTTCACACATTTTTTCTTGATGTTCAGGATCTAAACACATGACATGTTCAGATCCCTAAATTAACACGTAAATTTCTTAACATTGTGATGAGCTGGATCGAGTCATGAATGAAGAAACAGTGTGAAATCGGAAAATTCTTTTGGATAGTTACTATGCCATTATAAGTAAATGAAAATAGAAACAATTTGTTGAGTTAGGACCTTCGTTTGCAGTTTGTCATTTGGTTTAGTAAAGTTATTAATTTAGTGTAGTAATATTAGTTTTGGACAGAGGATGATTTTAAGAGAGATATTTAAAATTATGTGATTCTAAACTGTCATCACTTTGAAATAATTGATTTCTGAAAAGACAAACCATTTAAAATGAATGCACTTCAGTGTGTATTGATTCATTACAAACTTGAAGCTGAACCTTTGATCAGCTTGAGCCAGGTATTGAGTGAAGCTTGTTTCTTTACTGAAATAGAACTTGCTTGTTTTTCTGATATGTTTTATGAGTTAGAGCTTGAATAAAACCTTTTTTTCCCTACCATGTAAAATTTCAGGTATTATTTGTATTTTCAGACAAGTGATATCGCTGTTGTGAAAAACACACCACAGAATAATGCGTTGTTGTGGAAAATTAAGCATTTGATTAAAATTACCCCTATTACTTACCCTTATGGAGAACCAACAGAAAAAGATATTGGGGCAACTTACTTAAAAGAAAATGGTGAATTATTAAGGTCAAAACTTGTGGAAATTGATAAAACTCTATTAGAAGCAGCAGAGACGTTTGCTAATGATGTATCAAGAATGGATACAAAGACCTTGAGAAAACAGTTACGATATCAGTGGTTAAATCCACGTTTCAATGGAATTAACTAGTATACTAATAATGTTGTAAGAGTAATAAGAGTAGCAATTAAATTAATGTAAAAACTGTATTGGAATAAAATTGATTTTTAATTATAAAAAATGATCTTTCATTTAATTACCTTAGAAAATACTGAAATAACAATTTGTTATTAAATTTATAGTAAAACACGCTATTCAAACAACATACACAATGTGTTTATTTTCCTACATTTATGTACATGAATTATAACAAGAAACAATACTTTCACAGTGTAAAATGCACTGTTCTAAAATGACATGGAGTGATGCATGTGGACTAATTCTAAGGTACAAGAATCGTTGTTCCTTTAATAGCACAATATTTTGCACCCTGTAAAATGTTTTGGCACTGGGAAATTTCATCTTAACAATAACTTATTGACTTAACTTCAGCATGCCACTTCATTCAAAACTGTGGCAAAAAATAAAAATGTGTAAGTTAAGAGAAACATTTGGAAAATATTTTATAAATAGTTATATTCAAAAGAGAAAAGTCACTCTGTGTTTCCTTGAGAGAGAAGTGCAATATATTTTTTGATCCCGAGGAATTTTTCACAAACAGAAATATTTGGAAAAATGTAAGGTCTTCATGTCAAATTAAATATTTTGTTCCACCAGTCCCTCTTAAGGTGTAGGCCCTTAACCATAAACTACTGAGGTTTAGTATTTTATTTGGAAAATCCAAAATTATATGCATGCTAAAAAGGAGATTTCGGGTTTTCTTATTTAACCTGAACACTTTTGAAGGAAATTTGAACTTTAAATAAAGTTTTACACACTTAGTATAAAAAGTCTTTATGATTTTAAACCATTATTCTTAATATAAATAGTGCCTATTAGGAAGTTAACACTTTTATGAATGACTCAAAAATAGAAAAACAAAACACTAGATTGATATGATTAAACATAGATGTATACCTACTTAGCATAGCAGAGGAAAGACACAAATAACAATATAGGAAAAATTCACAGCAGTCATGAGATGGTCACTGTATTCATCTGAGCTAAATACCTGATAGTGCTCTTTGTGTTTTCTTAAAATCTGAGTAAAACTGTAATTCTAGCTCAGGAGTGCAGATCATGGTTTTCATATTGCAGTAGAAATTATTAACATAGTAATGTACAAATGCAGTAAATTTTATTTCCCACCTAGACCTCATTAACAAGCTTAGTGTAATAATTTTTTCTATCTTCTTTGATAATCATTACTGTTTCATATTATGCACAAGGAACACATGAAATAAAAATCTAAAGGAATATGAATTACAAAGCTGATAGTCTTACTTATGCCATCACACATACAATCCCCTTGAGATGTCTTGTTTCTTCCACTCCATGATTCCTGCCTTAGATGCTTAGCACTAAATAGTTATGGTTTATTTTTCGTGTTTATATCAGTTTTGCACCTATGGTTGAGCAACTGTAGTCTCAATGAACGTTAAAAATGGTACAGAAGAATTCTGCAGTTTTATGCTGGTATTTGTGCTGGCGATGATATATTGCCCTCACCCCTTCTTCTTCTTCTCAGCTGCCTCCAAAATCTCTTATCCAATTGTCTTTCCTGTAGAGGAAATAAACAAATTAAAATCCAAGAAATTGGGAAAATCTTAGATATCATTAATTGAGAAGTTTCTTTTCTATTTTAACACAGGTAGGCCCAGTGTGAGTGTGTGTGTTGTATATTCAGTTTAAGGTGGAGTATCAGTCACTAATCAGTGTCTGATATTTCACCTTTCCATGATCACTCATAATTTTTTCATGATCTGCCTTTGCATAAAAATGTTTTCTTGATGTTTCCAATATGGAATGTAAATATAAATGAAATTGAATTTTGAAAATAATAATCAAAGTATACGTTAAATTAAAACCTAAAAGACTTAATTTTTAAAACATTGAATCCAGAAATATGATATTGCTGTAGCAAAGGAATATGTCTTTTTAAGACTTATAGAATTCTTGTCTCTGTGTACTTCATTTAACTTGAAGTGCAAAAACTGTTGTGTTATTTGGAATTAATACCTTTTGCATTCAATTTTTTTTAAAATTACTATTAATGTACTGTTCTTAGCTTGCTGATTCATATTGGCTTGCAATTTATATATTTTATTAATATATTTATACTTTGGTATTTTATTCATTTGCTTAATGTGGCTTTGAATTTCATTCTGTATTGTTGCAGTAACTAATCTAAAAGAGTTAAGAGTAATAAAACTGGAATTTAATATCAATTAGTGATGAATCAGATTCCCAATTATATCAATTTGTTCCTCTCTTCTTTCTCAAATCTCATGTCTCTCATCATACGTGTTATATCTTTCTATTCATTTTCCACGAGTTTTGTCAGAAATATGAAATTACTGAAATTTATTTTTACTTTAAATCTGTGGCATTTGATGAAAATTTAATTTAATTGTTATGAGAAATTTGGAACTAGAATTTCACATACATTTAAAACAAAGTTGCATTCTAAAATAAAAAATACACTGATTTAAAATTTATTATTATTTATTATTTTTAAAAGTTATCTAAAATTATTGTTTCTTTTCACACTTGACTTACAAAAATTGTTGAATAAAAAAATTAACAGGGGTTTGAAATGGAGTAGTAAAGAGTAGCACATAAACAAAGCAAAGAGAGAGAGAGAGATGATTATTTTGACTAGATGTCCTAAAGTGGTCCTTGAAAATCTTCAAAGACAGTGCTATAATATTCAGGTCTCATTTATTTTTAGTTAACGTGCTCATTGAATGTCAATGAATTTGAGACATTGATTGCCTATCCTTGTGAAACATATGTACATATTAAAATGGGTTCCAAACTTCTGACTTTAGAGGAACATAATACAATTTTACGTACCACTTAGGGGCAGTCTATAAATTACGTAATGCTCATTTGAAGTATTTTGAATACCCCCTCTCCCCCTTGTAACACGTGCTTGAATCCCCTCCCTCCCCCATAAATAATAATGTAATGTAACATTGTGACAACACTGCCCCTCCTTGTAAATGCAAGAAGTGAAAATAAATTATGGCACAGTAAAAACAATTCATATTCATTTTATTTGTGTTGTATATTAAAATTTATGACAATTAAAGTCAGAATTAGTTTGTGATGCTGACTGCACCTAACAATAAGATTGGAGGAAGTTGTGTGTGAAGGAAGGATGCATAGGCAAGGAAATTTTTGATCACAAACTATGCACGTGCCGTCATGGATGACACATGGGCAAGAGGCTTCTGTGTCAATTTAAAAGGATTCTAGAATATACTATGTTTCAGTTTTGAATATTTTCTTCATAATCTTACAGATTCAATAAAAAATTGATGAAAAAATGTTTCCATTTATTGTAACAAAATCTCACAACTTTACTGTTTTTTGTGTTTTTAAAACAAATTAGTACTATGCTAAAACATTGGTATACTAAAACATTTTAATGTTTTAGTATAAGACTCCCCCGCTCTTTAGCCTTATGTAATTTATGGACGACCCCTTAGAGAAGAATGTAACGCATGGAGGAGCCCAAAGTATGATGAAATGGGATCTTAATTTTGGAAACAAAAATAATAAATTTGATCATTTCCCAGAGATTGACATGGTTGGTGATTTGTACAGAATATCCAAAACCTGAGACGAAGGGATATAAAAATGGATACTCTTCTGATCAAAACCAAGGAGAAGGCCAAAAAATAAAAGGGAGGATAATTTATTCAAGGACTTGTAGAGCTTATAAATCTTGAAACAGGTTGAGAGCATCAAGAATAGAAGTGATTAGAGGAGGGTGTTGAGAAGGCCAGAATGTGTTGAAGTTGTAGAATACAACTCATATGTACTTCAAAGAAGAAGATACAAAATATAAGTATTTTAAAGGTTTCAACCAGTTTCAAATTAGTGTACATGGAAACTACTACTTGAAAGTTACATTTGTTCGACGTGGAGTCAGCTGTGGAGGTAGACTTGTGGGAATATCATCAACATGATGACGCCCAAAAATACGAAATAATGCCTTGCTCCCAATAACTCCACTTCTATCTTCTTCAGATTTCTTATTACTGAGGAAGCCCAGTCTGAAACAACCAAATTTAGCATTAGCTTGTAGATAAAAGTGCAAATTTCTAGAAAAGAAATCTTAAATTGTTAATATCAATTAATTATCATTATTCAGAAACAAATATCAGAAGACTGCCTGTAGCAAGTACTAGTTGAAGAATGTACTTAACAGATTGAAAGAGAAAAAAAAAAGTGAAAAAAGTAGGCCTCTTTGAAATATCTGGATTGAAAAGGTTTAATTAAACAGATTGATGGATTTCTAAAGATTCTAATTGGTATGCAGAATATATATAGAACTGTCTTTTCGTGCACATAAAGAGAAAATTTACTTTGCTGGATTCAATAGACATTGGTTTCTTCACTTCATGAATTATATCTTATAATTATGTGCTTAAGTATCTCAAACACCATGTTTCTCAGTAAGTACTTTTCATTGCTGACTAAAGATCAATATGCTTTTCGTAATGCAACAACAGAATTTGTAGGGTGCACATCATTTATTTATGAATTTAATGTCAAATTTGCAGTGAAATGTTTCATGTATAGGCTAGACTAAATTATTTATTAAATAACTGTTGGATTATTGCCATTGGCATCTACTAACTGCGATATTAAAGTGATGAACCGCACATTTACCCAGCTTTTCCACAACAATAACATCTAGTAAAGTGTAATATTTATTAACTCTGTTTTCTAAGGTTTGTAATTCTGTTCAAAATCTTAAAGTAGATTGACAAATGCAAATAATTTGTTTCCAACATATTTTATAAAAAACGTAATTATAAACTTACAACTTGTTTCCTTTGGTTTTGTGAGTGACACCCTGATTCTTGCATAGACGCAGACGATTGAAAAACCCTGGAGACTGGCGATTGGTTGGCACGGAAGATGACACAGCGCTGATGTCAGCAGCACCTCCAACCCCGCTGCCCTGTCATCAGTCACACACATCACCGG
The DNA here is from genome assembly GCA_011170035.1 of Teleogryllus occipitalis. NCBI lineage: Eukaryota > Metazoa > Arthropoda > Insecta > Orthoptera > Gryllidae > Teleogryllus > Teleogryllus occipitalis. The sequence goes on along the minus strand of BLKR01001206.1, from coordinate 304,864 downwards.
TTCCTTGGAATTTTTTCCAACTATCCTATCATTCATTCTTTCAATCATTCATATCACTTACTTTCAGTCGTACTTAAGCTCAACTTGTGTATTCATTACACCACTTTTAAAATTATTGTTGAAATTCAGCCTGTTGTTGGTCTGAGAATATTAACTAACTTTCAGAACAGGTCCAAAGGCAACTATTGTTTTCAGTAAGTGCTGGAACTTTCTGAACATGAAAAGAACATTAAGCGGAGGTTCTTATGAGACTTTTTTTTTTTTCAATAGAACAAATAAGTATGTTGAACTCTAATGTTGAATATTCAGTTTTATTATAAACTGACATTACTACCTGAATTGATTTATAATTGCTTTTGGAGCAGTGATCCCATCTGTCAATTTTGTCTATTAACTCAACAGACGAGTAAATATCCTGATAAGATGAGTAGAAAAGATGTAGCTTTTCTTCTAACTTTAAATTTTATAATAATGAATTACATAAAATATTTGTAAACAAAGTAGTAAAAAATTGTATTAAATAAAAATTAGTGCAAACTTGCAAGTGAGAAAAAGGGAACAAAATCATTTATTACATGGTTTACTTGAGAGACTTACAAAAAGACTTAGAGAATAACACAGTTTAGTGAAAGGAAATCTGGTAGCTTAGAAATAGAAATGCATCCAAAAGAGAACACTCCAAAAACAAATTGAGAATCGAAATACTGGTTTTATGACATAATGTTTCTAGCTAATGAGGAAACAAGAAGATAAAAATTATTAAGGTATATTTTGTTCTCTAATAGAAAAAAGATGACCCCAAAGCACTCCAGCAATAAGATGTATTCAGGAGATGACAAGTGAAGCCCAAATCAAATTACAAAATAGAATCCATTTTGTTGAAGAAAGAGAGAGAAAACCTTTTTCAGAGTAGGAAATATACTATTTTATTTTTTTGTTTTGCCCTACCATAAAGGTTTTGAACTTTTATTGCGCAAGTGTGCAGTAATTCTACTAATATGCAGTAAGTCGCCCAAGCAAAGGATTGAAAAACAAAGTGTTTTAAGAAAATATTGCTTTGTTACTAAGTTTGGGCATAACTTCCACAAATATAATGTATTAATACATACATTATTTTTGTGATTAAAAATTAATGATTAACTCATGATTGCTTACTCTGTCCAAAGACATCTAATAATTATTACAATTTTTTTGGTGAGTGTGTGTGTGTAAATGAGAAAAGCAGATTATTGATACTAACAAGTATCTCCTACTCACTCTGGTGAAGCTTACCTGTTCTGGTGATGGTGTCTCTTCTTGCTCCACCGGCGTGGAGCTTGGAGAGATGTCAGTGTCTTCTTCTTCAAGGAGGGGCTCAAGGCGTCGACGAGGTGGGAATCCACGTGTGGTTGTGGTGAGTGGGGGCGTCGCCAGCAATTCATCCATCATGAGCTCTGCTTCCTCGTCTCCTGCACAGGCGGATGTTGGGGAGACGGCAGGGGATTCCTGTTGCTGCAAAGAACAGATAAAGAAAATAATGTTTTTTATCTGTTCTTCAATTTTCAGAAGCCAAAAGTAACTTCATTTATATATATTAATATTTTACTATTGTCTTCAATTCTAGGAATGTTCTGAAATAGTAACTGAGTAGTGGAATATGATGGACAATTACTAAATTCATAATTCTTTGTTTATTTGTCACATAATATAAAGAATGAAAGTGAAGTATTGCCAATATTGTTTCAAAAACCCTACTTAAACAATAATTATTTCATACTTTTCATTTGAATTACAAATTATTCTTGTGTGACAACAGTGGGATAAGTGAAATACATTTATTCTCTCTTAATGGGTCATTGTGGAATGGTCATACCAGGAAAACAGTGTAATATCTCTTGATGAGAGAAATAAATATAGGTTTTTACTCTAAAGGTGAAATGACAAGACAAGATAAAAAGTTTATTTTGAGTAATAAACATATAAAATGATCAATTAAAAATTGGATATCTGAAGAATTATAAAATGTTGCTGCCTTTCCCCATTTTTCTTTTCTTTTTGTCCAGAAATAAATAATACTGAACAACTAAATATTGTTCATATATTAAGGGATATTTTCATCAATTTGGGAAGCTTTCTTTTCTTCATAATTATCAAAGAAAAAGATAATAATTACTTTGTTTAGGAACTTATTTGAGAAGATTCACTAGTAATACTTTGCAACACTCATCCAATCAAGTTGCATTATATATTCAAGAAAATTATTTTTGGTTTATTATACCATTGAAGTACTTCTTGAAAATGTAAATGATTAATCCTTTTTTCAGATGTTTTCTCATTATTTTAATGTTTTTCGTACAATATAGAATTGTGTAAAGAAATAAGTATTGTTTTAACTTGTTTATGAGTTTATTTTCTTAGCCAGTGAGCCCTGTAACTAAGACCATTATGGTTTACCAGCCAAGGACGGTAAAATTCCTTAAAGTTAATTAAAAATGAGTATATTAACTTGTAATACCATAGCCAATGACATTCATAACAAATTGCAGGACACTAGGAATCTTTTATCTTCCATTCATAAGTGCTTATCATGCTTGATGCTTGTTGAGAGTTAAAACATTAAAATAATATATTTTATTCCTTTGGAATTTAATTATAACAACAAGCTAGCAAATTCTAGTAAAATGAAGAGCATGCATCTATTTTGTATGAAAGTTGTGGATAACAAGTTTATACAGACATACGTAAACATTATTGCATGAACATTTCAACAATATACATTCATGTACAAGAAAGGTGAACATATTGTATAACATGCCAAGTTGCTGTAATAAAACAAGAGAAAAAGAATATATGAAATAATGTAATAAAGAAGGACAACTTTTGATTGAAGAAAAACATTGAAGAATCAAAGGAATGGAACTTACTAATGATGTGAAAAATATACAATTCAGCATTCTTAAAACTATGTGCCATAAATCAATCAGTAACTTTTATCTTAAGATAAATCTCAATAATAATTCTTAGAAAACCATGCTTCTGAAATGAATCACATTCATGCTGTTTAATAGTTCCATTAAATCATGCTTTTAATCAAGGGCAGAATGCATGCAGAAGAAAAAGGAAAATTGATGTTGCCTGAACCCAACAAATAATATTACTCAAATAATATCACTGCTTTGGTAACTGTAACAGTTTGGAAGGTTCACACAACACTGACCGAAGCTACAGCTGATTCTGGTGATGGGAATGATATGTCATCCATGTCGCCTCCGCTGGTGGGTGTTCCCCAAACGTCATCTGAAGTAGCTGCTGAAGTCTCGCAGTCATCGGATGATGTTGTAGCAGGATCAGGTAGAGAGCTGGCCAGAACATGTGTGAGTTGTGGCTCAGCAGCAGGCCTCAGATACCTGCCCGCAGCAATGGCACATACAGACATACACGTGACCTGCTTCGTCTTATCATTTTCACTTGTTCATTCCTTCCAAACTGTTCAAGTTACCACCATTACACACATTACCAGGAACACAAGGAGCTAAATTGAGTGCAGCAGAGAGACCAACTGGCATGGAGGCCAAGCAATATTTATCTAATAAATGCTTTGTTGGAAGTGAGCTTAGAGAATTTCAATTGGCCAAGTCTTTTTCTCATGATTACTGGCTTGTAAGTGTTCGTGCAGTTTTTGTATAGTAAAAATAAAGATCAACTTGTGGAAAGTCTTGCTCTATCATTGCAACTAAATGTGTATAAATAAACTCTATTTGAATGCATATTGTTTAAATCACCATGATAAAACTCGGGAGAACCTTCCATTATAAGGCTCAGAATCTTACTGCACAAGGGTTGTTTGATGAATCTGGCTTTGAGGATTGTTCAAGATGTTGGAGACCTACAAAGTGGGAATAAATATTTTCCAGTATCCCCTATTTTGGATTTTGAGTATAATCTGCCAGTGCTCTGATTTGCACACTGAATAACAATAATCTATGATGAAATTGAAATAATTTTAAGACTACAGCAACAGTTATCCACACAGATCATGCTAGGTTCCTTAAACTGACGAAGAAAACATTGTTATTTAATGTAATACATACAATATCTTGTATGAAACCAACACAACAAACAACACATTAAACACATATGTATCTACACGTTTATATTTTTTAAATATTTACTTTATGAAACCCACCTGTCTAAAAAGGCTGCCGCACGGGAATCTTCACCAAGCCTTTCAAACAGAGCCATTTTCTCAGCAACAAATGATCCAGCTCGTGCTGTCCAGCCTCTAAGACTCTGTGTGACTGCTTCAAGTTGTGGTTGAGCATCTCCTGCAAAATATTAAAGATAATTCAAACCAAGGTTGAAAGAGACTAATAAAAGCAAAGGGTTACCAAAGGCAAGGGAAGTAATGAGCTCCTTTAAAAATATATATTATACATTTCATAAAATTTTTGAGTGAAAAATATCATCAAATAATAAAACTTGATGTAACAGGTTATGAAAACTACACATAAAGAAATTGAATAAAACTTACTTTGCTCCTCCTGGGTTTCATTGGGTTTGTCATCAGTGTCCGAATCCCATTCATCACCTTCATCTGAATTTGAGGAATCTTCAGCTGCTTGTTCTTCATCTCCTTCTAGCATTTCTAGGCTTGCAAGGGTTCCAAATCGTTTCAGTCCAGATGCAGAGGTAAGTGATTTGTAAGGAGGCTCTTGATCCTCATTATCACAACTTTCTTCATCTTCATCTCGCAGAATAGTTTGTTCTGGTATTGTCTGTCATTCAAATGGGAAATTAACAATAATAATGTTTATTGATCACATAAACATTTACAATCATGTATGAAGTGACAGATTGGTTTGTTAACTTATTAATTTATAACAATACAATAATGTTCACAAAAGTATTGAAAAGACGAAGTGATCAAACAGAATTCTGAATTAGGTACATGTTAATACTATTTTCTGGTAAGAAAAAATAATAGATGCTCACTGGAAAAGCAGTATCAACTGGAGGGCTGGATCTTGATCCTGAAGGTATGTTTGTAGATACATCGGTGTCATCCCATTGAAAACTTGAGCTGCGAGGCATTGTATCAGGAGTTGGAGGCAGGACGGAGATCATCGGAACTTCTGTTGGAGAAAAAGGATCTGCAGAGAGATGCCTCCCAAGCCCCACTGTTGTGCTGAGGGCTGACAAACCCATCAACATTAAAGGTCCCCATTTATCATCTAAATCATTATCATCATCTTCCAGAGTATTCATGTCATTATCAATAGGATTACTGGTTTGAGGTGAAAGGGTGTTGTTTGCCAAACAAGTCTTGTGACATTTGCGACAAACAGCTATTGGTTGCTCTGGACCTCCTGAACGCACTGTAACCTACAAAAATAATTTGACGTAAATATAAAGATACATGTAAAAACCATGTGATGATGATTGTATTCAAATTAAAATGTAAATAATACAAAGTTCGTCATGTGTACCTGGCTATCTGATGTACTGTGAGATCGACTGCGTTCTGTGCTTCTAGAGTTACTTCTTTCAGTATCAGAGAGTTCTATCTCTTCACAGCGACTTTCATTGCGATTGGGCATTAGAGTTCCTACGCCTAATATTTGAAGTTGTTCACTACGCCTTCTCAGAGTTTCTGGTGACCAAACCTCAGGTTCTGGTTCTTCATCAGGAGTGAGAGGTCCTGTTGAACCCCCCAACTGCCCACGCATCCACTGAGCTAGATGTAATGCACTTCCTTTGCTAGCCCCTGACTTTCCTAATTGTCGACATTTATGTTCAATTAATTCATCAAGATGGCGTTGAGAATTGTTCAGGGATTTCATAGATTTGGCTTCTTGCATCTGAGGAGTCTGAAAAATTAACATAGGTATATAAACAAAAGAGTTAAGTTAAGATAATACTAGCTAAACTATTTATGAATTGTTAGAGACTTCATGCCTATTAAGCCATGGAAAATTTTCTAAGGGTGTTTCTTTAATGTACAGACAGTTAACAAGTCTTAGCTGAATGAATTTTAATTAGTTACTCTGTCTTTATATTCTACTACTAACTAACAATATTAACTAAGTTTTTAAATCTACTCTAAATTATCTAAACATGTATATGTGAGTGTATATCACAAAATGTTGAGAAAGGAAAGATGGGAATACAAAATACACTCTTAGGGTTGTAGCAATATATTCATAGGATAGTATTTGAGATTCAGTCATTCTTATTAATAATAACAACAAGTTTTGCAACAAATCTACCCAAGAAGAGCTTCAAAGTCATATTCATTAGAATATTCTAAAACAAATATTCAGTGTTTATAACACTAAAAATGTCTGTATTCAAAAAAGTTTATAGGTACAAATATTTTGAAACAATCATATTCTACTAATAATATAATTTTCTGTGAAAAGGAACACTGTTTGAATCTTGAAACACTGTTTGTACTAGATTGACTGCAGACTAAAATATGAGATGATTAAATAGAAGAAAAATCTAAAATACAAAATCTTCAAATTTGTAACACTTTTTCACTAATATTATTAAACTGTTTGGAAGTTCTTTTGAGAGAATGCTTCTTTTATCTTCAGCAGATCATAAAATTACGCACATAAATAAAAAAAAAAAGAGGATTAGTGATTAATATAGTTTCTAAACACTAGAAATTGTAACATAGAAATATTTTGCTTAAGAAGTGTATTGTAAAAAATACTTGAAAATATGATTTTGTCAAAAGGATTGTGTCCAAATAGAACAGTACAGGTATCTCAAGTAATGACTATTTTTCTAAATAAAACTAATTTTTACAGTTAATTTTCAAAACTACATTGAATAACAATTTTTTGTCAAACAACACAATTATGAAAATAAGTGCTAGAAAATATTAAAATTATGTGAAATCTATTTAATACTATGGCCTAAATCTAAATAATGTATCTGTAAACTGATACATGCGTTTTCTGGTCTATAATATCACTGTATTTTTCATGTATTCCTATGGCATTAAGGTTGAAGTATTTAAAAAAAAATTGACATGCATATTCACACTTATAGTTTCAATCTAAAAATGCACATAAATGGAAGATAATGAACAGTCTTACCCTTGTACTTCATGACTAAAGATAGTCATCTTGCTGTAAAATGCCTTATATGAAAGATTGTATAAATAAAAATTGAATAATTTCAATTTCTTAGAATATTAATTTGTGATAAAAGTAACAAAGAAATACATACATTTGTCAGTTTATTAATTCCAAAAACATGTACAAGAAACTGATGAGCTAAAAGAAAATATGATATAATGAATTCTGTTATAACATAGTGTTCATTAAAATGATTTTGATTTTTGATTGGCAGAATGAAACAAGTACGCATACAAAACTGTAACTTCCAAAAATAAACTGTTTCTATATGCTTATTACAATATTAGTGTGTTTTTATTAGGTATCTATGAAATACATGAAAGGATATATTTTTTTGACATAAATTTCTAAACAGATACACCATATTAGATATTCAAGCATTAATAGATTGTTATTGTACATATATAATCATCAGATATGCATCTTCATAACTGTACTTTGTGCAAATAATTATGAGAATTTTCAGCACATTTTACAGGCACCAGTAAATTTTTACAATTCTGAAAGCAAGCCTCCTCACAAATCACAGTTGTTGACTCACTACGCAAAACTCAAAGGATTGTCAACTCGTAGTTCATGTCCAACTAATCAGTGTGCAATATTAAGAGACAATTGAGCTGCAAATTTTTGCATTTCTTTCAAATGCTGTGTGAAATTTCAGTAATCATAACATTCTCAAATGTCTCATTTCTTACATACACAGTTATTGCAAAATATCAACTCAAAACTGTTCACATGTGCACAGTAATCTGTCCAATTTAATACAAATATGAGATCACTCATACAGTATTCATACAAATACAAACAATATTAATTGTACAGTACAATAATATTCTTATTACATAACTTAGTGTCTGATGGCTTATAAACATACTGTACAGTTGGTTTCTGAAACACATGTGGTATTTAAGGTATACTTATCACAATCCATATCATGGAAGATGTACAATCACAAATACAAATTCTTTATCTGACCTGTTCAAATAGTTTTTCTCTTTTAATTAAGTTACATATTGGAATTTAATAAGTATTGTCACTTTTATACATAAGAGCATCCCCAAGAACAACTTAATTTTATAAAAATAAGTAAACTTTGTTTTAAACTGGGGTATAAAAATGAACATTGCTTGAGAGCTTATCTTAGCATAAGATAACAAGAAAAACAGTATAAATTTATCTGAAAATGTATCTTCAACACCCTGAAAAATAATGTTTTCTGGAAATTTGTATGTTTTAAGCTCAGCTTAGCTTCATCAGAAGCATACATGTGGTCCACATTTGAAAGTACAAAACAATATCATACATAATAATATACACAGCACAGAGCATAATTAAATATTGTAATCAAAGGCTTGAAAATTTTGTGTCAATGCAAAAATATATGTACTTCTCAGTGAAAGGAATTATATTATTATTTGAAGCATGTATTTTTCAACTAAATGAAGGTTTGTATTGTAATACCATAACTTCAGGTTCTAAATTCATATTCCTGAGTGGTATTCAAGATACTTAGGGCTGCCAGAGATTTTATGACATGCATTGCACTCTTTAAGATATGTAATGAATGTAAATGCTGGGAAGAACACATTTGAAACAATACTACACATCATTAGTAAAATGCTTCTTAGCAAAAACTCACCCTGCTGCATTTCCTGAAATACAAAACACAGAAGCAAATTCTGGCTTGATTGGATTCAGGATTTAAGGCAAATAAGAGTTAATGAGAGGAAGGACGGTGCACTGGGCTGTATGTAGGGCTAATTGTAGTGCTAGGAGTTGGACTATCACAGGAAGGTGTTGGATGTGGAGGTTCAATATGAGGACGCACCTGCCGACGTAGAGAAATAGAATCCAACGTGGCCACTGACAACGTTGTTGGCTGGTCTGGCGAATCAAGTGGACTACTGGCAGGAGTTCCTCCACGAGCAGTATTGAGATAAATTCTGCAATAAATTATAATTATGTGTCCTAGTACGTTCAGTAAAAACTATGTTTTAGTTTTGTTATTATTGTTATTTTGACATTTAATAACATTCTTGTAATATTAAGTTAAAAATACGGTCTATAAGAAGACATAATTAACCAAATAAGATAAAAAATGGTCCACAACCAATTTTATTCTTCAACATCCTAATATATTTCAGGGTATTCATTTCATCAGCAGATAAAAACCATTGATTTAGTTAGTTTAAAAACATTGAAGTAGAGTCTATTTATAATTGTACTATTGGTTTACAAACCATGTTTTCACTTGGCCATTAATGAGGGAGAGAAAATCCTGAAATACATTTGGGTATTGAAGAATCAAATTTTTTGGGAGGGATTATTTCCTTTATTTCATTGATTATATCATAATGGTCCTTAGGTTATGTCCTCAATTGTATGTATGTTTAAATCATGGATGTAGAAATTGATAAAGTTTTACTTATTTCTTCACATTTTATTTCATTTTTCATATTTCACAGTATCTGTTCAGTAACATACATTTATGGTAATTTATGTATTTAAAATATCAAGAAACATAATCTGTGAATCCATGTTTTTATTGAAGAAACCACCATTTCATTGCAGTAATGTCCAAGTGTGCAAACGTATAAATATGTGCTCATAGGTGCACACAAACTAATACAAGAGAGGGGCCAACAGCAATTTTGGGCACCCCTGAGCCCCCTCTTGTACTAAATCTTTTCCATTTACATTGTCACATTAAATAATATATTCTATTAATTTTATGTTGAACCATTTATGGGGTGGCCAGATAGTTTGGAGAACTTGTTCTCCAAATGTTGAGTATCAATTATCCAAAGTGTCAGCTTTAAAAGGGGAAATTTAGGAACTGATCGTTTTTACAGAAATAAAATGTTTTATTACAACCCCCTGTTGAATTATTCAGGGGGCCTGTATTGCCAATATGTATGCACAATATATTTATATATGCCTATATTTATGCATAAGTGTATAAGGGTACATACAGACACACTTATGTGCATACATTCATCCTTACATTATTTTTAATTATAAAAAGTACTGATTAACTGCAACAATTACTCACATTTGTCTTTGTATAAGGTTTTGCCATACTGCTTTCAGTTCTGCTGTTGGTGCACGTAAGGAGATTGTCCTCCGTCTGACACCTTTCTTAGGGTTCCGGCTTAAGGGTAATTCAGGGCCACAACCTCCTGCAGCAGGACTGTCTGTACCTTCAGGCCCTCCATCCATAAGTAAGCGGAATTCATTTGCTATGAACAGGAAAAGAAGTGTTGGCATAATAATTTGATTTCAACTATAATAATGTTTTATAAAAACAAGTATTACCTCTTTTCCGAATGTTGAAGAAAGCCTGTGTGACTGCTAAAAGAGATAGTGGTTCTTCTGTGATGAAAAGAACTCTGTCACGACTAACTTTGGCAAACAACAATAAATCAGTGAACAATAAGGCCCAAAAAGGCCGCACTGCTCGACCTTCCACCCTACTCAGATCTCCACCAAAAATCCATTGCCTTCCTGGAGAGTTCAACACAAATGGCTAAAAGCACACAATATTAAAGGTGTTACTATGATTTTTATGTCAGACTAAGTGTATTTTGTATCTCAAAAAGTTAATTCACAAAATTTACTTTGCATCGTGTGAAGACAAGGCGACTTTCAAGATCTTGCATTGAAAGTAGAGGTCGTCCTTCTGCCTCTGGTTCCATCAAACCTGCTCCAGCCATTACATCACGATATGTAACCTATAAAAATTGTTGTCAATCAATTGTTTGCATTGTTTTGACACAAATGAGGCATTTTCTGTTTTATTACACAGTTGTTCCTTTAAAAATTTTATGAATAGATTTTTGAGCTACAAATTTTGATATAATGATATCAACTTATGAATTGAAATAGTACTATCCTTATCCTGTATAGGTCATTAGTAATTTTGTTTTTGATTGTTCAATATTATTTAACAATATGCTTATGTATTCATGTCTGGAAGGACAGAATGGATTATGGAAAGAAAGGAAGAAAAAGAAAAAGTAAAAGTAAAAAAAGAAAAAACAACTTCTATACAGAACACTCTGGATACATATTTCTTCAGCATGATAAAATTTTCTATGGTTTTTGGGAAATGTTTCATCGCCTCCTCATGAATGGTTGTATCTCACTTTTAATGGCATTGGATACTGGAAACAAAATTTGTTGCACTTAAACTCAATTTACTGAAAACAAGTTGATGTTGATAATGTCACATGCCAAAGGAATAAAAAAAATTTTCCAGTACCTTACTCCTATAGAGTTTTGAGAGTGACTTAAAAAACTGAGATACAACCATTTATGAGATGGCTGATGATTTTGTGGTTCTTTTTAGAAGTGAGAATCAATAATACTGCCTAAATTTTTGATTTATCATTCATAAGTAATAATATAATTGCAATAATTCAAAGCAGAAGTTAAGGAAAGTTCATTTTTGTGCAATATTTTGAAAAAAAAAAAAAGCTCAGAACAAATTACCTGTAATTCATGTACTGCTCTGGAGAGAGCTGAATAATCATCATCTGCCACTTTAGTATAGTGAAGGATTGTCTGCAGAAGTTTCAAAATATCTCTGTAATGCTGTGGAACAAAGTGTATATTAAATAATTTCTTCAAAAGGAATTATAATATTCATAAAAAGAACACATCTTCACAAAACTATTGGATGGTTCCTTTCCAAAGATGTTTACAAAATTAATTCTGAAACTACCATCACTGACATTACACTTCACATTTATGTGTATACAAGTGGCCTGCAACAGCAGCAAAAATACTGCTGAACAACAACAGACAAAATGGTTTTCCAGAAATTTCATGCATACTGCCTAAGAACAACAAATGAAATACTATTGTATAAAACTGCTATATAAATATTTTAGAAAAACCATATTCTTGAATACTGCAATAACACAATGTATTTAAATTATTACAATACCAAGAATATTACTGCTTATCTACACAAGTATTGCAGAATATTGCTGTCCTATTAGGCAACACGAGAATAACAAATATTTAATGGTGAGCAGTCTCTTCCTTGCTGATTTATTCCTTGAATATTTAATGGTGGGCAGCTGCTTCCTTGCTCAGCCTTGGTGATTCATGACAGCAGCTTTGTCATAAACAGTGATCCATAGAGAATGAAAGATCAGTAGGCATGGATAGTATGAGAATGGAAGGAATAACTCAATCAAATATTTGCATTTTTCAGTAGAAATCAAAACTGTTTCCTTGCTTTTGTATTTTTCCTGAGTTCCTGGGTATGTAACAAATCCATGGACATATTTCACATGGCCAGAGGATGCATAGTTTTCTTTCAATTTCTGTACACATTGAAAATTAGAAACGTAGATATTTTTATATTTTTTCTGCGATCCTGGGTATCTCAGAAACTTCTCACATGGTTGGAGGCTTATAGTTTTCTTTTAGTTTCTGTGTTTAATGGAAATTAGTAATAATAGATTATAATAACTAGAATTGTATAGAATTGTAAATAAATTAGATTATAATAACTAGAATTGTATAGGATTGTAGATAAATTAGATTACAATAACTAGAATTGTATTAATCCAATTTCTCTGATCATTCTTTAACATTCTTATCACCACAGTTCAGAAACAAACTTTTTACTGTCTCATATGCCCAATAGAGAAAATGTTGTGCAATCAAACACAAAATTGATCCAAATATTTTATATTTTGGTGGAAACACTCTTTGGTCCCTGAAACTGAAAAAGGGTCTTCTCAAAATTTCTGTCTGTCAATCTGAAAACAATGTGCACATAAACAAAGTGTCCTGCTAATTTGAAAGGGATCTTTTAATTTTAAGGGTTACTTTCCATGAATATCACACCACATTTTCAAAATTTTTTGAATAAACAGCTTAATTGTTTTTCAGCTTTTTCATGCATTCTTGACACTTAAGTTATGGTTGTATATCATGATTTATTGCATTTGTTGACCCAACCCCTTTAAACGACATATAATGAAATCTTTTCAAATATTCAGTTTTGACAGTAAATGAGTTTAAATTTACATTCACAAAAAATACTCAAATGGTGTTGTTGGTTGTTGTTGTTATTTAGCGGTTACAATTTTTCCCCACAAACTTTCATACAAAAAGTGATTTTGCTTTTCTGTGATATTTTGATAGTTGCATGTACTACATTGAATAATTAGGAGTTAAAAAATTTTGAAGACATGAAAAAATGTGTACATTTTTGAAATTACTTTTAATTGAATTTTTTTAACATACAAACAAGTCTATGTGAAGTATTGCTGAGACCGTCAATTTGTGCATGTTTTCTTCAGATGCAGAATCCATATCTTTTTTCTTTTACTGCTCTTAGTAAATTATGAATAATGGTAGCAATGAGCATTTTTTGTCAACATTGATAACAAACAATATTCACACACGTGTACTATTTTCAATAGCAAACCAACTACAGATTTTATTTGATAGTGATGCTATGTCAACAAAATAACTACCACCCCACTCCTCCTGATTCTAGCAAGTAGTGGTGCTATAACACATATGTCTAATAATATTTGTAACAATTACATAATATTATACTACTAGATAGACCTGCAAAAGTGTTTCCGAAGTGTAAAAATATTTGCCTAGGCTGGGATTCATTTTTGAGCATATAGGCCATATATCCATATCAGTGCTTTTTTTGAAACACCACCAACACTCTCAAGGCTTAAAAAAATTGTTCAACTTTTTAATTTTCAAAGTTTCAGAGGCATTAATAGAAAATAAACTTATGCTGAATTACAATTAAGTAAACTTCACCCTATTTGTGCAAAAAAATTAAAGAAAGATTTGAACCATGTTTGAGAAAAAGTTATTCATGTATTATTGTAAAATTCTCAAAACTTCACTGAAAATTATGCGGCAACAACCTATATATTTACAAAATTATAACTGACATTATTTAAAGATAAAATTTCATTGAGGAATAAATATCTATCTTCAATAATGTAGAACAGTTTTCGTTAAAAAATGAATCACTGTCTTCAATAATGTAGTTGGCGATGGGCAAATTTTTAAGTTTTGCAATTTTTGAAAAGTCAAAGTTTTTTCTGAAAACAGGATCTACATAATTTTCATGGGCATAATTTGCAGTATTTGAGTGAAAATTTTGAAAAAAAAATTAGGAGCTTTTTTTTTTTTTAAAAATTTGGAAAGTGCCCTAGGGACATCATGTCAAGTACCCTTCATAACTAAAAGATCTGTTTCTTACAAGGATCATGACATTGGTTGGGGAATATCTATTTTGGTGAAAATTCTCAGAATGGTATAGGTGCTGGAGTTGTTCTTAAACCTAGACATTTTGAGAAAAATAACTTTTTAAATATTAAGGACACCCAATGTTTTGCGGTGGCGATGGTGTAGCGGTTAGCGTGTCGGATTGCTATACCCAAGTTCGCGGGTTCAAACCCGATCGAAGCCATGGATTTTTGAGGGCGAAAAAATCCTTCGTACGCCTTCCTTCGGAGGGGAAGTAAAGCCGGCTGTCCCATGTTAGTAAATTTACTGCATGTAAAAGATCCTCAAGCCTAAATGATGCCTCTGAGCTAAATTCAAATCGCCTGTTTCGTCGCCCAAGTAATACCTTCTTTCTCTTGTTCAAAGAAGTGTAACGAAATTTGCGTGGTCAGACGGAAGAGCAGGCCTCATGGCCTGAGTCTCGCCACATAAAATAAGGCAAATTCAATTCAATTCAATTCAATTCAATGTAGGAGTCCTCTATTACTGAAAAAGTTTTGTTTTTTTAAACGTCTGTCTGATTGTCCATCCATCTGTTCAACCATCCTTTCCTCTCTTTTTGTGTCCATCTGTCCGTTGGTTAATAACACTTGTGCCTAAACCAGAAACAAGATCTTCCCTCAAATGCATAATCCCCAATCAATCTTGCCAAACTCAAAGTCCTCTAAATTTGAAATGAATCATTTAATTTTGAAGGTACCTTTTATTAAGCTTCTGGGAGCTTTTTCTACATTTCTCAAAAATTATTATTTTTTCTTTGATATGTTTAGTAGAATATATGCAATGTATGATAACGAGAAAAAGCTTAGCCCTTTATTGCATAGTGTAACTCAGTTGTAACATAATGTTTTTCAGGTCATAAACACATTCTAACAACTTAATTATGATTTATTTTAAATTACATGTAATGTACATCATGCATTCATGTCACCCCATGCATTGTTAATTGGTAAATGCAATAAAATAATGAGATGAAGTGATAGTAATCTAGTGGCGTCATGAATCAGAACTTCCTAGTAACACACTCTGTTTCCGTTTATCAGAAATGAAATGCTTTTAGGAAAATAATCAAACTAAAATACAAATGATACTTATTTTATTAACTTGCTTAATACTTATTTTATCACATAAACGATTTGAAAAATAAATCATATTTTTAAAACGTGAAATATAGCACATTTTGTTGAAGGAGTATCACAATTTAATTTTCAATTTAATTTTCTGCTTTTCTCAAGAAATATTTACTTGTACATTTTTTAAATTATTTTTCCCTTAATTAAAATAAATAAATGTAATGAAAAATAATTATTGCATGTAAAAATAAAAAATCATGCAATGAAGGGTTAGGCCCAATTTTCATTAAATATATGAACTTTCCAAATTTACAATAGTTAAAAATTTGTTGGACGCCCTCCGTTACCCATTTTTTAAGATCATGATTTTTTAATGAAATCTATACCTAAAAGGGGTATCTTTAATTATTATCATGTACAACTCTTCAAAATATGGATAGTATTTGCAAACGTTTGAGTGAAATCATGACAATTTAAAAAGTAACAAGATTTTTTCAAAACTGATTCCAGATATTTCCTTCATACTTTTTGTGCAAATAGAGGGAAATGCACTAATCACATGATACATGCGCCATTTGGATTAAAACTTATGATTTTCCAAAAGTTAGTATTTTTTTAAAATATCTCACACGTTGATAATATTTACATTACACATTAAAATTTACATAATTAACATATGTTTTACATCAGCAGGTAAAAATTCTGCAAAAATACTCTCTTACAAAGTTTTCTGAAATCTCAAAAGTTTCAGAATTTAATTGACCTCAAAATTATGCATTTTCAGAAACCCTCAAACAACATTTACTTCAATATAAATATACAGGAATTAAAAGTAAATAATTGTGTTAATTCACATGATCTGTAAATATTAAATGCTACTACCTTTTCTGAAAATGTATTTAATTTAGAGAAAATATTGTTTATTACTGAGTGCAGTGATGAAATATTTTGAAGCTAAAGAACTTTTAGCAACCTGCTGCTATGGAAATAATTGGTGTTGAATGTCATTGCCATAAATAGATTCAGCATTTTAATGTACATATTTAGCAAAAAGTTATATATGCATAAAAAAGGTCAATTTTCCTTAAAACATGAGTTTTAGAAGATACTAGATAAGAGCTAATAATAGATAATAATTTGAAGCAGTGTGGTGAAGAGAAATTTTAACAGAATAGCTGAATTATTAGAACATAGTTTGCAATATAATTATTTTATATAATGTTTCAAATAGGATAGTAAAGTCAACTGGTCTCTTAACACAGGAGATTGGAGGACTGTACACAGAAGAAACCATAAATAGTACAATATCAGATGTTTCAAATTGATTCCAAAATAACAAATTAATAGTAAATGAAAAGAAAACGGTTTTAATGCAGTTTTCCATTTCAAATAAACCATTCTGTGCTCCATTGAAAATGAACAGTGTACCATTGACTGATGTTAAGGCAACAAAATTTTTAGGTTTCTCAATTCAGTCAAACCTTAAATGGAACGTCCATTTAAATTAATTGAACACAAAATTAAGTTCATTATGCTATGCGTTCAGAATTCTTGCAAATTCAGTCAGCCTTCATACTGCTCGTTGTGTATATTTCATGAATGTTCATTCTCACCTGAGATATGGCATAATATTCTGGGGAAATACATTTTATAGCTCCCAGACTTTTAGATTACAAAAATGAATTGTACGAATAATAACCAAATCCCACCCACGTGATTCATGTAAGCCTCTCTTCATTAATCTAGGAATTTTACCATTACCGTGTCTGTTTATTTACAAATCAGTGGTTTTTGTCAAAAATGACTTGCTTAAGGGCGGGAATATATTTTCAGAAAATGCCAATGTCTATTAATATAACACTTGACGTAGAAATCATATTCATCAGGTGACAGTATCAACAGCTCACTACAAAAAATTCACATACAATACATGTACATTATTTTACAACAGTTTGCCAGATGACATTAAATGATTAAATTTGATAGAAAAGTTTAAATCCCAAGTGAAATCGTTTCTGCTGCATAACTGTTTCTATACAATTAGAAACTATACTGAGCATCACAAGGAAAGTAACATTAATTTTAACAGTGATATTTAATGTATTATTTACCATTGGACTGTATAATTCTAAACAATATGTAACAAGTATTGTATTGCAGCTTCTGGGTCAATGACCCCCATCTCGATCAGGTTTCTCATCCAGTTTCCCTGATCCATTGAGCAAATGCTGAGATGGCCCCTTGATTTGCTTCTGGACATAAATGTAACTTCATTATTTGTGCATGTCTTCTAGAATTCAGTTGGAAATTTAGTTATTCAAATTATCGTTTCCATGTTGTCGCAGCAGGAAGTATTATTCCTTGACGAAGGACATCATGGATAAGAGCCCAAAATTTATTGCTTATTTATCCTTGAAAATAGATTTTATTACATGGGAGCATTTTTTAAAATTTTTTAATTCAAAATTTAAGTAGTATATGACTTAGTATAGGGATCACCGAATTTTGGAAATGTGCACAGAATTCACTTTTCCCCAAAGCATGTCATACACAGTTTTAACTGTTTCTTGACGTAAAATAAATAAATTTAAAAAAAAGATTGGGCTCAGGAATACGGACCCTAAGGTCAAGGCATGTTAGTGTCAGTCAGTTGTGTTAGTGACATGGGACATTCCTAGTCCCTCATGTATCACCTCTGTATTCTAACTCTTCCATTATTCATTGCCAAAGTTATGTGTGAGATCAGTGTACACTATGTGTGCGTAACTGAACTGTCTACCTTTATCTAGAACCCTGGTATATGAGATGGAACGAGAGGTAGCAAAGGCATAGGTAAAGAACCGAGTTGGGTTTAAGAGCTACCTCGGTGTGATGTTCGGGTTGCATGAGGGAGCTTTTCACTAGGAATTGTTCCCAGGAGAGGGATAATGACTGCGAAGGGAGGGCGGGCTTAGGTTCTTTAGGCGCTGACAGCTGGCAGTCAAGAGGGTGCGGCAAAACCGAAAACAGTTGTAACTCAAAAGGAATAGGAACTAACTGGTACAAAATGTCTATACTATTTTGTAGTCTAATACTTCCAATCGAGTACATGGTTTAGAAAACGCTATCTCACTATATTGTACGCGAACACGAACTCTTGTACACGAACTAATATTATGTAATGTACAAAATCGATTTCGAGATTTTGACGAAAATACACATTTTGGAGGTTCATGATATCCACAACGTTTTGTTTGTAATTTCTCGTATACTACGTAATTGCGTAATAAAGGGAAAATATTCTAATGCTGCAACAAAAATTTTTCGACAAAAAAATGCACTATGGTGTCCTGCAGGCACGGATTAAACGGAGCGGACAGAGAAGCATATCCGGAACCCTACACATTAAGGGTGCTGCCGCAATTTCCATAAAACTGCAAAGGATGTCAGAAAAAATCATCATCGCATCAGAAGAACGGAAAGGAAAAGTCATGGACAATGCAGTCAATTACCGTATATTCTCCCTCGTTCTCGCAGGCGAGAAAGGATACATGAGACTGAGGTCCTAGCAAATCCTTTGCGTAAGAATACGCTGGAGATGACTCAATATTCTCGCAGTCATTAACCCTTGCTGCAAGCAGATAATACTAAAAAAAAAAACTTTCCTTCCTACATGCGCTATCCTTCTCGGATAGTATCAGAAATCGGATCCTGTATTTTGTGTATCGGTCTTCGCTGAACGCAACAACACGAACCTCATTGCGCAAGTCACATTGGATCTTACGCCCGCCGAGATGTTTGGTAACAACAGTTACAAATTCGTCGAATTTCTCGAAACAAATTCTAGCCTGCTCACGACAAAAAATCCCATCGCCTACGTGTTCTCGATTAGCAACCCTCCCTCCTCGGCCCGTTTCCATTCGTGGGCCAGCGAGATTGACAACGAAATTTGAGAGAGAATGAACGCTGATGTGATGGCTCGACGGTCTATCACTGAGAAATTCACTGCTAGCGCCCCTCCTTTCTCATTGCGCTCAACTGCCTCAAACTTGTTGGTGGAGCGAGTAGCAGCCTTGCAGAATCTGGTGCTTCGAATGTTGATTCCGGAAAAATTAAGGCGATGGTGAAACGGAAACTTATAATTCGAAAATTATAAGATTTATTAATAGAGAGTTCTTCGGAGTATTGTGGCCATGTGCTTCTGCTGAAGGACGAATAGATAATCTCTTATCAGCTGGCATCTATTTAAACCGTTAGTTTAGGGGTAATGAAATTTTTGATGCCACACCTTGTAGCATTCTGTTGCCATTTCTCTTAAACATCTAACAAGAGGGGAATACAAGTTTTTTCAGAGCATTTACGAAACATGATATTTCAAAACACGCGCCGTTCGGAAGCTGCAATTGCCAGTCCGACCGGATTTCTTTCGTGAAAGCCTGTCGGAACCCACTCGGGAGAATGCAACCGAAGAATCGGCGTCCTAGGCTGCCGCGGGGCTGCAGGGGAAGGAGGGGGAACAACGTGGTTTATGGAGGGCTGGAGCACTCCGCCCGCGATGCGTGTTCTATGGCGCCGGCGCAGTGGCGATCTCTGGAAGTACCTTGACATGTCCCGAAGATATAACTCTCGGCTAGCACACATTTTTAATAGAAGTAAGTGTGACATTGAACGAAGGAAGTGTGAGATATCTCTTCACTTAAATGAACTTTTGCACTAGCGCGCGAAACGCGAACGCACTGCTGTGCAGTGTTGCATTTATAAAAATCTTAATTGAATATTATACGTGTATTCTCTTGTATTTTAAAGTAAGTTACAATTACAAAACCATCCCCAAGTATTCAAACTCCCAGTGTATTTTGTATTTTGTAAACGTATGTATTAGGCTACGTTTCAATGTGTTTTGAGAAACCGAAATCAGATAGTTCGTTCTTCTGTCAAAGGTGTTTGTGCAACTAACAGTAAATAGAGTTGAGAGAGAGAGAAGGAAAGAAAGAAAGGGGGAGAGGGGAGAGAGAGTGGGAGGAAGGGAGAAGAGAAACGTTGCACACTGTAATGGCATGACCACGAGACGCCACTGATTGATTGATATTACTTTCTGACTAGAAAACAAAATTTAGACTTTTTTCCGGCCCTAAGCAAAAATCAAGATTAAAAACTGAAAAAATGGATAGTATTATAAAGGCCCTCACACGAAAACCTCTCTGAGAAACCCACAAGGTTTGGCGGTGACAAAAATTTAAAGTTGGTAGTGACAAAGTTTAAAGTTTCGAACCTAAACCTTTCTTATTGCTCTGTTCCTCAATATTTGTGTAATTTTTTAAAACAACATTTGTGTAATTTTTGAAAGAAAAAAAAAAGAATACAGGAAAATGAACTTTACGTCAAATTAAAGTCTAATTAGCACTATCCGTTGGAAGAGTTTGAAGAAAAAAACTGGAGTCATTTCCATACAAATTTGGAGAAATGGCATTTGAGCGTTTCTGAAAATGCGACATTTTGAGCTCATTTTCACAAAAAACTGTTGAGTTTTCGAGAAATTTTATTTTACATTATTTACAGCATATTTAGGCATAAATACAATAATGTAAACAAATTGCCAGTAATGTAAATATGAGCGACGTGAGAGACAAAAAAATTACATTTTTGTAATTTTTGAAAAAAACAACAAAAGAATTGAGCAATATGGTGCAATAGAGTTTATGTCATCTTATAGAGTGCATTTAGCACGACCCCTAACAAAAATTTAAAAAAAAAATTGGAGCCTTTTTGAGAAAATCTTGTTTTATTTGTGTTTTTTAATTGCAAATATTGGATGCAATATTGCGCGGAAACTACTATAATTTTTAAAAGAATTTAAATGACCTTATTAAAAGAACTGATTATGAGCAACAAATTTCATTTGAAAGAAAAATCACTATCTTTAATTTTGTAGTTGCAGGACGACGCCGGAAATAATTCAAACTTTTGAAATTTTTGAAAATCCAGAGTTAACTGTGAAAATCGGACTTATGCCACCTTTATAAGTGTATTTTACTCTGTTTTTACAAGAAATGTAAAGAAAAAAATTTGAACAGTTTTTGAGAAAAATTAGGAAATGACTGGGGGCAATGGGGGTAATTCGGGGGACTCCATGTAAAGTACCCCGAAATTTGAATGTTAATTTAAATAATGTTTTTCAAAATCTCAAAGCTTCAACTAGGTTCAGATGGATAGGGGTTCCTTCAATTTTGAAAAAATCCTACGCATTGTTTAGGTGCTAGTAGAGTTCACAAACGAACAGACGGACAGATGGCCGGCCGACCGGACGTTTTACTTTCAATTGGTTTTTCGGCAACAAGGACCAACAAAACAGAGATTCTGGCTACACCACGCGTTAGATTTTTTTTCTTAATTTAGGAAGAGGATTTATCCACTTTTTCATTGTCAGGGCCCGGCAATGAATTTTTTTCTGACGAAAATCCGTCGTTTTTTCGCGCAGCATTACATTACTTTATACTACGTATATTACTTCGTACGTATAAGAGAAAGTAAAAAAGAATGTAGGGGACCATATGAGAACGTGAGCAGGTACATGTAGGGTACATACCGGAAACATATGGTGAACACTCGAGAGAGAATGCAAGGGAATATGTAGTGAACAAACGAGGGTCCATGTGGTGAACATGCGAGGGAAATACGGATCAGATGCGAAGGGAATATATCGGAGAGCATGTTGCGAAACATACGAGGTTGAGTAGAGCGAAGAACTGAGTGAAGATTTAGTTCTTCTGGGGACCCTTACTCCAATGCAGAGTGGTCAGAAACAAGCAGAAACTAGAAACCTTGAGGGCAAAGTGCGCTTATAAAAATTTTGATTTTCATTTAAATTTCTGAATTTAGAAAAATTGCAAAAGCTCAACTTCTTCGACTGTATGCTACAAGTACATTGTTGACGCTAGATACTTGTTAATAAATATATTAATATATATTAGCATTTTACGTGCACGTTTTTCATAATAGCAGTTTTCGCGTAATTAAATCAAATCGTTTTTCAGTGTAATAACTTGTCTCAAAAATACTTATTTGAAACAAGATTTTCTTTAAAAAGTTTTTTTAACCTTTTTCTAAAAAGAGAGCACAGTAAACTAAATTCTCCGGCAGAAGTGCAATTTTCATTCAAACTTACGGATTTTCAATTTTTAAATTTGTTTAAAAAAAATGAGGTCTCTAAAATGGGGAATTATTGCAGTACAGTAATGAATAAGATGGTCCAGAAAATCTGCGCTGGAGTTAAAATGTTTTTTCTAAGTATTACTGGAGAAAAATCTACTTTTTTCGGAAACAAAATACGAACATGTGTGATTTGACGGAGTTGAGTTTCACATTTCAAAAATCTTATATCGCGCGACCCTGCGGTCGCGTCCGACCTTAGGCCACCAAAATCTTAGCGCGCCAGCCGGCCGTCAGATTTGCGATGCACACGCTGTTCACCAATGACTCTTGGGTAAAAATGCATTATTGATAAGTAACTTTTCAAAATAGGGAGCGCCTAAAATCTTACTTCAGCGTCTGATCATATCAAATTATAAAACATTTAATTTACAAGATACATACCTCAAGAGGTTTATGCAAAAAAGCTGTCAAGTCTGGTCGTTTTCTTGGCACTGGAGGCTCTACAAGATGTCTCATGAACTCAGTATTTCTTGTTTTTGCCACCAATAAACAATCGGCTTTTTTCAAGCCTGAGAAGTACCTTCGATAGGCGTTTGTCAAAACACTTATCTACAAAGAGCAAGAAGGAATTATTAAAAGTTTCTGGTAAGTATTTGGTTGATTTTTTCAGTTGATGAAATATAATCATACCTTTTTTAGGTACGTTCTTCCAAGACAATGGCCGATTTGTTCCCCTTCTTCTCCCACAGTCTGCTCTAATATGTCCTCTGATAACCTGAGCAGCTGCAAACAAATAAGAAAAAATAATTATATTGAGTTACATATCTATTATCCTTTATTTCAATTATTTTAAAAATAAAGATCAAAAACAAATAAATATAAAAATTGTAACTGCTTCGTAAAATACAAAATTAAAATTATTTCACACATTATAAAATGTTAACTACACATCGGAAGTCGCTAAGAGGTGTCGGGGTAAGGACGAGATGTCACTATCAAACAGGTGGTACCAACACAACATAAATACTATTCAGTGTGTGGAGTGAATGTTATTATTTTAAAACAAGTAAAGAGAAATGTTAAATGAACACAACAAAATATACTAAACATGTAGAATTTACGACAGAAATTATGTTGATAAGTTTCATTAGTGTTGAGTAGAAATCTGATATCCGGGCATCAGGTCAAGAGTCAAGAGAAATAGAAAAAAGTGACCCAAAGCTACCTCCCCTAGGTAAAACCTGCAACAGGTTAGCTCTTGAATAAACATAGGGAAAGCTCAGAAATACCTGTACAAACTGTATATTTCAGAATACTATACAGCTATATTCTGAGAGCGCCGTTTAGCCATTCCGTTGCACTCACCTCCTCAGCGTTTTGGAAGAGCGTTTGGTGATCGTTGGTGGAGATGAGGTCTTTGCGGTCGGCCATCGGCAGAAGGAAGCGGCCCACGCCGAAGTGCATGGCTTGTGAGAAGTGCTGCTCCTTGTGCAGTAGCTGGTAGACGGCGCGGCGGCGCGCGTCCTCGCGGTTCATCGGCTCCGTCTGCAACAGAGCCCACGCCACATGCAACACGACTAGGGATGGCAAAAAAAAGTTCGTGTTTTTAAAACCGATGCTTTCGAGCAAAAACATCGATATATGTTTTGCTTTCGATGTCTTCTTTAGGTATATTTGTCCAGAAACATCGATGTTTTCAAAAAATTCTCATGATATAAATAAAATTTCCTGTATATATTTTATTTGTGGATTACTCGCAATCAACAGGCATTGACAACTGTCACCAGTTTACACGAAACCGTTTGCTATTTGCAGCCTTTCTCCAGTGTTGTTACCTTTTTGATTATTTTGTATGTGGTAAGGTCAAACTACAATTTGAACCTTGACTACGTAGAATATTGATTAGAAAAGTAAGATGTCAGTCAAATTTAAGGCAGAATATACTTTAAACTAATATTGACGTGTTAACATTAGAATCAGTACTTTTTTCTTCGAAATGTTTTATCATATTTAAAACATCAATCTTTTAAACATCAATGTTTTTTGTCGATGTTTTAATCGACATCGAAAATCTTTTGGTGATGATCGATGTTTTGCTAAAATTTGACACCACTAAACACGACCTGACGTGCCGTATCTGAAGACAGCTCCACACATTCGGTATTCGCCGAGTGGCGAGCAACCGCTCGCCGGATCCCGAGTGGTGTGGATGAGTGGCTATTTGCCGAGCGACGAACATTCGGTGGTCGCCCTTCGCGTGCCGGACTTTTGGGCACGTCAAAGGAAGAGAATATTTGCCCAACATGACAGTTACTTGAGACTGGGCGAGCATTAGCTCGCTGCTCGGTGAATGTCGAGCCGTATGGAGACGCCTTTAGGCAGTGATCACAAGATATAATTTCCCGAGGAAATAACAATAACATAAAAAATTTTTGTCCTCGTTTTCAGAGTGACTTAGTCATTTAGTACTCGTTTTCAGATTTTGAGAGAAAAAGGCCTACCGCTTTGTTGTACACAATGATATGAACAAACTTTTCTTGTTATTTAAATGAGAAACATCTCGTTACTGCACAGAAGTTTATCAACAAAGTCTCTCGTTTCATAACATTTGGAAGATTCTCCTGAGATGCAACAATAGTAATATGTAAGTTATTTCCTTCTTATTGCGGAAGAAAAAATTTACTTTCTTCGGATGGAAATGAAGAAGGGTTCAAATGGTGGAAATGTAAAAGGAAGAATGATAGCTTCGAATTTAACCGGAACAAAGTTCTGTCCCTTGCAACTGAAGTCCAAAAACTGCAACACGTCTTTCTCAATACGCGATTCTCATCACCAGCTTGTAAAATTCTTTGGCTTTTTGAAGTGATATTCCGGTAAGATATTTGAAACCGATATTTTAATTTTGGGGGAACTATCCATGAAGCCCCTGGGACATTTTCAAATTTTCTCAAAAACGGCACTATTATTTTTGTTGTCCTCGGATAGCATAAAGCATGTTCAAAAGAATGGTGCAGATTTCGGTTTCGTTTAAACGGCTCATTTTTCAAAATTGCAAATGTTCAATTTTTTGGCGTCTTCTTACAACTATAATATTGATTGGAGAGATTTTTTCTCAACGAACTCTATTCTTTAAAGACAGATCTTGAAACAAAGTCATGTATAATTTTTCGAAAATATGAGTAGTTTTCGCGTAATTTTACGTGAAATATAGACAATTTTTAATTATTTTAAACCATTTTGTTGTCATTAACGGCTTCAAATTTCTTCTTTAAATTTTCTCCTCGTATGTATCAAATGTCGTAAAAAATATGGTGCTAGTCTCATTTTAGGCAAACTCTCCGAATTTTCGGAAATTGGAAAAAGTTTACATTTCAAAACTACAAAATTGAAAATAGAGATTTTTCCCCTTAAACAGATCTGTTCTAAAACTCTTTAAAAAAGGCCATGCACAATTTTCAACGAAAAGTGGATCTGCGCCAGTTTCAGAAGCGTATTTTGCTCAAGTCGACAAGAAATAGTAAAAAATGTAAAGCCATTTTTGAGAAAAAATTGAAAATGCCCTTGAGATTTGATGTGAAGTGCTCTCAAAGTAAAACATATGTTTCAAATTTGCGACATCAGCTATAATCAGCGTGAATTATCAATTTTGGTGAAAATACTTCGAGCCGTAAGCGTTGTTCACAGACAGACAGACATATAGACGGGTAGACAGTTTTTGCCGCAAAACAATTTTTCGGTATGAAGGACCCACCAAACCAATGGGGTTCGACTATTCAACGTGTTAAAAGAAGTAATTTACTACAAATGTGCGCTTCCGATATCAGAGACCTACAATACGTATTTTTCTGCAGAAAAATCGCCCTTTTTCGCTGTATCATTACATAACGTTCTCCATACTACGGATATAGTCTGAGAGGAAATAAAATGTTCTCACATACTTGTATAACATGCAGGAAGCATTTCACTTGTTAATTATAAAAATAATGTGTGATGTACAGCGATAAAACGGTAATCTGTCCAGTGCTCAGTCGGTCTTATGAAAAAGCTTTGGTAAGTTACAAAAGATAAACGTGGGTACTTTAATATCTTGTTGATATGAAGGAGAGATCCCTGTGATAGTAATAACTGAAGTGATTTATAGTTTTCGAGTTGTGCTGAATATTGGGTGAAACGCCTGGAAGTTATGCAACACATTATACATACACTCCAAAGCACTTTAGCCTCATTATGACAAATTTTCTTTCGCGACGGAGATGGAAAGTGCTTAACAATTCACCATAACAAAAATAAAATATAATTTTCGGACTATTCAAAACAGTGCCACAGCAGTGAGCTGTGAAATCAAAAGATTCATTCACGGCGATCGAGTATTTGATACCTTCTAAACAGGTGGTGGATTCTTGGGTGACTTCGAAAGATTGCATACGCACACCTACGCATATGTTTTTGATTTATATATAATTAAAGGAACATATTAGAGAGTGAATTGCGCGTCAACTTCTAAGATCGTTGGTTTCGTATGTGTAGTGTTTGTTATATCCCGAAAATAGGAGAGTTTCTCTCAACTCCAGGAATCACCCTTCAGCGAGGACACTCGTCAGTAGGAACAAGCTCCAAGCACCCGATTGGTCTCCCGACATTTGTGGTAGGTAATGCATGGAAGTATGTCGTTCTTGTTTTGTAACGCAAATACTATTCTGTTATTTTGACAACTGTGACATGTTCTATAATAAATTTTAAGTAAATCATACAAAAATAAATGAACATTATCTTATTAATCTGCGAAGCATTTTATCTAGGCCTTCGCCCTGTTATCTACTTTAGTAGTAGTACGTGGCCCTTGAGCGTTTTCGAAAAGTAAGCAAAACCATTCACGAGACATTTTCCTTTATTTTCTCAGCAAAAAACAGGCAAGGTCGAATGAAAAAATGCCACCTCAGTAGAAAAATACGTTACAAAAACATCAATTTCTCAAAAACGATTCGCTTAAATTCGGAGATATACACATATTTGAAATCGTATTTTTAAGTCCATTACGATACGCTAAAATTTAGCCTAGGGTTTCATTTAAAAAACAAAGTTGATCTTATATCTTCGTAGTAACATGAAGACAAAGAAGAAGTATGCTGTTCTCCAGTAACCCCTGTTTTTGCAATCGACTGTCCAAATCGAATCTTCGTATCTTGCATGGTTGAGGAGATACAAAGGGTATTTTTCGGTATCAGTGGATCCCAAAACGTGTATTTTCGTTAAAGTCTCTAAATCGATTTTCCGCAGCATTAAATAACTTTCTCTATACTACATATATTACTCCGTATATAAATACGTATATGAGAAAGAGTATATATAAGTACGTATACGATAAAAAATATGTGTCGATAGGAGAATGGGAGAAAATATGCATTTATTGTTCAGAAGCAAAGAATGGATCATTTGCACATTCGTTCAATATATTAAGGAAAGTGGTACATATCCCGATTGACAGGAGGATTATGATCCAGAATAACATAAGAATTGTTATTATAAAGATATTCAGACATCTATAAAACTGGTCTACATAATTTTTGCAGACTTTAAGCTAACAACAGATCTTTGTTGATTTGAAGGTTATCAATCCAGAAATCATAACCATTTTCACCATCACGCCAGGTTTTTTCTCACATAACTATTTTATATATTTTACACTGTTTGAGATGACTGTATTAATTAGTGTCACTTTCGATCGATCATTCAACACTATCTTGCACAACCACATTATGTTCGTTTCAGGAAATAGTAATGTTATAAATGTTTAGATGTAAAACACCCCTTTTCCGGATGAATTACTTAAAAAATCACAGGAAATAAGATGTCATTTGTTAGCTTGATGTATCCGATATCTGCATGTGTAGTCTACATTTTTGTGTGTTAAGTAAACATTAATAAAACGAAAAAAAACTATTTTTTGAAATATCGACATCACGCACAACCTGGCAGTAAGACGGGTAGTATCGGGGTGGGGTAAAGCAGCACACGGCGAGGACGGTGGCAGGGAGCAGGGCGGGATTGAGCAGAGCAGGACAGACTAGGGAGTGGAAACACTATGGGCAGAGTGTGTTCCTTTTCCTGACTGTATAGGTGAATAAGGTAAATAAATATCCAGAGAAGTAAAAGGATTCGGCTTTAAACTTCCCGTGCGATGTAATCGCACGGGTTTCCACTAGTATAGATAATTTCTATTAAGTCGTAAAGACACATTGGAAATAATTTCTTCTATTATTATTCTTATGATTTCTAAAACTTTAAAAACATTCATATCCGAATCTGCTTTTAAAATTCCATCGCATTCTTTACTAATTCAAAACAAAATACCTCATTATATCTCTACAGGTGACTACCGACAAACATTGGGAGACAGTTCGTGAGTGAAAATTAGAAAACAGTCTTAAAATTATTCACCAGAAAATGCCCTTTTTACTTTCTCGCCTTATTCCATAAGTAGAGAAAGTATTGTAATCATGCGCCGGAAAACGACGATTTTTCGACAGTAAATTCTTATTGCAGAGCCTTGATAACGAAAAGGTTGATAAATCCTGTTACTACATGGAGTAAATTACTTCATCTAACACGAAGGGCGAAAGGCGAGTCTCCGGCGCCTTAAAACGGGAGCATCTAGCTAAGGGAAGGAAATCCCTAACAGAAAAACCATCTCGGGGACCCCACGTCACGGGGGAAGGGGGTTGGGGGTCTGCAGCCCACGACCCCGTCGTGCTCCTCGGAGCGACTGGCAGCGGACACTTTGGACGAAGCCTCGGACGCGGGAGCGCATGGTGGCGCGCCCCGTGAACAACAGGCCACCATTTATGACGACCCTAGCTTGGAACGGTTCACGATTAGGATTCCCTTCGAGGCGAGTCGTTGCGCATATTGTGCCCAGAAAAGGGGTGGAGGCTATATGGCCACTGATCTGAATAACATGGTTCGGCATCACGATACTATCCATAGTGATGCCCCCCTAATCTTTTCATGCTCCAAATGCAGCAAGAATTACAAAGGTAAGCTCTCCGCTTTGAGTCATTTTCCTAAATGTCCGGGTCCGAAAACATCTAAAGGAGATTTTATATGTGAGTTATGCTCCGCCAACTTTGCAACTAAATCAGGGCTCTCACAACATTTGCGCCATGCTCATCCAGACGCAGCTAATAAAGCTCGAGCTGCCAAGGCACAACGTAGTGGTAGGACTGCTATGCCTAGAGCAGGGAAAATCTTCTCTTCGGATGATATTATGAAAATGGCTGCATTGGAGAAAGAGCAACCAGAGGCGTCGAACGAGAATTTGGCTGCTCTGCTTGGTAAGACTGCCCGACAGGTGGGTGAGAAAAGAAGAGAGACTTCATATCGAAGATATTTAGCAGCCATTGGAGATGTAGCTACTGTGATTGCTGAATCATCATTGTCCCCATCTGATGGTCGGAGGTCCGATGATTCAGTTAGACCTTCTATTAGTGCTGCTGTTATCGCATCGCCTCCCAGGGTTATTAGCCCTCCGAAAACTCCAGTGAGCCAAATTCCTATGCTGATTTCTTCTTCTCCCCTGTATCGAAGGCCTAACCTCAAGACAAGAAGAAAGTCGGTGATCCCCTGTTCTGACACTCTTCCAAAGGGGGCCGAAACGTCTTTACAGGTAGAGATAAGCAAACAGCCTCGTGTTGATTCCCTTCCAAAAAGTCGGCCCACAGACAGTGACCCAGAGGAACTTGCAAAAGTAGACATTACCTCCCCAGAAGCAGATAGGGGGCGATTCCCTTACGAGGAGGCCGCTACAGTTTCAGAGATGAATCAGGAGCTTTCGGGTGTGCCCGTCCTCTTTGATTCTGTTTTATGTGTTATTGACACGGCCCGTTCTGACACCGCTGGTCGGTTAGGATGGGACCAAACTTTTATTGAGTCCCCGGCTGCTATGACGCCCGGGGACGCAACTACTAAAACGAGTCTTAACAGGGCCACACTAGATGCCACACCTAACTGGAAGGAAAACATTTCAACATGGATAGGAACATGGGGTATTTCTCAAACTAATATAGATCAAGAACTCTTTGAGGTGGGAAATGAACTCAAAAGAAATATTCAATCCCAGGACCAATTGAACGAGACCTATGCCAGGTTGGTAGAGATTTTGGGGGGCTCCTCTGTACCCACCACCACCAGGCCTAAAAAGCCCCGTAGGCATGGAGGCAAACGCGCCAGGAAGCGCTACTCTTATGCTAGGGCGCAGGATCTTTTCAAGAATGATCCAGCGCTTTTGGCAAAGTGCATTAGAACGGGCATTGACTGTACTAGTGTTGACCAACAGCCCCTTAACAGGGATGAGGTTAATGACCTGTACAAATCCATTTGGGGTAATACGCCCCCAATTCGGCTTTCCGAATTAAGAGAGGATGATAAATTTTCGACACCTGAAATGGACCCAGACACAATTCTATACGCGGTGCAAGTTGCCGAAATTAAAAGTCGGCTGGCTGGGATGAAAAATGCCACAGCTCCAGGACCAGATAAGATAAAAGTTAGCAATATATCTTCAGGAGCAAAAATTGAAATATTGTCCCTATTGTACACCCAAATTTTATACACTGGTTTTGTGCCTTCTGGGTGGAAAGCAAATCGCACCATCCTTATACCAAAAGAGGGTAAGGATAATAAGTTTGTCACTAACTATCGCCCAATCACAATTAGTTCCCTGCTGTGCAGAATCTTTTGGGGCATTATGGACAAACGCATTCGATCCGTGGTGACGTTCAATCCACGGCAAAAAGGGTTTATTCCTGAACCTGGCTGTTTCGCCAACGTTCAAATTCTTCACGAAGCAGTCAGTGACATGAAAAAAGTAGAGGGTGGTGTCGGCGCTGTGCTATACATATCTAAAGCATTTGACACTGTTCCTCACGCGGCGATTCGGTGGGCTCTATCCAGGAAAGGGATCCCCGACGCCTTTACCAATTTGGTAATGGACTCTTACACTGAAGTTTCCACAGTCATTCAGCACCCTTCGAAAGGCATTGAGGTGCCAATTCGTAGAGGAGTTAAACAGGGGGACCCCTTGTCCCCACTCCTTTTTAACCTCATTATGGAGTGCTTGCTTGAGAAATTGGATAACATGTCGGGATATCCGCTATTGGAAAGGAGTGTATCCGTATTAGCATTTGCTGATGATCTGGTGCTGTTAGC
Organism: Teleogryllus occipitalis; assembly: GCA_011170035.1. NCBI lineage: Eukaryota > Metazoa > Arthropoda > Insecta > Orthoptera > Gryllidae > Teleogryllus > Teleogryllus occipitalis. The sequence continues at coordinate 273,048 of BLKR01001206.1, read as the reverse complement.
AAAAGATGCCCCACGAGCTCAAGAATTGGTTGATATTGTGGTGGAATATCTTGGGGCCCTCGGAATGACATTGTCAGTCGCAAAGTGCTCATCATTCCAAATTACAACCTTTGAACGATCCTGGTTCATTGAAGACCCTTGTCTGGAAAGGTTGGGGGAGAGAATTCCTCTGGTCAGTGATGATCATACCATAACATACTTGGGAGTGAACTACTCTATCTGGAACGGCTTTCCATGTAAAGTATCCATATCGAATTTGATGGAAGCAGTGACGAGGCTACAGAAGGCGCATTTAAAGCCCACTCAGAAATTGGCATTACTTCACACCTACATAATGCCACATTACCTCTACCAATTAGTTTTATCGATGCCATCTATGTCGATGCTCAGGGAAGCGGACTGTCAAATCAGAGTGGCAGTCAAACAGTTCCTACACCTGCATATGAGTACTGCAGATGGCTTATTTTACCTGGCCAAGAGAGATGGAGGACTGGGATTGCTGCGGCTCGCCCAACACGTTCCTAGGGTAGCGCTGAACCTAGGGTTACAACTAGAGAAATCTGCAGATCCCATTTGCAGATGGCTGAGCTCCTGTCCGAGTTTCTACCAACGGACATTTAAAACCGCCAAAGCATTGAGACTCAACATGCCCTATACCGAACAAGATTTAAGATCTTATAAGAAGAAATGCGCCGATGAGATAGCCGCCTGGGAGAAGCTGGGATCCCAAGGGAGAGCGGTTAAGGCGCATATAAACGATCCGATTGGAAATGCCTTTTTGAAAGACTATAATCTTCTGAAACCTGGTCTTTTTATCACTGCTCTCCAATTGAGATCAAATACCGCTGCCAATAAAACTACTCTTAGTAGAGGAAGGTCTAGAGAGGATGTATACTGCAGGAAGTGCAATACAGCGGTAGAAACTATGAATCACATCCTCGGCCAATGCATTTTTACAAAACCAGCTAGAATAAAGCGTCATGACGATATAAAGAACTTTATAGAGGGGAAGATGCTCCGGAAATCAGACACTGTGGTGTCTACGGAAGCCACTTTCTCCGTTGCCGAAGGGGTTAGACTCAAACCTGACCTGGTAATAAAAAGCCGGGAGGGGGTCCATGTGGTCGATGTGACTGTCCGCCACGAGGATGGGTCTAACCTTCTAAAAGCAGGGGAGGAAAAAGGGTAAAGTACCAACCAGTCATTCCCCTGGCAGCCCAACTTCATGGAGTGCCCAACGCCAGAATCCTGCCTGTGGTGGTTGGAACCTCTGGGGCTATGCCACGATCAACAGTCAGTGCCCTCAAGACGTTGGGGATCATGTCTCGGGGAGATTTACTGACTATCTCGTTAATTGCTCTCAGATGCTCTATTAAGATTTACACACAATTTGTAAATTACGATGGAGCAATTTAGCATTGCTGGCAGTAAATGCAGAAAATGAACTTCTTGGTCCCATGGGGAAGTCTAGGGAACCCAGGGGATCCGACAATGCCTAGAATACACCAAGTTACCACGCCTTTAAGTGGGAAGTGTATGCTATTTAATGTAGCATATAGAAAATTGTAATGCCAGAATCTCTTTTGTGAACACTTGATTCAGAAAAAAAGATCGACGACAAAACGTCCGTCTGTCTGCCTGTGGTCAATTCTAGTACCTAAAACGTTCAGCCCATTTTCTCAAACAATCATATTCCCCGATCGTTATAACGGAAATCGAGGCCCTACGAGTTCGAAATGGATATTTTGATTTTAGGGGTACTTTACATGACAATTTGGGGATTTGTTACTCGTTCGGAGATGATGCTCTCCAAGTCATATTGAAATTCTGAAAATATATCAACATTAAATCAATAGTATTTATTAATTGTAGGATTAAAAGTATCATTTCATTCTCCTTGTATGTTTTATTTAATTACTATTAAAAATATGTCATAAAGAGTTCAATGGAAGAGGGAGTACAGAAATGTAGTTCCCCCCCTCTTGTTTTAAGCTTCGTACACCTGTCCTGTGCCTATAACATCAAAATCAGAATTTTTTTTCTCAATTCAAATTACCCCACAATTATAGATATTTAAATGATGTCAAGCACTTAAAAAAGGAGTTGTTGTTGCATCACACTAATAGAGGAACTAACAAGACAAATGTCACACTATGATGAGGAAAAGTTACACTATGCAGCACATCTCACTAGATAAATTTGATAATAGGAAAATTTTAAATGATTTTAACTTCATGAAATTGCATGTTAAAAAGCACACATGTTTCAAATTTATTATTGCTTGGGAAATTGAAATTAACTCATTTAATTTTTTATTGCAAATTAAAAATGCCCACTTAAAGATTCCAGTAACATCTTTTATAAAGTGAAATTTAAATAATAGAAAATATAAACACACACCAAATGTGCATTTACATTGTGTTTTTTGACATACATGTATGATCTTTTTCTAACAATTTTAAACATCATAACAAAGCATGAGGTGCTACAATAGAACATACTTTCTCGTGATATTGTTAATGGCTATGTAATATTATAATATGACAATTTCTGTCTGACACTTCAACGACCATTTGAAAAATTCTTAAACAAATGAAGAGTGAAAAATTCATATATTCTTTTTTAATTCAAATGCTTAAACAAAAACAGCTTTCTGCCATTGAATTCAGGGAATTCACATTCTACATAAATGCACCAACAATGCACAATGAGTATTTTAGACATAAATAAAGTTGTTATTTATGCATGCGGGATATGCATTTTGACAATTTGCATTGTTGATACTGCTAGCAAGAAAATGAAAATGGATAAAAAAATAGAATAATTAAATATAATATATTTATATTCATCAAAATTATTTGGTTTTCACATTCATTACCTTTCATTCCCACATCTTATTAAGCAAAGTGAAATCATCTATTTGTTTTTAAATTTAATTCAATTAAAGAATACATTTTAAAATAGGTTTTAAATAATTTCTAAAGGATTAATTTTAGAACTTGTAACAAAATTTCAAAGAAGAAACAAACCAAGAAATATGAAATAATATACAAATTCTAACTTACGTAGCATCCAACTGCTTAGCATTATTATTCATTTTACATTCATGAAGTGCAGTAAATTGGGAGTGGGTGACTGTATTTGCCACCCAATTACTGTGGTAGCAGTAGCGAGAAAATAAAAATTAATTTTTATTATTGCAAAATAAAGAGCCAATGAATTCATGATTACAGCATAACAAGTGTTGACTTTGGCAATTAAGTAAAAAGCTGAATTAAAAAAAAAATGTATATCCCCAGACAATAAGGCAGTAAAATATAGATATGGTAAGAATATTCAGATGTGCCCCTCTGCCTTCACAGTAAAATTTCAAATGTCTCCATATCTCCATACATTCTGTTCATCAACTGTATCATTGATCTGAAGTGAGCAGAACCCCTTTCAATTGCTTAAGGGGGACCACAGCCACACTCTCTCTCCTTGTGCACGTGCATAAGGATAGCATATTGAAGACGAAGAATGTTGACATACTTAGTTACAACATGAAAGTATATTTTGTAGTGATGGTACATGATACCCAGCAAATAACATTTCAGCTCAAAGTGGGAGTACTGGGAATACTCTTCAGTAATTTCTAGGTAATCATTTCCAAAGGTTCTATGGATATAAAAAATAAGATTGACGTGCATCATAAGCCTTGTGATAGTGAATTAATGTGCCTCTAGATGTTTATGTCAAAAAAACATATTTTAATAAAAATCCACTCTTAAGACAATACTTTGTTCATTGTGCATCTTATAGATTCAGTAGGAATCATACTTTAATATTGTGAATTTATTTAACATTGTAAATATCTGTCAATCTGATCAAAAGCTTTGGCAATTTGTAAGGTGTGCTTTAAACTAGTACATGAAAACTTCTGCTAAATATCACAATTTTTTCTACAGTTCGTAATGATTTCCGAAAAAATTATAAAATAAATTAAAAGTAATTTGATCAACAATACAGACACTTATCTCATCAGGGACAAGATACAAAATACCCATAATCAGAAATTTATAATTGCAGGAGAGGTTAGGAGAAAAATAAAAAATAAAAAAGGAAAAAACTTTTTCAAATGGATGTATTTCTTGCACAAAATATATTAAGAAATGATCAACTACAAATATTGGCAAACTTTGCTGATATAATTCAAAACTACTACTAGAAAGGCAGAAAGAATTGATAGCCTGTTTGTCTGCAATCGCAACAACATAATGTTTTAGAAACACAAAGAAATTTATGATATTAACTGTACTTTCTAGCATTTTAAAAATATATCAGCAGGTAAGTCTGCCAAATAATAACACAGAATCAGGAGTAAAGGTGTAACATGGGTTAAAATAACAATCATTATAACCACAAAAACAAACAATAAAACAAAGCAAAAAAATATTACAAACTTAGGTTCTAAAACACAAAGCCTGTGATACGTATACAAAAGTAATTAGAGAAATTCTTTATCTAATGAAGTTCTCCTTGAAGCTTCAGTGATATTTCAAATCACCTTGAAAACAAATCATTAGCCTTTGCTCTCATTAAAAGAGAAATGTATAGGTACTATCAAATAAGATGCACAGAGAATATTAACTGAGCCCTTTCCCTTCTATCTTTTCACACTCCTTAATTTCTTAATTGGAGAGAGTATTATTCTGGCAACATTCACCAGTTTCCACCCACGGTCTGTTGGCATCACAGCCAATCTGCATCATAATCAACATACTTCCCCCACACACAATCTTAAAATTACATTGATTATATCAAAATAGATTGGTATTGTTTTAAGTTCATTAATGATGCTTTATATTCAGTCCAGAGAATGCAAATTTATCATTTCAAAGCATTCAAATCATAATAGATAATTGATTATCACATCTTGAGAAGTTGCTAAGCAATCAAATGAACTGACAAAAAGTTTGGAAAAAGGTTTCCAGCAACAATTATATCTTACACAATAAAAGAACACAGAACTCAAATATTTCAGGAAAATACATACAACAAAATGAGCAAACAAAATACAGACCATTACGAGTTAAGAAAGAGGTCTGAAAGATAAAAATGTCCATCACATCTAATCCATTCTTTTGGGCAAAAGAAATCACCAGCTGTATTACGTCAAAAGAGTAAAAATAGTAAACGATTGGATTAAAAATCAGAGAAAATAACACAATCTGATTGACTGAATACTAACTCTAAACAATTATACACATAATATCATTTATATGTAGAACCATAAAGGCACTAACCAAAAATCTTTGGTCCATAAGCTCTTCAACATACCCATAAGTCACTTAAAGGAGGACTGAACCAAGTGAACCCTAAACTAGTTGACTCAAGCCAGCAAAGAGTGTGAAACTGATCTTTTTACAAGCAAAATGCAGAAACAACATCTATCAAAAACCTCATATTACCGTCCTATTGTTTGATTGAATTTGCTGAGCACATATGAAAATGAATCTACAGTTTTTCTTGCTATGAACAAAAACATTTTTTTTTTTTGATTCATTGATTTTCATAATAAAACATTTCTTACAAGATTCAAAACTTCTATAATACACGACTTAAAAACTCAAAGATTTTGGAATTCAACTCCTAGTGAGCAGAATACTGAATTCAATGTTCTGTCAGATTACTAGAACCCAATGTTTTCAAAAGCCATCAATTATGATTAAGTCAGTGGTGAACGGATCGGTGAACTCAGCGGATTTGGGGACATACAACAGATATTATCTGTTTGCATTGCAAGTATTATAACACAAGTCTGCAATTTGGACTATCTTCATAGACTGTTCAAAATAAAGAGGCAAATCCAGAAGAAGGCATTCTGGAGATCCCAAAACATTCTATAAAGAAAAAGGTATTATATTACAGTGCATTAATACAAAAATTATTTGCTGTTATTGAAACAGCTTTGAAGGTATTACTGAAAATTGCTTTTGAAAAATTTTGTGTAAGTAGGAAAAATCACACATATTGTAGCAGCAGCAGCATTTCACTGAATTTGATTCTGCACTAGGCAGGCAATAAATCCTGGGGAGAGAGAGTTCTAGAGAAGCAGCTGTCTGAATTTGCCTCGGTCACTTCGTGGCGTGGCAAAATGCTAAGTTATCTTTTTCGGTTTCTTTTATCAAGAATGTGCACCGCGGTCCTTCCTTAGCTACGACATGGGAGGCCACATTCCCTTCCGCCCAACCGCCCCCGCCCCCTCCGCTCGCAACGAGCCGCGCCGCGTCACACGATGACCCCGCTACCGACCTCGGAGCTGAAGGTGACCTGCGGGAGGTGGAGGCGGCGCTTGCTCAGGTCCAGCGACGTGGTGGTGGCGGAACACGTGGTGGAGGAGCGGGGCGGCGGCGCGGGCGACGGCGCGGCGGCGACGCACGAGGCGAGGGCGGGGGCGGGGGCGGCGGCGGCGGCGGCGGGCGCCCCGGCGGCGGCGGCCAGTGCGCCCGCCATCGCCAAGTGCGAGGAGGCCACGGCGGACGCCGCACTGCCCCCCGCCGCCCCCGCTCCCGCCGCCGCCGCCGCCGCGCCGCCCGGCGCGTGTGCGACCCCGCCCCCGCCGCCGCCGCCACCGCTCACCAGGCCGTTGGGAGGCCCTCGCCGGTATACCTCGAGCGTCAGCGTGTTGCCGCATGACCTGTGAACAGATGCACACGTCAGCCAATGGACGGACGGGACGCAGGAAGCCGCTCTTCCGCTTCCTGAACATTTCACGCAGAATGGGGACTTAAAGAGAAGCTGGTAAAAGGAGGAGAAGGTGACTACAGGAGAAGAATAATTGGAATAATTTACTAGCATAAATGTATTTGGCATTTTAGGGTCAGATTAATCCGACTTTTGCTTAGCTAGCGGTGTTCCCAGTCCTGGGCCTGGGGTTAGGGGGAGACATGTGATGAACACGTCGCACTCTCATCACCATATCTCACTTTTTTGGCCTACCTGCGCTTTCTTTCGTTACACAGCTATAGAGGTCCGAGCATACACCCGTTATCTTAGTCAAACTTCCATTGTGCCACAAAAGTTTTTGACATGAGAAGCAAAATTATATTCCATAGGACGCGTAATTACGAATACAGCCGACCTAGATGGCCGAGGTGGCTAGAGCGTGTGCCGACTCACCGCTTTGGTCGGAAGGATCAGAGGTTCGATTCCCGACGTGTGCATGGTTGTTTGTCTCTCGTATTTCAGGCATGTGCGTTGCCGCGTAAAGTCTTGTGAGTCTGCTGGCCACAGACCGAGGAACTCGCATGTGTTAGCGCCCAGTGTAATGGTTAATATGTGACCCCATGAGGGACAAAATGGGTACCCGGCGCTGAGAGTAAACAATCGGCATCTTTGGAAGCTAGAAAAAGCTCCAGAGAAAACAAACGTTATTACGAATATTACGTACATTTTTCATGTGATTCTTGCAAGTAAGTGACGGATATGAAGTGAAAAGGAGGAAGAATGAACTGTTAGTAACAAACCAAGAAGCATAATATGAATGGAATAAGACACTACGCAGTCTTGCACTTTCCTTCCTCATTCCTATTTCAGAGAAAAGACTAAACAAATTAATTTAAAGATGTGGATTAACATGCTCGTATGAGGGCGCGATACCTTTCCCTTATTTTACGAATTTTACTCGTATGTAAGTTTTTGTATCGCCCCCAACTCATTTTCAGTATTCGTACATTCAGTAACTCGTATTGGCCATTCCAGTGTGGGACTTTTCTTTCATACGCCAACTGATATTGACATTTACATTTTTCCACGTTTCTTTTCTGACTTTCGAACAAGGGCTTTTGACATTCCTGAGATATTTTCTTGCGGCAGAGAGTACATGGTTGATCGCGATGTCAAAGGTATTCACTGCCGAGCGACAAGGCAAAGCAAGGCGACGTGAGGTGAGGCGAGACGAGGCGAGGTGCAACGGAAGCCGCTTCGTGAAAGAAAGCGCCGCCCCGGGTTGATTGACGAGGTCTGCGACCTCCGTGGGGGAAGCGGCTGCCGTTGGAAAGGGTCGGCCCTCACGCCCAGGTCGCGACCGGTCCGCGCGTCCGCGACGTTCCCACGGCCTGCCGCCTGCATCGGCGCGCTTCATCCCAAAGACTTCGCGATGGAAACAAGATGGCTAAATGAAACGAACGCTCGTGCCAACTTATCAATGACCATTCTTAGACGATACATTTCATTCTTCATTTGCAAATAGTTTATTGATAAAATGTCACTATTTAAAAAAAAAGAAAGGAAAAAAAAGAAATCGGAATAAAAAGACATTTTATATAAGTTCGTTTCATTAAAAAAGACATACTGTTCTATTCTTATCAGCTATATTGCCAATGCACTCCTATTTTGTATGTTCTCTTAGGTATTCTGATCTAGAAATACAATACAATATTAGAGTTTACTTTCCATATTGCAAGTATTTCGAATACAAAAATGAACAAGTATAGTCTACACATAATCTTTTTAGATAATGGTATGTGGTTTCTGAAAACGTAATTTTTATTAAAACTAAGAGAATGTGAATCACAAACTGAGAATAAGGCAATTCTAAAATGGAAGTTGCCTTCAATATTTAAAAAAATTAAATGGAAAGCTTTGAGGATTTTGGAAAGCTTCGAAATTTTGGAAAGCAAATTCGAAGATTTTGTACGTTCACCCTATATTCCCGCAGTTCTAGCGGGATTGACAGAATTGAATCACGAAATCAGACGGTAAATTATTGCACGCACCTACAAAACGAGTTTCCGTCTATTATTCACGTCAGTAACTGAAAAGTATGTCAATTTTAAATAAAATTTGGATAATGACTTATTATTTTTTTCTCCCTTACGATTACGCGGAACATTGTGACATCACCATCATGATTTTTTTCATTTTAACAATGGATGAAAATGAATAATGTTTTTTTAATGGTAAGTAATAAAATGTACTTTATTTTCACTTACTGGAAAAAGAAAATACGTTCGTAAATGTTCTTCACCACAAGAGTACAGATATAATATTAACAAAGCAACTGATGCTTTTACTTTCTCGAAAAGAAGATGCCAAACCTTTACGTCTCACCTAATGAGCTGCAACACCTCGTCCTCAGGCACGGTGACTACGTTGTACTTCTCCACGAAGATGATGTAGTCACCGGGCCGCAACCCCGCACGATCCGCCGGCAGGCCAGCTTCCACTCGTTCCACCCTGCACCAAGATAATAAAACATTAGTGAGGTGAGGAGAGTAACAACTTTCACTGCCATTTACGGTTTTAATTTATAGAGAATAAAGATTATAGAACGGCTGGAAAATTGAGGGACACATAGTCATTACTTTGTGACCAATGAAAGAAAAACTATAAGTTTGGAAATGGAACATCTAAAAATGATTTACACAAACATTCAGATTCCAATTCTGCCCCTTCCTTCTCGAGTTTATTTCTACGAACGTTCTTTTCTTCCATGAACTCTAAGTTTGACTTTATTGCATCCTTATATTTTGAAATCTGGAGGATATAAGAATCAAAAGCAGAAGTCCACGTTAAAGATTCTATTAACCATGTTGCTAACTTTTGCAATGAAATTTCTCCCAGACAATGCGCTTAAATGTCATAAACCTCACTGTATATCATTCTAAGCTCGCAACATAATAGCAATAATAATAATAATAATAATAATAATAATAGTAATAATAATAATAATAATAATAATAATAATAATAATAATAATAATAATAATAATCTTAATTTAGAAAACACTGTGTGTGAAGAAATCCTCTCTAGAACCTCTCACAATTTTATGGCAATGTCGAATTACGGATGAGATAGGTTTCAATTTAACTAAATCAGAAATACCCATGCATCTTCTACTTATGTTCTGAAGTGTAAAGATACGTCAGCTCACAAATAGACTACATTTTGTATATTGAGGTCTTAGACGTGAAAAACTAAATGCAACAGTTAACTAGATAAATCTGAATAACGAATTTTGAAAAGTTAGCTTAGGAGAGAAAGGTTCAGAAGGCGCACAGACTCGATCCTTCGAATCTCAATGAAATCCTTCAAGAAATGAGGATTCGTGTAACGCAGTGAGTTATCGTTGTCATTCGTCCTACTTAGCAATGGGACATGAAGTTTGAATACCTTGGATAAATAAACAGAACTCTTCTTGAAGTCATGGAGACTAGATCGAGGGCTTCTCAGTTCCACGGATTGTCGGAATTATGCTATAGTGTGCGTGATTTTCTGAAGATATTAGCAGAGATGACTTCTTAGTGTTTGGAGAAGTTGATAGAACTTGGTGTAAGTTGTGAAAATGTAAGACGGAAGCCTTGTTATTTTTGTTGTTGAGAAAGCATTATCATAAGAATTATTTCTCGTAAGCAGCGGTTGATGGGAAGTCGATTTGTCGATATCTGTGACTCTCTGACGATTGAGACTTTACATTCGAGGATTCCAGAACCTGAATGTGCCATCTTCCACAAAAGTGCGACCCATCCACTAGTGTGCATTCGAGTGTACGTACACTATGCCAACCAATAATCAAACAAACCCTTTCGTAGGAACCCTTAAGATAGTCGAAGTTCAGAAGATAATAACTTTTTTTTCCTGCACGTCAGTAAATAAATCGAATTCATAACTAAGATCATTTTAACATTTCTTTAAAAACCGCATTTAGTTACAATCCCATCCGCTTCTTTAATTCAATGTTACTCATTATAATTTCTTTGTTTGCCAAGAATACAAAGTTTTGTAAAAGATACCTAACTTGCTAGATTTATACTTCAAAAAATTATTACATCCACATAGAAACGATAATTGTTATAAGAATACGTTGATATTGGGGTTATATTAATGCTACGTACGAACACAGTAAAACTGACATTGTAGGGACAACTTTGCGTAATTACCATTATTGGCAGAGTTAGTAAAGAGTACATTAGGGTACACCTGGAAGTGGAAATGCCTCTGGCGGAATATATAGGGATCAATTTGAGTGAGGAAATGTGGTTTGTATGAATACTTCGATTGAATGAAGAAAGATTGCCCTAAAGATTAGTCAGCTGATAACGCCCCCTCCCCCAGAAAGAAGAAAACGAGAATGACCAAGGGTGAAAAGGAAAGACAGACTATATACAGAGATAGTGACAAGAGAACTAGAAAACGGTAATGCAGAAGATACAAAAATGGAGGTCAGGATGTGAGAAACAACCTGGAGCTTTATACGCTACTGAGCGCCATACTGAAGTGCAGATTTTCTTAACAATGGCGACTTCAAATTGTCACACGTTTTCCTAGTTACACTTTAACCATTTATGTATGTTACGATTAAATACCATAACTACGTAGTTTATTCCCAATTAGCCAGTTAATTCTCGCATTGTCTTAAATGGGTGAGTAAAGTCCGAAGTAGGTTTATGGTTTAATGCTGTTACTTGCGTAAAACATTTCAAGCCTTTTTGACATTGAACGTAAGTCACTGAACGAGAAAGTAATTCTTCTTTAAACTAATCATACGTCCTGTCAAGTCGTAGGTCATTGTCTTATCCCTATCGGTCAGGGGCTCAGCGACATTTGTATCCGGGGATCCCTCACGGTCACCCATTCAGGGACCTGTGGTGTCTCGAGTTTCCTGTGACTTCACGGAGCTTTGAAGTATTCTTTGAACTTTAGTCTGATAAAGTCGATACACGAGGCGGCTGGGTATCGTACGGTTATCGTACTATACGGCTATCGTACGGTTACGAGGAAGAGCATATATATGATGAAAAGGGATCAGATTACTGGTGGGATGTTTCAAGGCTAGTGGGAGACAAGATGTGTAGTTTAGAGTTGCATTGAATCCGTGGTAAATGTCTATTTACACGATACCCCTTAATCTATGCACTATATCCCTCAGTTGACGCTTCGCCACGCTCTTCCGAATTCGAGATGAATCTCCTACCTTTAGCCTTCGCGATTTACATAAAACAAAGGGTATAGCTGAATAAGGTGGCGAAAAGTGCCCCCAAACCAAATCGATAATCGCGATGTTCACGTGAAACAGAACAAAAAATCAGCCTCCTAGGGCAATCTGTTGCAGAGATACAAAGAGAAAAGTGTTTTTCATGTTTTATTTTTTCAGCTTCTCTTGCATGTATAGGACTGAAAAAATGCAGAGACGGGGAAAATAGTTGAATTTGAAAGAATTTTTGTCAATAAATTTTGACGCCAAATTCATATGGAAATATTCATATTGATTTGAGGTTGCCCTAGGAGGCTGAATTTTTGTGAATCTACGGCACTTTTTATTCTCTTTCATACGAGCATCGCGATTATCGATTTGGTTTGGGGGCTCTTTTCATCGCCTTAGTCGGCTATACTCTTTGAGTCAGTGTAACGATTAATTACCTGCGCATTTTACGTCAAAATGCTTCTTGATAACACACAAGTCTCTTCCTACTCGGACAATCACATTCCTTTAGACAGTGCCCTTTGTGTGATAACAACTTTAACCAAAATTCGAAATGCTCTTCGTCATTCTTACAGCTTTATTCACACTGCCTGGCTAATATGTGAATTACACGAGTATTCCTAACATTTCCCATATTTCGGACTTAAGTCGGAACATATATTGTCGGTATACAAGTGACATTCACAAAGTCAATTTTTAATGTTTTTGAGTTATTTACCTCACACTAGGTAAACTAAACTGATCAAACTGATAAAGTCATGGAATTTAGGTGTATTGAATTATTATATTTTAACTCGGTCAATAATAGTGGAAATGTAATGAAAAATCAATTTTTGAATCTCATTTTTGTTTCTTCAAAGCAAAATTACATTTTAAAATGGTGCAAAAGAAACTCCGATTCATCTCTTATTTAGTTAAATACATTGAGAAGACAAATTTAACTTCATCAACTTCAACTTATCTTGAGGCACTGTGTGGGCAGACAAGAGGGGCAGAAGAAATGAAGAAGGTTCTCTGTGGACCCGAACTGCACGAAACGGAGAATGGAAGAGTTACGAACAAACAAAAGAACACTGACATGAACTTAAAATTGTGTGAAAAAGTTGAACTTTAAGTGTTAACCTAATAATTTCACAATCATGTAGCTCAATTGTGGACCTTTAAATTAACGAGTGATGTTCCCCTGCTGGATGGCGAGATGTAGCGCCGATCTACTTTTTATGATGCAAGCGGGGTTTTCCCTACCAGGAATCTCCCACCAGCGGGGCACCGCCCTAGCCGAGACAAGCTCTAAGTTCCCGACCGGTCTCCAGGCATGCGTCGTAATGTAGTGCACGTAAGTGTAAGAGCGTGAAAGGAAGGGGTAGGATAGGACAAGGAATGGGAAGGAAAGATCGCGCGCGGTCCTTGGCCCGGTTTTTAGGGTATTTCTCCAGCATTCGCCTGGTAAAGATAGGAGAAAATACTGATCAGAGCAGCCGGCCGCCAGAATTCTGCTTCAGACAGCGACGGAACACGACCTAGCCCACTATCTAGTGTCGAAAACCCAGCCACCGTCGGGACTCGAACCTAGGACCTCCCGGTGAGAGGCGTTCGCCCTGCGCGGGATTTGGCGCGTGCTCACCGAGGCGGCTGCGTCCACGCCACCGAGAAGCCGAAGCCGCCGCCGGCGTGGCGCGTGAGCCGGCGCGTCGTGGTGAAGGGCGTGCGCCCGCCCTTGGTGCTGAAGGCGGGGCCCCCGCCGCGGCCCGGCGGCGCGTCGCCCGGCTCCAGCTCCAGGTGGCGCAGGAAGCTGCTGTCCTCGTTGCTGGCGGCCGCCGCCGGCGCTGCTGCAACACACACGCGCACAACGCGCGCTCGTCACACACTCCGGGGGGCGGGCAGCTTGCGCTCTGAGCCTCCGCCTCGTTTTGGGACGGCGGGGCTCAGCACTACTAGTCTACGCGGCAGCAATTAATAATGATGTATTGGGCAAACACTTTTTTTTTAATTTCACAAAAATATAAAAAAACAATGTTTATTACTAGTATAAATTTGAAGCTTTAACAAGTAAATTAAAATAAAAAGTTACCTAGTTTTTAAACAGTAATTAGGCCTTTGAAAATCGGCAACAACTCGCGCCAAACTAATTCACAAATGCGGATGTGTGATATTCATCAAACAGAAGCGACACTGCGTTTGGGGGTGTAAGGAAATATAATGTGTGCAAACCATTAGAGAAGCATATCAGTTAATACAATGGAAAATTAAAGTAATGATGCACAAAAGACCATATTTTTGTCCTTACAGATTGTATTAAGTGTTTGTAAACGTGGGATACACAGAAGCAACCAGAGGGACTTTAAAGGTTAAATTAATTCCCAATACGTTTGCCCAACACCAGTCTAAACTTAGTTGGAGGAGTTCAACCTTCCACATTTCGTTGAAGTACAAGAAAGTTGACACATCTAAAAAAGTTTCATTTTTTTAATTAACAGACGAAATACACTTAGAACATAGTGTATTATTACCAGAAAAAATGTCATAAAGGTACTTCACAAAACAACCGGGTTGTGGAGTACTATCTTTGATCGAGAAATGAAAGGATCAACTCAGAGTAAAACTATTCTCCTGCAAAATGACAATATTTTAGACGTGTCACTTTTAATACGCATCAACGATGTTTTTTAAAGGGATACGAAAACAGAAAATTAAGAAATTAACATTGGTCATTTTTTAAAGATATTTTATGATTTGTACAGTGATGGGACCAATCATCGAAATTTTACAATTGAAAAAAATTAATTGATGAGAATCGCTATTGCGTACCAACTTTGCGTTACCCAGTGAATGACGAAAACAAACATACCCTTAACTAACTTTATGATATCATGAATATCTCTAACACACGTCAAATACACGTATATCGCTCAAATATCGATTGACTCGTGATTTTCTGAATCTGATTTTGCAGAGATAACTTTATTTTTGTTCTGAAACTTAAAAAAAAGTCTTTTGAATGACAAAATTATTTCTCATCAACCAAAAAACTGTTTTTTCCCAATACTATAAGTAGTAAACCTATGATAATGCTGATAATAAATAATTTAGTACAACCATCTGACAATAGAATTAAGTATTCGATAGAAAGGGCTCAAGTTCTTACCAGGGGAAGGTCTTGCGACTTTTTTCTTCGCGCAAGTTTTCCGTCGCTCCATCGCTAAAAGACAAATAGAAAAGATACATTAGTAATAAGCATAGACGTTACAAAAACTGAGAGGAGAGATCGACTGTAACGTTACATGCAAGTTAGGATCCAAGTTCGTCCCAACTAACTTTGAAGTCTAAAAAATATAGAGACGAACGTGTATTAGTTGTTTTTCTTTTTATAATACGTACGTCTTTGACAAGAAGTTGTTTACTCGAAACTTCTGACTTCCGGAACAAGGGTACTAAATTAAAGGAGCGAGTACAAAACGTTGCAAGTTAACTTTCTTTGACTACTTTTCGTGGGAGAAATGTTCTGAATTTCTTGTTTATCTCTATTTAATTGCAACAGACCGGGTAAAAATTAGCACAGTTCATTACGAGGGAGAAGTTGATTAGACAAAACAAAGTTGGAAGATTTGGTTGGAAGCAATAGTCGTGATATCATTTTGAGCACACCATTTAAATTGCAATTTAATCATTGTTGGCAGAGTGAGCGATTCCAAAACAATAAATTTCAGATTACACCAGACTCCTTTCTTGAGGTGACTGCAATGACCAACTAAGCAATTATGACCGATCAATTATCTTCACAACAACCTAACTACCAAACACACGACATGTTTAACAGTACGATTGTGATAGCATTGACATCAGTCATCACTAACTTCGTTTACATTAAAAAAGACACTAAATAAGAGTTTTTACGCCAATTGCGGATGGAAATAATTAAATCCAAACCTCCGAGGGAAAAATATCAGCTATTATGAAACTAATAATTTCAGATCCACTCTAGTATTACAGAAAAGCATCGGTGGAATTATTTACAGTATTTATTATGTACAGTACCTGCATATCATCCTCAGTACTAATTCCCTTCTCCACCTAATTTCCGCTTCTAAATACTATTGCTTGACAGTAGTCATGCAAATTTGTCGTTTATACTTTAGTGGACAACTGAGACCAGTATGCATCGGGAGCCGCAACAACGTACAGAGTACTTCATTACTTTTTGATTTGAAAGGGATTCAGTTTTCGAAATTCAAATATGGTTATTGCGATATGAAAGATTTGTCTTCTTCTTTATAATATGTCTACAAGTTGGTTAAAGTGTCTACATTAAGACGACGTCGTTGAAATTGACCTCAAGATCCAGTTGTCTCTCTGCAAGGTTTTACACCCCAAAGTGTCGTTTGCCTATTTTTCCCTTTCGTTTTTTGTGTAAGAAAACAAATAGTTAGGAGAAACGATATAGGAGTACTGCCGGACATTTCCAAAATTCAATTATTTCAGTGAAATAATGACAATACTTATATGGATGTATTGGAAAATGTTTTTCAATATTAAATCAGTGCTCTATTAAAAATTTCATGAAGATTCGATTTCAGCATGCATTTCAAGCCATCCTAAATGCGAGACTTTTTAATGCTACCACAAAGTTATAAACAGATTTTAAAAAGTTCATGAAATCTGGATTCAGAACTTCACAAGTTGTTAGGTACGCTTTCAATTATGTTTCTATCTTAATTTCATTTTCATGAGCTAGAATTCTGAGTGAATTTCGGTCTCATATCAAATTATTATATTTATCAGAATAATAGTCAACAGAATCCAATTAGAGTAAGACACAATCGGGAACACTAATTTTGCCAAACAATGTCATATATGTTCTTATCATATTCTTAAGAATATGATTAGAATGATTCTTAAGATTATTATAAGAATATGTTTTGTGATATGCTTAAGAATTTTATAAATTATGACAGCAATATCAATAACAATAATTATTAGAGTATGTTGTGAGTTGCAAAGGAGTAGGGACGAAATGGGGAGAAGCAAAGGCTGCATAAATGGAGCTTCACTATGCGCACGTTTTGTTGAGGTCTCCTTTTGCTTGTAGTGGTAGCAGTAGAGCTGAGGGTGAGTTACGATTTTGTCAGCAATGCAGAAAAATCAAATCTGCAGTTCATTTAACATTGCAAATAGTTTTTATGTAACTCGGGAACAAAAATGTCTAGTTTTTCAAATGTTGATAATCTCTCGCGTTTCTTAATATTATTATTATTATTATTATTATTATTATTATTATTATTATTATTATTATTATTATTATTATTATTATTATTATTATTATTATTATTATTATTGTTGTTGTTGTTGTTGTTGTTGTTTTAACTTTCAACTCTTTTTCATGTGTTTTCAAAATGTTGGGATGGGATTCTGGTACTCAAGAAAACGTGCGCAAATATTCTTCTCCCCCAAACGTCATATGCACTTTTTACCGTTTTTGGACCAAATAAATCAAATAAATGAAATCAGTGCAAGTCCCGTGGAGGTCTCACCGTGCACGGGGGTCGAAGCCGCATCCGACTCGCTGACGCTGAGCACCTCCTCGACGCTGCTGCAGTCGGAGCGGCGGTCCCTCACGGCGCCGGGGGCGGGGGCGGCGGCGCCTGCGGGGGCGGCGGAGGGGGCGGCGGCGGCCGAGGAAGCCGCAGCAGGGGTAGCGGGCGCGTGCTGCGTGCGACCCGCGCTCTGCGACAGCAGCCGGAAGGAGCCGCTGATTTCCTGTCGGCCGAACCAACACACACGTACATTTAACAGGTAAGACACACATTTATCAGGTAAGACTCGTTCAGGGCGGGAAACACGTGGAAAAATTAGGGCCAAAAGGAGGAACGCTATGAAGAACACTTGAATTATAAAGAAGACGACTTCCAAGACCATAGAGGCAAACGGGTAACTTGCCCTTGAATAATGATTAATTCATGGAACCTTAGTCACTATACAATTGTATACAATACATAAATATATTACAATACATATTATTTGCACATTATATATATATATATATATATATATATAATTATTTTAGTAACACTATTTTAGTAACTTTTATAGGTAACAGGGTAAAGTACTTTCTCAAAACCAATAATTCTAAAGTCTATGGTGTTGTGTGCTGACAGTCGAATGTATTTTTACCCTACATCTTTTTACTTTCTCGTATACTACTTACGTCGTAAAGTGAAAGTATTTAAAATCTGCAGCAAAGAACGGGAAAAATTGTTTTGTCGGTCTCTGATGTAAAAAGTTTGAATTATTCTTGTTTCCATATGTCGTTAATTGCGAACAATAGGTTTACGGCAAGACGTTGGTACTGTGAAGAATTCTAGCAGCTAAACAATAGTAAGAATTTTCACTAAAATTGATAATTCTTTATCGATCTACTTGATGTCACGGTCCTTTAAATTTACAACAGATATTTTGATTTTAGGTTGTACTCTATAAGAAGTCTCAACATTTTAATTTTTTCTCAAATAAACTCCAAATTTTTTGTTTAATTTTTTCCCCGATAGAACATATACGCTTACAAAAATGGTGCATATTTAGTTTTCATTGAATCGTCTAAATTTTTGAAAATTGCTTGTTCAAAATTTTTTCGGCGTCTTCTTACAACTGTAATATTGAAGAGAGGGTTTTCTCACTGAAATCTGTTCTTCAAGGTTGGATCTTTGGGTCAAGTTATGTTCAATGTTTTGAATAAACAGGAAGTTTTTGTGTATTTTTTGCTTGAAATAAAGGTAATTTTAAAAAAATATTTTCTCAAAAACGGCTCCATTTTTTTCTTAAATTTTTTTCTCGAATACAGAAAAGAACGATTGCAAATCGCAAAAAAATAACATTGCAAAACTACAATATTGGTTATAAAAATATTTTACTAAAAGAAATCAGTTCCTCAAAATTAGATATGCTTCGCGAAATTTTTGAATCTTCGGAAATGCAAATTCGAATTTCCCACATTTCTTTTCTGGAAAGTCTCTCACGAGATTTGCTGCAACATGGCAATTTGAAATTCATAAAATCATTCTCATTGTTGGGCGATAATGTTTCTCGCTGAATGGGAAGCAGTTTTAAATTGTCGAATTTGGGTTAACGTATGAACTAAAAAAATAGTTTACACACCTTATACTCAACTATTGGTAATGAGTAATACAAGCGATGGCAGAAAAGTGTTAATTTGGATTGAAATTGCGGAATTATATAATATTAGTAACTGTTACTATTGCGAAAAAGTACTTGCTGTTGTAGCTCCACTAGTTTACTGTCTCCTGAACTACTTAAGAAGAAAAGACCAAGTATTTTATTGCTGCAGCGAAAATCGGCAATTTTTCTCGCATTGTAGATCCTTGATATCGAAAAAGTGGATCATGCTTACTCATATAGTAAATAACTTCCTTTAGTACAAACGTTGTAGTCAGAATCTACGTTTTGTGGGGCCTTGATACCGAGAAATTGATTTACGGAAAACGTCTGCCTGACTGTCCGTCTGCGAACAATGCTACTGGCTAAACTGTAGGTAGATTATTTCCCAATGTCCCTTGAATTTAAATAGGATATTTTGATTTTAGGGTAAGTTTACATGAAGCCTCGACGACATTTTTTTAAATGCTCGGAATTTTTGGATTATTGGATTATTTTTTATCGCATGGAGCAAAGAACGCTTATAAAAACGGTGCCGGTGCGACTTTAGTTAAATTCTCTGAATTTTCGAAAATTGCAAAAGTTTAATTTTTCGGCATATTCACAAAACAAAGAATTGAGCATTAAAAACAATTTTTTTTCAAAAACGGCTCCAACGTTTTTCCTGATTTTTTCTTGGTTAGTGTGAAGTGTGCTTATTAAAAGGGTACAGGTCCGATTTTATTTCAACTCTCGGAATTTTCGAAAATTGAAATATTACAAATAATGCGTAGTACACAACTTGTTTCGTACAAAACCTAATTCTATTTTAAATTTTGAAAGCGCCGGCGGGCGTCACCATCCAACTCGCAACACACATTTCGCATCTGTTCCCTGACACATCGAACTAAAAAACTGTGGTATCTTTCAAACCCATTAACCCACTCAAGGTTCTTTAGGCAGTTGTCTACAAAAAGAATTCTGGGTATATTAGTACTACAGTCTTCGGGGAGGGGGTCTTCCTGGTACCTCATTCCGATTGATGATCGATTCCGGCCACGTCAGATTACTAGCCTCGCAAGCGCAGTGTGATTTTACAGCTGGTGGCGGTGAGCCTCCTCCGCTGGCTGGTGAGATCCGGAGCCGACCTATGTCGACTTGCGGGTATTATTGCCAAGCACTTATCTCCCACATGCGTGGCACCACCGCAGACGAGACAAGCGCAAAGCTCCCGACCAGTGTCGTAGTGCAATGCTTGGGAGTGAAAGTACGTATAAATAAGAGGTGAGGAAAGGTCAAGAAAGAGGAAGGAACTGCTCAGACATTCGTCTGGAGTCGATCGGAGAAACCACGAAAAACTATCGATCATAGCAGCCGGCAGATAGAATTCTCTTCTAGACAGTAGCTGAATTCGACCTAGCTGACATGCTAGTGTCGAAAATCCTGCTATCGTTGGGACTCACATCACTTGATGCCCTGAGCCACCTTTCCCGGTCCTGATTCCGGGGTACAGGTAGTCAGAAAATTTGCAGAATTGTGTATTACATGAATAATTATATTCTCAAATTAAATTCGCACTACACCTGACGAGTGTTGGGCCGAGAATACGTGTTTGGACAAGTATTTTACTAAATTGACAAATGAGGACAATACTCTGAGTAGTAACAGACGAATGATTTGACCAAGACAGTGGATAGTATCGTGCAGAGTTTGTACGAGGTATCTGTGCATTCGATGACCATTAAAATGCGAGAGTTCGGTCGGACTAAACGGTCAAGTTCACAGATATATCCAGCGAACTCTACTACCTTCTCCGCCTATTAAGTTCCATCTACCGGCGCGCTCTTCTCAGCGTTCTCTTGTGAACACCTTTGGGAGTACTATTATTTTATTGTACATTTTGTGCTGCTAATTTTTTAAAGTATGTCCAAGAGTACTACAAAAACAACAGAACAGTTTTTATTAGAAAACAAAACACAGGGGTGTTTGCGAGATTTCAAATCGATTGCATCAAAACCGTGCGGGATGATGTTTCTTTTTCTGATTTAGTTTACGGAGTTTTAGTTTAGATAAAAAATCAAACTGAATTCATTAAAGTCTCATAATAAAAATATTCCATGGTAACTTCAACTTTAAATTAATCTCTTAACGTTTTGTAGTTCTTCCCCTAACGTCTCTTCTCGATAGCCACGATCTTGTTGACGACAGTTGTCTATTACTGCTGATTCAATGTCAGTTTTCCTCTTAACTTTTGTTTTATATACCGTGACGTATTTTACGTATCCGAACCTATCTCAAACAGACCCTCTCTCCTGTAATTCCTTCTTTCCAATCCACTCCTTTCTCCATCTTTGTTTCTCGATCGAGTACCGATTAGCATGTGATTCGATCGAGTACAGAGTCGCGCGATGTACTCCAGCATTAAATATTCTTTGTGTTAATAAATTTTTAGAACCATCAGAATTTTTCCTCATGCTCATGACCACGCATGCGTGAAGTAAGGCACAGTTCAGGACCTAAACGTACGAAGTGCGAAATACTTGTATAGACACGTATAGTTTTGTTACAAAATAATAACTACATCGTTTTAAACACGTCTAATAAATATCGTCGTATAATAAAGTATCAACCAAAATTCCGAAATTGGAAATTATTTCCAATGAACTCAAGAGCGAAGCGAAATCTCCAATCGCTTCTTGAATCAACAAATGCGAACAACTTTTGCCTTATCATGAATATATAATTTCAAACTTCTAAATTATTGGGTTATATTATGTAAATAATAGCTTGCACGAGAATTGCTACCACACCATCAGTGATAAATCGAACAATCAGTTTACTGAACTATTATCAAACTATTTAGTGAAAAATATACTTCCTTTAGAATTCAAACAATAAGAAAAACATGTTCCCGAAAATAGTGTAGCTAAAATAGTAGAAAATAGTTTAAATTACGCCCGAATTACAATAAAAAATAACAGATTCTGAGACCGTTTTAAAATCACGATTTAAAACACAATTTGAAAAAATGTAAATAAATACCTTTAAAAACATATTTTACAATTATACAAATTACATTGTATAAAAAAATTACAAAAAATTACATATATTACATATTATATAAAAGTATTTTAAGTGATACTTTCAAGAAACGAATACAAAGTGTGTATAAAAATCTGTGTATAAAAAGCTGAAACTTTTTTCTTTGGAAACTTTAGTACGTAAAACAATGGCATGCTTACTTGCATTTCTGCGTTTACTTGCATTTCTGCGTTAACGCAATTTTCCATTATACTTCTAGCGCGTGGTTCAGATATAGTGCTTTGGCTAAAAGCGCAACATATAACCAAATGTTTTTAAATTAAGTGGAAGTATAAATTTGAAATATCACCAAGACATTTCACATCCACACATTTAAATTGCTTTCTTGGCGTAATTTATTATTATTATTATTTTTATTATTATTATTATTATTATTATTATTATTATTATTATTATTATTATTATTATTATCCATAATATGTATTATTAACAACATTTGTATTAATTATACTTAGAAATTGCACGACTGTTGGTGAAGATATCTTCATAGGTAAAGGTTTCAAGAATTACTAGGATAAAAGTATTAGGTAAAAAATCCAACTTCTCCTTTTTTTACACAAGACATATCATAGAAATTTCTTTAACTGCTTCTTGATTCAACACAGCTTCATAGTTCACATAAAAAGACAAATTACACGGTAGAGAGAAGATACAAAGCTAATTTCCATCTTTGGTACTACAATTTTTTTCCCAACCAGAACCTTTTCACAAGCAGCACTTCACAGAGATAATTATTGTATATCCTACGACAGATTGCAATTCCCTTCTCCATCAAATTTAATTCCAACCCCTTCAGCACACGAAACAGTCCAGAGCACAAGAAAGTGGGCAGGTTCGCTGTCAGCTGCAAAAACCGCGCCGTGACGTCCGACCGCAAAGTGTTTTCCTCAAAGCTCCCCGAATACGATTTCATCGCGATCTGCAATCTTAACGAGAGTTCAAAGGCTGCGACAACTTCTCTCCGGCGGCGGTTGGCGTCTTGCGCGCGTCGCGTGGCGTGGCCCCGAACGAAAAGTTGGTCAGATAAAGACACAGAGGGGGCATTCAAACAGCGGCATCTAGAGCCCCTGTACCGAGATTTTTCCATAGCTGCCTGTGACAGTTCATCAGCTGTTACGGTGCCATCCAATCGGGAAATTACACGTCACTACAGTGACATCACTACAGTCATTGATATCATATGTTCAACCTTCCCATTGGATGTCACCGGAACAGCTGATTTACGTCACAGCTATGAATAAATCCAAGTAAAGATCCAGAGAGTAGAGCAACATGATCGCCATTTTAATATCCTTTCACCCCATAGCCCCGACAAGCAGCGTTCAGCAATTAAGAAGAAATGATAAAATCGAAGGCATTATGGAAAGTTTCGAGTAGATTAACGTTGGCTTTGGGTAGATTGGTGGTTCCCAACTCATTCAATATCGTACAGTTCAAATGGATGGATGGATGGATTGATTGATTGATTAGTGATTCCGAGCGCGTTAAGGGATACGTTATTAGTTCAATAAGTATAGTGCATGTCTTCCCCTCAGAAGATGGGAGTGATTTTCTCCTTTGGACGGTGAGATACGGCGTCGACTTACAGTTGGCTAACGGGGTTTCCTCCAAACCAGGTATCTCCCCCAAATGGGGTATCGCTCCAGTCGGGACAAGCTCTAAGTTCTCGACTGGTCTCCCGGCATGAGTGATGGCGTAGTGCATGTAAGTGTAACTGTAAGTAAAGGGTGAGATAGGAGAAGGCCAGGGAAGGTATTACTCCGGCGTTCGCCTGGTGTTGATCGCAGAAACCACGGAAAACTACCAACCAGAGCAGCCGACCGCTAGAATTCTCCTCCAGACAGTATCAGAAATCGACCTAGCTCTCTGGCTAGTGTCGAAAATCCTGCCACCGTCAAGACTAGAACCACAGGACCTTCCGGTCAGAGGCACTACAGTGACATCAGTTGATGCCCTTAGCCACCTCTCCTGATAGTTCAACTGGATTTAAATGGTGGATTCGGAGTCGCAAAGGAATGCTCTACTTTCTGTACGTAGGGAATACAGTGACGGCCGCCGACGCTAAGCTTCCAGACCTGATGTTTCTCCCGCAAAAATAAAAAAAAGCCCGTGAGAAGAGCGCGCCCTCTCCCCAATAGGAATCTCTGGGCTAATCCCGAAAGTTCATCTCCAGCGCAGGGAGCCTCGAGAGCTGTGTGCATAACTTCTCAGCGCGAATGCTTCGTGAGTAAACAAGTGGTGGAGAGGCGGGGAGGCGCAGGGGAGAGAAGGAGAAATGAAGGGGAGGACGAGAGCGCGTGTAGAGCGGACGAGCGGGTGAGGAAAGCCGATCAGATATTCTCCAGCGGGGGGGGGGGGGAGCAAGGTGCAAACCGATCTAGGAAAACATCGATAATAAACCGATAGAAAATGCACTAGGATATATTCATGTAAATATTTAATGAGATGCATTAGTGTTACGAAGTATTTAATTCAGTTACATAAGCCATGTTTCTAGGATTTTTCACATACTTTCGAGAGGATGAATATTATTGGACTCGAGAAATAGAAATCGGATATGATACAGTTGGTAAGGTTTTTCATTTGGTATAAATCATATTTTAAATACCAAAATTTGAATTGGATTTATAATTCTCGTGAATATTAACAACACGATCACATAATACCACTATTCACTCATTCGTAAGAATAAATTAATGAGCTATCAACAGAAAGAAAAATCCAGGAAACATGAAGTAAAACACGTGGGAAGAACGACGAACACAGAATTTGAAGTGAATACAATGAAATAGAAAAATAAAAATAATTCGGAGTGCTAGAGGGAAAATTAACTTCAAAATTAAATAAACTAAATACACACGAAAGGGTTTCTCGCACAACAATTGAACAAAATAAATATATGCATAGAAAAAAGGCTAAACACGAGCAAGGAATGCCGAGCAAATGCGCTGCACAGGCACGTTGCGAGGATCGAAGTCCTCGGTGCGGGGGGAGGACAGGGGAGGGCAAGCGGGCGGGCGGAAGGGCGTGGAGGCGCGGCCGGGGCCGGGGCCCATTTGCCGGAGGCAATCAACGGCCTCCGGCGCTGTCGATCGCCTGGGCCGGGGCCCGGGCCACCGACGCGCCGTGCCGCGCCGCACCGCGCCTCGCCCTCCGCCCACGAGAGCTAATAGGCGGAACCCCGCCCCCGCCCCGCCTTCCCCCACCCTCCGCCTTCATTTGTTTATCGCGCTAATTACGCGCCGGCGTGCAGCTGCCTCTTGCGCCCGCCCCTCCCAGTCGCCCGCCCGCGCCCCAGCTGCAGCTGCTGCATTCCTTGCCCTACTTTACGAATACAACCCTTCCTTTCAACACGTAATCCCACGTCGGCCACCACACTTCGCTCTGGTTCCTTATCCTAATTATAATAATGATGACAATAATAATAATAATAATAATAATAATAATAATAATAATAATAACAAGAAGAGGTATAACAATAATAATAACAACAACAAGAAGAATAACAATAAAAACAATAATACCAGATACCACTACAACTCTCAACAATAATACTCGATACCATAAATTCATATAATTCGAAGAAATTTCTATTAGATCTTCGAAATTAACAAACATCGATTTAATGATGTTATGTGAAATTTTAACTAAATTTTAAAAATAATATTCGTGATATCCATGACGTCAAATAAAAAAACGGCACCCGAAAATTAAATATTTTTCGTTCTAGAAAATATCTGTGTCTGTGTCAACTGTTATCTCTCGCTGTGTCTGCCACAATCGCTCTTTTTGTGTTCTTACCCATACTTCCTAGGATTCTCTTGCCAATTCCTCCACTCCTTTCTCACCACCCATCTCAAGACAAACTTTTGGAGTGTTTTTCTACGTCTCTCTCAGCGTTATGTATCATGTCGCGTCGGGAATGAAGAGTCCAAATATTGTCATACATTACACATTGAACTTCATCCTCTATTTCACATTTCAAGTGCTCTGAACGTAATTCATCTTTTACAACACATTCATTTCATATCATTTTATTTCATAGACCATGTCATCGCTTCTGGGGAATCAATTCAGAGAATAATTTATCTCCTTCCTTCTTTCAAATTTTCTTGATTATACAGAAGTAATGAACTTTTATTACGATTAAAGCTTCACTCTAAATAATAATATAATATGTTATGCATATAAGAACCTTAATTACAATCAATACAAAAAGTGAAACGTTTCAACTTTCTCAAAAATTAGTTATTCATTGTGGTATCTCTATTTTGATGTAGAAAATATTATGTACTACGTTTTAGTGAAGATAACATGTCAAAAGTGGCATGCATGCATACATACATAAGCCTGAAGGTAATGTAGATGTTTAACGCTAAAGAAATAAGCCTATTTGTCAAGTTTTAGAACTACATGCCTCCACGTGTTTCTTCTATCTACTTGAAGGGCACTGCTGAGCGACGAGTCCCCACAATATCTACTCGTAGATACCAAATTCAATAATTTTTTGATTGTTTCTGAATGACAAGGGTAGTTTAATGTCTTATTTCAGTAGTTTTCGCAGATGCAACTGTATGAACTCTTGGAGTGACAAGTTTTGTAAGAGAAAAAACATCCAGCAGAGAAGTGTGTATCACTGAGAACACATGAGATCTTGCAGGGGCGTGATACGCTGATATTCAGCGCAATTTGTTAAACATAAATCAATGTTCGAATATGTGGCTCGTAACTTAATGATGCGTCTTCAACTCGTTATTCTAGGTTTTTATACAAGTAGTTTGATGACAGTGTTTGCTCCGGAGGTTTGCAAAACATTTAAGGTTACAGGTTTCCTTATAACTTTAGGCTAAAATAATACAATTCTAGAAATTCTACCGAAATTGCTCAGAAAATTAATTTATGTTAAGAGCTCCTATGAAGGATTATTCAGAAAAATTGCTATGGGACGACGAGTTATATACAAGTATTGCTCCAACCAACAAATCTTTTAAAAATCCTATTGAACAAGAGAAAACTATCAAAAACACATCTTCCACAAAGACACATCTGAAATTCCTCGCCTATTTTTCTCCTGTCTCCTACTGTCACGCTACCAGCCACCTCCTCCCTAATATCACCGCCTGATCTACAGTCGCGTCATCTCCGTCCCAGCGGAGGCGAGTTCCCCTCGCTCTTCTTCCTTCCCCTTCCTCTGCCCCAACCAATGCCCTGTTTTCGCGGCACCTCTTGGGAACGTGAGATTTACAGCTCAGTCGACGCACAAGTTGACGCGCTGACGCCGCACCCAGATCAGCGATGGGGTGGTAAGAAGCGGGATTCCGCTGTGATCGACGGCGTTGGCGGAGCGTCACACTCGATAGGCCCTACCGCCGCCTTCACGCCCTTTTCGTTTTATATTTTGCTACCCTCTTTTATACAGCAGGTCTCCGAATAAATGTTACAAACTTCTAAGGCATGTATAGGGGGATGGTCGAACATGATCAGATGCCAATGAACGTGAAGTGTGAAATCGTATTTACTCTAGTGGCAAGCATATAATGTCGAACATTGCTTTTTGGAACTCCGATTGGAAGACAACTTACCTTGAACTGGTGTTTGGCAAGTATAAATCGCGTTGACTGTGTCAGAACGTGAACTTGCAAAACACCGATGCAGAATGGTTTTTTTATAAATTAGGGACGCGATATTAAAAAATGAATACGTGCTACTTCTTTATACGAGATTTCCCACCATGTGTTCAGGAGCTAAAAGTTTGTCTTCGACCCCCCTACATCCTAGAAGAGTTTGTAACATTAATTCTGAGACAGCCTGTATATTTCTAATGACGACGTGTGCACGCAAAGTGTGGAAGGTAAAGTGATCGATTTTAATTCCCAGCGCTGCCGCTTCTATTATAAAATTGTTTCGATCAATGCTAAGGTTCTTTCATCACGTACATTTTGGTAGCTCCTGTTCTAGCCACGTGAATTAACTTTCATACGAAAATATATAAACAAGGGCATTGTTCATGTAGTGTCGAAACTCAACAACATACGATTTTTGGTGCGTCTAATCTGACATAAACAATACACTGACGAATAATAATAAAACTACGTGATTGGTTTAGCCACATAATAACAGTTCTCTGGTGAATGGTGAAATAATACGTATTTCATAAAGCAGAAATTCATTCATGGTACCTGGTATCACTGGTTAATGTTAGAAGTATGCGTTTACCACAATGATTTTTACTTTCCCATTGTATACTATACTACGTTCCTCCCTATAATACAATATAGAGGTGAAGGAAGTATTGGAATCAATACGTCATCGAATTTTCGGACGTAAAATCCGTGTGTAAGGTTCTTTCCAGTTGTAACTTTACACACACGTCACAAATAAAGTATGTCAGTTATGCGAAAGATAGTTAAGATTAGTGCAGATGATGATGGGATGCATATCATTTTGTACCCGAAAATATGAATATATACATGTATGCACAAAGTGTTACGTATAAACTTTGTATGTTGGTATGCATGATTGCATGTATGATTATGATATGTACGACTGAATGGATATGATTGAATTATGTTGATAAATAAGAATGTACATTTGTGTGTAGGTTTGTATGTTTGTAAATATGTTTGTAAGTATGTTTGCATATAGATTTGTGTGTAGGAATGCATGTAGGTAAGTAAGTTTGTACTAGTATGTATGTATGTATGTATGTATGTATGTATGTATGTATGTACGTAAGCATGTTTGTAAATATGTTTCCACGTAGGTTTGTATGTATATTTGTATGTAACTTTGAATGTAGATTTGCATGTAACTGTGTATGAAAGATTTTTGTGTGAATATAGGTATGTGGCAAACACAACTGTCAGATTGGAATCTTTTGAGATGAAACGTCATTAATACGTGAGATGTATAATCTATTTGTGTCATTCTGAAGATCATTAAGGTATTGTATGTTTCTGGAGTAGTTTACATGAAGCTTCTGTGACATTTTCATTTTTTAATGGCCATAAATTGTTTCTTAATTTGTCTTCGAAGAGAAGAAAGTGCATTAATAAATATGTAATAGTTTCGAAATTACTTTAAAAACTAGGAAAGTTTAAAATCACAAAAGTTGACTTATTTTTCGAACCTGGCCTACGTCTCCAATATTAAAGCTGGAAATATCTTGTTCATTTTAATTTATACCCCAATTTTAGAACTTTAAATGATGGCAAGCATTTTTTTAATATAAATAGTTATTAAGTCATAACTCTAATAGGAGGAAATGTGTCGATATGACGCGCATTCCCCCTAGTTCAATATTCCAAAGTAATACAAAGAAATAATATTGTGTCAACAATGTGCTATCATGACTATTTTTTAATGCCCCGGAGATCAAAGACAAAGTTTCAATACGTCAAAACTAATTTTCCTCGAGGAAACACATTTTATTTGTTATTCAGAATCCTCTGCTAAAACTCTGAATTAATCACAATAAAACATAATCAAGAGCACAAGAAGGAACATTACATCCTTCGGTTATGCTCATAAAGAATTTACAAACCTACCTTCTCTCTTCCGCAGAGATTGCGTCAGTTACTGTTAAGTTGCCACAGTATAATTTACGCCAGGAACAACCACCGAGAGAAGCTCGTTTGTTTTATGGCTCGCGCTATCAGACGCCATCAATTATTACCCAGACATTCGGAATGAAGAATCTCACTAACATCGAAACCTCGCAACATGCAATTCCATTTTGTTCGTAGTTCCACTTTTCGTGACAAAGACATTAATCAAACAAATCTATTGCTACGTGCATTATTTCCGTATATTGTAAAATGTGTAACACCAATATCTAAACATTCACATATCTCACACATGGCAAAAAATTGCTTTCGAACAAAAACAATTCAAAACATTGACCACTATAAAACAGAGTACGTGATGGTGGAAACAATAGTTTGAAGTATTTCTAACAAACTGTAAAAATATGAAATTATATTAACCATTCGCTTAATACATGCAACTTGTTACAGAGGTGTACTTTTATTAGACATTATGCCATTTATTTTAATGCTTACTCGTCATAATATTTCGCTTCTTGTGCCACCGCCACACAATCAGTTTTATAAAAACATTGTAAATGTAGGATTCAAAATCAAATTGATGGGCACACAAATAAGACTCCAGCCTTTTTCTTGTTGGATCGGATCGAAAGTTTATTCAGATGTTTCTTCAGATTCTTTATTTCAGACGTTAAGCAACAAGCGTCTGAAACGGGTACCGGCAATTAAGTTGTGTATGTCATGCAGGAGTTGGACCTCGTGCCCTAATGGCTAGTGTTAGGGCCAACTTAAAATGCGACTTATTGAAAATGGCACTGTCGCGTGGGCACATGTACTCACAAGCGACATATGGTATTTTAATTAGCAATTGTTCCTAACATTCCCATAATTACCCGATGTATGTCATAGTAGTGAGATAGTGGCATGCTGATTTGTTGCCAACGAAATAATAACGATTGCCGAAGATTCCACCAACATTTAAACCGTTCATCTAGATTTTGGTCATTTACCATTGCTTCGCGTTATCTGCGCTATTATTTCCAAAATTTTATATTTATTTATTTTATTTTAGTTATTTCACGAACTTGTAGCGATTGTTGATTATTGTTGCTTAGTTTGTTTCAAGATGTTTCAGTTAAGGTAGTTTAAATAGCTTGTTTAGTACTTAATATGTTTGTCTTGTGCCATTGCATTTCTTTCTATATTTGTTTGATTGACTTATTTAATATATATTTGCAAACATTTTCGATTGTAATTAATTAGCTGTGTATTGTTTATACTTATCTGTAATTAAACTAATTTAAAGACTTTATTTAGTAAATTGTAATTGTGATTGTTGGTCATTTGACAATATTTAAATATTTGTGTCTCTTGTTATTTGCTTTCCATATATCATAACATAATAATGTATTTTTATTGACATTTTTTATTTCACATTATTTATCTCAGCTACAATTTTCTCTGTTGACCCGTTATTTAGATTTAGTCATTTTAGTTTACCATTCAATTAATTATTTTTTATTTACGCAATAAATTTATTACTAGTTTCATTTCAATATATTGGGATATTTAAAAATTATATAGACCTAGATAGGTTTATTTTGGAGTAAAATCACATTAATTAAAAATTTGAAAAGTTTGAACTGCAATGTAACTAAAAAACATGATGTATTAAACCAGTTTTCAATGCAGATGTTCTTTTTCTTTTTCAGTTGATTCAATAAAATATTTCTTTTTCATTTATAGTCATTCTTATTACTTTACACCTCCCTGCAACATTTCTATATGTTTATGTTAGAAGATATAATATATAGAGATAGAAGATATCTAAGAATAAGTCTACCCGAGGAAGTCTGTGTCAGGTAGAAATGAAATACTTAATTAAATATTGTTGCTAATATTATTCAAATTACTTCTTGCATTAGATATTTACTTTTAAAATCTTTAACTAATGATTATAATAGATGCAATAAACAATTGAATACAATGCCTCTAATCCCTAAAATGATGATATTACTGAATTTTTAAGCCATAATTATTACGCTTAAATTAAAAGTAGACCTACCTACAAAAAATTTATTAAAAATATCATTATTTTTTGCTATATACATTTTGTTTCTGATATGATCCGATATTTACAGCAGTAATACTGCTTCCATTTTGAGTGTGTAAATAATAAATAAGTTTGTCAAAATATCACTTTTAAGGTTATATTTTTATTTGATAAATCTCTCGTCAATTTTTTAATTCTAAAATATCGATGTCTTATTTTGATTCATTGTTCACCAACTTCACACTCTTTTCAGGATGAGATGTTCAACTCTTATGAAAGAAGAAGGCTTCCATGAAGAGAAAACCTGATCCTATTCGGCGAGGTAAACAAACAAGTGTATTGAACTGTATCAAGCGAGCGGTGGTAGGATCATATGTCCTAAGTTGGCTGTTGAGACCGGTAATAGACTCAGAAGCCGTACTACAAATTCATTTTCCATTCTTACATGCCTCGAACCACGCCCTCCAATGCCCGAGTTTTTTCTGCTAATCCATGGGGGATTTGTGGTGGGCAAAGCAAGCTCGCGGCAGGTTTTCTCGGGGTTCTCATGTTTCCTCTGCCTCTCTTACATGCCACGTTTCACGTCTTTTAACGCTGAGCTCCGGGATTTCTTCTGATA
The DNA here is from genome assembly GCA_011170035.1 of Teleogryllus occipitalis. Taxonomy (NCBI): domain Eukaryota; kingdom Metazoa; phylum Arthropoda; class Insecta; order Orthoptera; family Gryllidae; genus Teleogryllus; species Teleogryllus occipitalis. The sequence goes on along the minus strand of BLKR01001206.1, from coordinate 240,619 downwards.
ATCCGCGTGCAATTTGCAGTGGGCAAAAGGAGCTCTCTTCAGGTTTTCTCGGGGTTCTCCTTTTTCCTCTGCATCTCTTACAAATTTCGAACTTCGTCTTCCAAAGCTGAGTCCCGTGTTTTATTCTGCTAATCCACGTGGAATTTGTGGTGGGCAAAGCAAGCTTTCGGCAGGTTTTCTCGGGGTTCTCTCTTTTCCCCTGCCTCTCATCACACTATTTCTTCATTGTTCATTATTCTACACAACTTCATTATCGCTACCAACTACTATTTATATATTAAATCCACCTCCAATTTATCAGCAGTTGAAGGACTTCTTAATCCTAATAAATAAATAATTATGCCGTGCATTTATGAAGTGGTATGTTCTCAATGGCATGTCAACTATTTACGACCCGTTATCAGTGCAACGAAGAGCAATCCCTTGCCGCAACAGCCTCTCGGTGACCAGGACAGCACGCCGAGCGAACTTTCGCTGCAACCAAATACATTTGTAAATGCCGATTAGAAAGTGTGTCTCCCTCCGCCTTGTCATCCGACCCGCCCCCCTTCCGTCGCGTCCTCTTGTGCGTCGCGCAATTTGCGAGCGCCCGGGCAGCGGCGGCGGCTGCTTCGAATTCCCCGGACGCGCAGAAACGCATCGTTTTCTTTTACGGCCCGCACTTGGAAGTGCATCCTTCAAGATCAGGTTTCGAGAAAATTGCAGAGAAAGCCCGATTCGGAGCGTCGTAAAGCCGAACGCGGTTCCGAAACAGAGCGAGGCGAATGGGTTTCCCGATAACGGCGGTGCACGCAATCGCGGACGGGCCGCCGACGCAAAGCGAGGCAAAGCGGGGCAAAGCGAGGAAGGGCAAAGCACAGCGAGTCGGAGACAGGCAGGGAGGGGCGCGCCAGAAAGCGGCAGGCGCGGCCTACTGAAGTAAGGCTTCCGGAAGCCGTACGACGGGCGGTCCTCTGATGGACTTCCCAATGATGTTTTAACGGATTTTCACGGCCTTCTTCCAACGACTTCAAAGACCCTGTGGGCGATCGTTGAAGAATGTGTTTCTGGGGATGTGAGATATTTCAGCGGCCAAGGCCACTCTCTCTAGTATAGTTAAAGAATGGTATAATTGTTCATCACTGAGCTTCTAGACATATGCAAATATGCAGTAAACCCTCATTAACACGAATTCCAAGGGACCGAAATAATCTGAGTTCGTGTTATAAAAAGATCATGTTATCCGAGTATTATAAATGACCATATTACCTTAATTCCTTACCGAAACCAAATGTTTATTCGTGTTACGGCGAAATTCGTGTTAAGTGAGTTCGTACTAACGCGAGTTTACTGTATATTTTATTATAATAATACTTACTGGTATAGTTCATTTTGTATAGCAAAATTTAATACAGATATAAATTACCAAAAAATACAAATCACAACTCACCTTCTTAACTGCATGCTTCACAGCAAAGGACATACATCCTAAAAATTCACTCCTCCTGCAACAGAAGAGAAAATTATTTTAGAATGTGAAAAATTAGCAGCGTGTGTTATTGCAATACAAACAACGTATTTTCAAATAACGGCATAATAATGGCGAAATATGCCTATTATTGGGTAAAATAAACTTGTAATTTTAGTATTTGATCAGTGTTGCATATTAGTTAGGGTACGTCAGTAGACTGCTGAAAACAGATTGGCAAATCAAATTCTACACTTCAACTTCCACAAACTTGCACCGTAAAATGCATTTTCAGAATCACCTTCTAAGATATCACCAAATCTAATGTCACTTTAGCGCACGTCTTCCACAAAACAAGACTAAAAACATACCCAAAGAAAATATAACGCTTTTATTGAGAAGCCATTACGGCAAAGTAGTCGCAAAGTAGCTGCCCCTTTCAGTTCTCTACGAACACCGCAACACAGGGAAGCACTCAGCACTTGGCGCCCGTTTATGAAAACGATGATCGAGTCACGGTCCACTGGGACGGTTCAAAGCGGGACCGCCGGCCCCCAGGGCCCGGAGCTCCCCCACCCACACACCCCGTGAGCGCGAGGTCGGGGAAAGGCGGGGAGTGATGGTCAGAGGTGGGGTGAAGTGGTGGGTAATGTAAAGTTGGGGTGAAGGGAGTGGGGACCCGAGACCAGAGCGGAGTAAGGAGGGTCGGACGGGACGAGCCTGGTGTGGCGAGCCGGGCAGGGCGAATGGGGAGGGGAGACCAAAGGAAAATCAGCGGGGCGTGGCGAAGAGGCGGGGGGAGCCAGGTGGGCGGAGCGGAGCGGGGCGAGGCTGCGAGAAACAGGGTGGGCAGAGATGGAGGGGGCGGGGCGCGGGCGGAGCGCGCGATCAAAGGGCGGTGTCTGCGTTAATTGTGCGCTTGTGTAAACTCGGCAGAGGAGAGCGCGCGCAAGAACAGAGCACGGGCAAGCCTTCGCGCCGCTTTGTAGCCCCTGCGCACGGAGCACCACTGCACGCCCGTTCTGTGCTGCGGGTTGCCTACCGCACGTCACGTCACGGCGCTTCCCTGTAATGATGGGAGTAATCGACTCGCACTTCTCGAAACTTCGCTTTTGAATCATGAGCAGTCTGAACACTAATAATCAAAGTAGTTTCATACTTTCAGGGAAATAGTATTAAAATATTAAGGACGCTATTTAGAACAGTGGCTTAGGTGCCACTCTCAATTTCATTGTTTTTTAGTATTGTTTTTTAATTTCATGATTACATGTAATTTAAGATAATTCATGACAGAACATACTTTTTACACCTGATGACCTATTTTGATATTATAATGTGACATCAATCAAGAGTTAAATGCAATTTGTTGAATTAAACATAGTTTTAGAAAGAAATTACGAAAACTCTTTTTCGAAAAACGCGTTTTTTTTAAAATGCCATGAAGTTGCAGCTTACTATGTTATGGAAGGTCGTATCACTTTAGTCTCGAATGAGTCGGCTGCACCGATCAATTGTACGGCGAGTCTAATACGATCGATCGGCTCGTTTAGGCTGAACACCGTGCGTAAGAAAGCAAGCTTGTTTCTTGTTCGACTGCTCATGTAGTTTACTCCTTGTACACTCAAACTCACTCGTACACTGACGTTTTTGTTTCCTGTGATGAATTCACTAATGTAGGAAATTACTGTCTAATAGACAGAAGCAATATAATACGTTAACGAACGGCTACTTGGCCGGACGCGTACCAAATGGCTACGCAACTTACTAATAACATATTAATTTGTAATCATGTAATATAATAAAATTATTGTTAATTATTAATAATTTGTATTTATCATTCCAAAGAAATTAGTTCGACCGACCTGATTGGAACTATCGCCACTAGTAACAAGTATTTATGTTGTATCATTCATTAAAGTGCATTATCCTTTACATTTACTTTTAAAACTTTAATCTCTTTCATGCTCTCCTATTTAGATCACTAGTAAAACGTTATAACTGACTACATTAGTGTACGGTAACCATTAAACAAAGTTAAGGTATACAATGGGGATGGGACGGTGACGTACTAATCAAATACTCTCATCAGTATACAGAATAAATTAACAGAGACCGCAAAGAAACAACAGGGAAGGCAACGATTAGAATCTTAGTTTTCAACAGCATACGAATATTGTAAAAACATGAAAGTAATACAGCAGCACGTATTTAAAAGGAACCTTGAGATGGAAAATATATCTAAAGTAGTGCTCAGCAAAGTTAGATACCTTTCATCTAATAACAAATGAGTTCCTTTTTTTAACACCATCTGTTAACAATAATTCTTGAGTAAATCGTAAATTCTGCCTCAAAAATTTCTGCAATGTATATAGTGCAGTAGCATGAAGGATATTCGAATAAAGTATTTGATAAGATTTCAGAACTAAAATAAACTACTCAGTAATTTCTTACAGAATGCGTTACAGAAACGTTTTATTTTCCTATTATTTCTGCGTCAATTTATCAGAATTGATGTACATTAAACTATAAAACATTTCCTCCTTTTGTATTCAATTCAATATATCACAAAAACACGGGCTTGTACACGTGACCTCGATTGAAGCAATGATGCTGAATGAATATAGTATTTTCATCATGTAAGAACAAAATAAAAATGGACAAAAATATAGGTCTATAAGAATAGAAATTCGAAGAATGCTGAAAAATAAAGAACGATTATAAATGTTACAATAAAGTAAAGCATGAAATAATAAAAAATAAATCAATGGACTGTGAAGAATATATATATATATATATATATATATATATATATATATATATATATATATATATATATACACATACAGAAAGATTAATAATAATGACTAAGATATAACACGGATATTACGTATAACGCTTGCTCGGCCTGCTCGCGAGCACTATCAAACAAAGACGAGCCCACCGCGACCAGACAGTGGGTGAGTGGGTGGGTGGGTGGGTGGGCACTAAGAGTGACGACGTTTGCCCGGGGGGGGGGGTGCCGCCAGCGCCGCGGCCGGTGGCGTGCGGAAGAGGCGCAGACGTTCCGTGACAGCGACGCTGCGGGCGCCATTGCGTGTCCTTATCGACCCCCGGGGGAGGGGGACGTCTGAATGTGGGCCACGGACGTACTCTATCAGCCTACGAATGTGGACGCCGCTGGACACACAACCCGCGTCTTGTTGAATCTTCCCGTACCGTCTCCCGCCCTCCCCGGCCCATGGAACCACTTAAATATTGCAGACGTAATTTAGGAAGAAAAATTTCACAAGTCAATTGAAAAAAATCGTTGCAACGAATTATCGTAACATCCATTGCATCCATGCAGAGTTTCCTTTGTATTAGCGCAAATTTAAACTCATTCAAACTAAAGAAGTAATGAGAAGACTGCGCGTAAAAGAAGTTGTTATATATATATATATATATATATATATATATATATATATATATATATATATATATACTCTGACGCCGTTTACTCATACTTCTTTACAAATAGTATTGTGAATCTGAAGTGTTCTACGTATTAAATAGTCTAAGTACCTTCCAGATCTAGTGAAGATTTGTGAGATATTTCATAATGTAGGTAATTTATTTTGAAGTAAATGTTTCCAATAACAAGGTGAAGTATGTACTCGTTTATTAGTATTGGCGTTACTACTAGCACTAGCAATATGTTCAATGCCAAAGAATCACATATAGAAAATTCATAGTTACATTACATTTCGTGTCGCAATTATTTCCAAAGCGTCATTTCCTGTGTTTATTTTAGCTGCATTACTTATAGCTAAATTGCATTCATCAGCGATGCTTTGCAAGCGTTTTTTCTTGTATTATGATTGGTGGAAATATTTTTTCTTTTACCATTTCATTCCAAAAAAGCGAAATACACCTTCTTCTTTTGTACACGGATATTACACAAAACCGGGAATGTGCAGGTAAAGAAACAATTTTAAAAATTGCTTCAAAGACGTAAACCTATAGGAATAATGACCATGAAATTCAATCAATAGTTTCCTCGGGCGAAGGGGCCGCGGTTATTCAATTAACTTTATGATTTTATTAAAATTTGGTGTTTACACTATAAAATGGGTTAAAATTAACAAGTGGCAACATATCTGAGGGTTACTATCTTCCATTTACAGTAAAATAGTATCACCTCTTTTAAGTGTAACAGCTCAGTGTTTATTCCTTACTTTACCTGTATCAAGATCTTCTTCAAGGTCTTGGCCTAACACGAGCAATCGTGTGTGCATGTAAGATTATAATAAGCGAAGCGGAGGCAGCGAAGTTTTAAGTTCGGAAATCGAATGTTCTTAAAATCGAAGATTAGCAAGTTCATTTAAACGCAACGTCCAGCAATGGATTGAAATATGTCTCCCTTTATAAATGATCAGTAATTACAATTGTATGTAAACATTACGTTCTTAGATGAAGATAGTAGGATTTTCTGTTACATGTCCAGATCTTGGTAAATGTAAAACATTATAATTCAATTTTTTTTACAGAGACGTGCTTAACTACGTTCACCATGAATAGTGATTGTAATGTTCCAGAATCTGTAAACCTCTCTCACGTCAATAGTTTTGGTGAACAAGTACTGAATGACATGTAACATTTTTGTAATTTTCGATTTTCTTTATAGCGCATATGTAATACCTTCTTGTTATAACTTTTGCACAGATATTTTCGGCGTGACGTGATTGCAAGGGTTAAAATAATAATAATAATAATAATAATAATAATAATAATAAACCATGCATTTCCGGACAATAATATAAATAAACATTTCCATAACAAAATAAGTAGTTTGAATACATTTTTGACATATTATACAATGCTTTAGCAAGATATTTCTTTGTCGTCACAAGAATGAAATTTACTTATTTAACAACAAAAAACAGTGAAAACTGTCTACGACGTTTTGCCTAGAGATGAACTATATTTTGAGGCATAAGTAATGAAGATGTATCTTAATATTATCTCAATAGATCAGGGGAAATGGAACGAAAATCTGATTAAGGATAAATTTCACAATTGCGTAAATAAAATAATAAATAAATAGATGAATAAATAAATAATATAAATAAATAAACAAGTACGTGCCATATATAAGCTTCAGTTCAATACACAACTTGAATATCGGTGATTAGGAATGAACGATACATTCAAATATTTTATTTCCAGTGGTATATGTAAAGAATTTAGACGTCTAGATTTTACTGGAGAATTGATGAGCACCAGAATATCCTTGATATTCTTCATTTGAACACGAAATTTGAACATGAATTTATTTAAAAAACACGCTTGTGGTTGATTTCTTACCGTTGTTATCATTGTAACATTTAATTTCTTGTTAACATTGCTTGTTTCATTATATCGAGTTCAGATGCTGACAGCACCTTGTAGTCACTATTTGGCTCATCTGAACTTACGTATATTATTTCTCCTTCGTGCCGCCTTCGGAGGTTTATTCTTAATCACAGTCAAATTTAATCCATCTCATTTACGTTTCATTTTACATAGCGAGGTAAACATCAGGCGTGCTCTTCAGACTGATTACGCAAATTTTGCTACGTTCCTTCTATCTAGCAGAAAGAAGGTATCACTCGGCGACGAGACAGGCTAATTGAATTTAGTTCAGAGGTGTCTTTTAGGGTTAAGGATATTTTTCATGCGATGAATCTACAACAAGAGGCCACTGGCTTTACTTCCCCACGAAGGAAGGCGTACGAAGAATTTTTTTGCCAGTAAAAATCCACGGCTTCGATCGTTTTTTAATCCGCGAACTTGGTTAAACCGTAACAGATACGCCACAGAAGCCGGAATTTACGGCATATTCTTTCTTCGAGCCTCTTTTAACGACTGCTATATTTTATATCCCGTGTAAAAGCCATGTAAAAACACAATGAGATCCGAATATAACTCCTTATTTTCATGCACAATAGCATTACTAAAGGTTTTGATTCATGTCACGGCGGCAACTCACCCACAAATAATAAATATTCAAAATATGCAATAGCCATAAAAACTCATAACCAATGGGAGTCGTTTAAGGCAAACATTCTTGTTATTAAGTGTAATTGAAATATTTACAACTCTGAAGGTTTAGTTTCCACATTCAATATGCACTTCTTATCGAGTTAAAGCAGTTTAATTACGAATAACAATTCCCTAACTTAATTAGAATCGATTCTTCAGCCATCAAATTGAAGCCACCTTTTATTTTCTCCCTCATCTTGATTGTAAATCAAGTTTCCAACCTTAATGAGATGCCCATTTTTACGAAAAAATGTCAAATGCCACTTCAAAGCGAAACTTTCGCGCAATCCTTCGCGTTTCTTTCTCTCAAGCAGATATCGATTTCTCGAATCCTCTGAAAGGATGAACTGTGTCGTGCAGACAAGCACTAAAATCTCGGGGACACTAGAGGAACCGCCCAGGTGATTCATCGCGCCTCCCCTTCCTTCCAAAGCGCGTCGCCCCCGCAAGGCCGCTCTCCTTTCATCCGCTCGTCACAGCCGCCGGTGCCACCGCCCACCGCGGCATACGAACGAGCCTTCCCCTCGCTGCAACACCTCACTTGCCACTGCAAGGGGTCGCCACAGTCCCCTGCCCGACCATTAGTCGGCAGCGAACTTCGGACCATCTCGGCATCCGAACGAGTCCTTTTCTCGCTGCAACGTCTAAGTTGCTATTGTTAGTGGTCGCCACAGTCACCATTCGACTTCCTGCAACCTTTCGGTTCTGCTACTACCCTGTTGACTTATACATGAATTTTATTTTCTCGACACATGACTCTCTTTCTCCATACTGCACCAACTGCGTTTTCGATGTAACTGATTTGTTTATATCTCTCTATACAATCATATCTCCGATTCAATACGACGCCTTGGCCATTTAACTCATAATTAATTACATTTTTCATTCATCTGCAATCGTTTCAGTGTCTACCATTTTATAATTTCCACTCTCTTTCTGGTAAGAAACTTATAACGCTATTTACTTCTTACTTACTACTTCTTATATCGCTATTTACCACTCGCACGGTAAAGCCAACGACGTTCCATTTCTCTTTCAGGAATATTCCTCGGCACCCTCACCATCACACATCGTTTGGCTGCAAGCGCCTCGCCGCCTCCCATTCCGTCGCTCCTCCATCGGCCCCCCTTCCTCCTCCCGCGCTCCCGCGACTTCGCTGCCACTTTCCCCGGCCTCCGCCGCCGCCTTCCCGCGCCCGCGCCCTCGCCGGGGGCGGCAGGTCGCCGCGGCAGCGCTCCTCTAACGCCATTAGCGCCGGGCGATTGCGTTAGCGGGATGTTGGATCCGAACGTCAGCCCTTTGATGACGTTCGTCACACGCTAACAGCATTACGGCCCCCGCTGATCAATGCTGCTCGCCCCCAGACGGGTTAAGCCCCGCGGCAGCCGCGGGGACGGCGCGGGTGGGAGCGGGGTAGCGGACGGAGATGGGCGGGGTCGGCCCGCCCCGAGAAGGGCGCGGGAGGAAATGGAGGGGCGGGGCGGGGCGGGCGGCGATCGCCAAGGTGATCCCGCCACGCGGGCCAATCGAGCAAGTGAGCGACGGAGAGAAGAGGCGCTCGCGAGATGATAAAGTAAGGTGAGAACAAAGGAGCGTTAACGAACTCGTCAGTGGATTGTGAAAGCAAGTGTGTGTGTGTGTGTGTGTGTGTGTGTGTGTGTGTGTGTGTGTATGCAACTGCTATCATAGGGTAACGAAAATTATCATACAATAGGAGTGCTCTGAGGAGGACGTGCTTGAAAAGAAAGCATTTTCTTTATATTGTATAGTAAAAATGAGAGGACATATTACATAAAATTACGTGTACATGTTAAATGACAAATCGAACAAACAGAAAACGAAAAATTTGATAAGGACTAAATCAGGATCAATTTAGATTAAGAAACGAAATCAAAAGATAAAAAAGAAGAATGAAAGTTCGAATATGCGTAGTAAAGAGGAAAATCATATTAGATTATAGGGTTAATGTTGTACATAAATCATGAACATAAAAAAAATAAGGAGGAGTAAAAGGAGACACGAGAAAAAATCTACAAGACTGAGAGAACGAGCATCGGGGAAGAGGGTGAAGCAGAAAGCCAGGAAATCTGCAAGTTAGATCCGAATGAAAACGATATAAATCACAGAATGCAATCAAAACATGAAGCTACATAACGAGAGCAGTTACTGCAACGGGGAACGATACACAGACACGTCAGCAGAAGCAGCGAGAGCGCGCTGCGGAACCAACAGCAGCGCGCGGTGACTGAGAGGGGGATCGAGGATGGATGAAGAGCGCAGCGCGCTGCCTAGAAACGCCACTTCAAAAGGCCGGCGGCGGGGCGCGGCGCGGCGGGGCGAGGGAGTGGGCGGGGCGGGAGGAGCGGTCTGATGGGACACGCCCAACTATGACGCGCGCGCGCACCGCCCCTGCTGCTGCCCCCGTCGCCGCCGCCGCCGCCGCCGCCCGGCCGACCGCATCCCTCGCCCTCTGCTGCAATAATCTCGAACGCCAAAGAGAGCAAATGCCGGCGCCGACGCCCGACAGCGGCCGCTGCCTGAGTTCGCGTCAGTGATACTCTGAGGGGAAGTAGGTCAAACATCAAATACTCAGCAGTACAGCGGGAGCTGCTCCGGGCGTAACACGGCGGGAGCGGGGGAGGGGCGGGAGCGGGGTGGTGGGCGAGGTGGGGGAGTGGCGGGGGTGTGACGGGGGAGGTGGGGCGGGGTGGGAGCGGGGCGGGAGAGGAGTGGGGTCGGGACGGGGCGAAGCGGGGCGGGGCGGGGCGGGGAAGGGCGGGGCGGGGGCGTCGTCGGAGCGAGGACGGGGATGTGTGTGAGGCGCGGAGCTGTTTGGACAGGACATCAATATTTGGACGGCGCGACACGTAGAAGCAGCTTAAAGCACGAAAATTGCTGCTTCAGTTCGTCGGTTCTTAATGTGCCTGTATTCCCCTTACAGAATAGTGGCGGTGTGAGGTATCTTCAAATAGACTCGGGAGTTTGCTTTCAAATCAGGATGGAGGATCTAATATATCACTTTGTTAAAAAATCAGAAACAGGAAATGTGAAATAGAAAATCACGGGATGTACTACGATTTTATATCACGACGTGCATCAGAAGTAGAGGTGGGAACACTGAATACCCCAAGAAATAACTCTTATATAAAAATTGAAATGTGTTAATGTGACTATATTTTAAAATACAATATATATATATATATATATATATATATATATATATATATATATATATATATATATTCACGGCATGTCTGAATCGATCTGATACGCGAATAACAGAAACTTCGTACATGCATAACAGGCATGGTAATGTATCGTTATATTCTTTTAAGTGTAATTACTTAATGTGTGATGGTGATTATAATTTATAATTAGTGTTTTGTTTTCAATATGTGGAATTTCGCAGTAGGATTTACCTAGTTGTTGATGATCCACGAACAAATGCCAATACAATCGTGTCAAGCAAATACTTTTAAATAATCCACAAATAACTCATTAAACCACACATGCGTAATAAAGAATAAATAAGGGAAATGCATTAAATATCTCCAGATATTCATCGGCTCACAGATAGTATCAAAATGTTTAAAACTACAAAAAGGAAGGTTCAGATTTGAACACAACTAGGGCAACGCGACAATAATTTTTTTAAATTGCACGCACCGCCACCGAACGTCAAGTCGCGCCCGAAGGTGCTATATTCGCGATGACAACCGAATTGTAAAGGCTTCCCATTCTTGGAAGTGACAATTGCTTGTCGATATCGGTGCTGCGCACTAGAATGCAGAGCGCGCCTCGCCTCCTCAGAGGCGCTATCGAACCGCCGGCGTCTTTGTGCCGCTGCGAGGTTGCTGCTGCCGCCGCCGCCGCCCTCCCGAAACGCGAGGAGCTTCTTCGCCAGCCAGCCGATTGCTCCGAGAGCTGCCTTGAAATGTCCGTTATCTCGAAACTTTCGTAAAAATCGCTGCGTAAAGAAGTATAGTTACGAATTGCTCCAGAAATGGTTTTGTTTTATATTGCACACACTTAACTGAAATTAGAAGTAGAAATTAAAACCCTTTTGACATTCTGGAGACAGAGCACCAAGTTATTTTCAACTCAGGTTGTAACCGTTTTGCATGTTCTCTCATACATGTGAAATAAATTGCAGTATTATTTGTCGTAAAGTTCATGTTTTCACACAGTTTTTTCCTAATTGTTTCATCATTCTCTGTGATATTCTAAACGTTCTGATTAAATATATTTATTTTAAATCAATGAGATAATTACATACAGTAATATCTCATTCAGAAACATTTTAAACAATGCGGATTTGTTTGTAATAGGTTTACTCCACAAAGAGCAACATAAAAAAATGTATTAACTCCAAGACAAAATAATAAAATGTATTTTGTAGTGCTTAATACACTGGAACGAATATTTTCTGAAATATTGTTTTCTCCATATTTTTCTTTGTCTTAAATATTCTTGAATTTGAAATATCTTTGATGTAAGTTTAGAAAGTTTCAAAAAATCTTAAAATAAATTTTAAACGAATTTTGGAGTAAGTGTATTGGTTGGTTCGCGAATGATTCACCTTTTCAATACTTTGGCTTTGTCATTTACCCGGAAAAGAGTTGAATCCTTATAAACAAACCGTTTACTACAGCTCGGAATTCGTGTGATATACCTATGTAGATAAATAATAAAAACTGCCGATATTCCTAAAAGCACTTTGCTTGAACTCTGAGGTTTTGTCTCGTTCATTGTGGAGTCTAGCTCCTGCAGGCCGCCGGAGCGACGTTGAGACGGGGGCCTTTAGCGCGGCGCGAATTTGCATATCGCGCCTCACCCGCGCGCGCGGTCGCGCGGCTGCCGCCGCCCGCGAGGATTTATGTCGAGCGCCGAAGCGCGCGACAGGCGCCAGGGAGGGGCTGGGGGTGGGGGCGATGCACGCAGGCGTACGGAATGTGGAGAGACTTAGCCGTGAGGGGGGCGTCGTTAGAGAAGTAGGGAATTGGAGCGGGGAGGGGCAACGGGGGAGGAGAAGCGAAGAGGAAACGAGAGGTTGAGCGGGGAGATTAAGCGCGAGGTTGAGCAGAAGGGGAGGGGGAGTGAGGACTTGGAGTGAAGAGGTGGAGCGAGGTGGAGCGAGGTGATGCGATGGGGAGACGAGGGAAGGCGCGAAGGGTAAGGAGAGAGGGAAAGGAAAAGAGGAAATGAGAGGTTGACCATGATTAAGCTGGAAGTTGAGTTAGGGGGAGGGAGGACTAGGACTGGAAGTGAGGGAGAGCTAGGAAGAGGAGCGAGGAGGAGGACAGGAAACGAGAGATTGAGCGGGGAGATTAAGCGCGAGGTTGAGCGGGGAGATTAAGCGCGAGGTTGAACCGAAGGGGAGGGGAAGTGAGGAGATGGAGTGAAGAGATGGCGCGAGGTAGTGCGGTGAAGAGAAGAGGGGGGAAGAAAGGGTAAGGGAAGAGGGGAATGGGAGAAGGAAATGGAAAGAGAGAATGATAGGTTGACCATGATAAAGAGCAAGGTTGAGTTAGGGGGAGGAAGGATATTGAGGAAGGCGAGAGAAAGCGAGAGATTGAATGGGAAGAGGAGGGGAGTGAGGAGAGGAAGCGGATGAGTTGAGCAGGGAGGGGAATGGGGGATTGACGAGCGACGTGAAGAGCGTCGCATGGAGCGGGTGCGGGAACGGTGTAGGAAGCGCGAAAGGGGGGGGGAAGGAGAGGCGGGCGACGGGGTGGTGGTTGGCGCAAGTGGAGGGGGGCAAGGGGGTCGGTGAGGTGTTCGCGTGACGGAGCCGCGGCGCCGCGAAGGTGGCAGGTCGACGGGACATCGCGACGGGAAGGTCTGCCTGCCGTGCCGCTCGAACAGATAACGCTGCAAGCATGGGGGCAGCTACTTCTTACTCCCCAGAAACCAAAATATACGATACTTGGGAAGGTGGCCTGCTACCAGTATGCCGAGTTACAGCAGTTTTTTATTCAAACCTCTTCTGTTTTATGGTGATGTATTCTAATATTGATTAATGTTGAAAACTGCCTGTTAATTCAAAGGGGTTTCATGCATATTTATGCGAAAAAACTGTCTTATTGTTAGTAATTACACTGACGTATTTATTAATTTTATTGAGCGCGTTGAACTATACTTATCTTCAAAATTTTTCACAGAATAGGAATTTCCACTGTGAATTGTTTATCATGAAATAGAGTGTTTTACGAATATTTTAATAAAAAGCATGACCATATAAAAATGAGGGAACAACAAATAAAATCATGATAGCAAATGAATTGGATTCGTTATATCGCTTTCACGTAAGCGTCTTAGTATCACCGTTCAATTTACAGAGTAATAAGATCTTTGTCTTAATTTCAGGTCAGACACTTGATTTAAGTTAGTGCTCTGATCCAGAAATCTTGCAAATGCAAGTTTATTGTCGAGACCCAAATTGTCCGACGTTTTTGTCTACCTCGTCACCAGCCGTTTCGCGTCGACAGCGACCCTAGAAATGCTTACTCATGATTTAGTAATCACAAAGGTCTTATTACCCACTATCACCATTCTCAACTCAAGAAGTTTACAACAGTGCTAAGACGTTGCTGTTGGGAGCCCAAGAAAGAATGGCAGAGATAACCTCGATGTGGCCTCCTGTCTCGTCATCCAAGCGTGCCCTTCCTTACTTCGCCTCTCTCAGCGCTCCAGTATTATCTTTACCTTCTTCACATCTTTTCTCCATTTTCTTCCTTCTGACATTTTTCTCCTTCGTTTCACTTACAATTTTAGTTCCATATTGCAACAACAATAACAACAACAACGATGTTTTCTCCTTTCTGCTCATCCTCCCTCCACTCAACTTCTTGCGTCTCATTTCTTCGATACAAAGTTTCTAGTACAACACTCCCTATTAAAGTTAATTTGTCTTTCTTAATTTTTATTTGCTATTCTCCGCACTTCCTTTATACTACTTAATCATCTTAAGCCCCCTATTCCTCCGGATATTATAGTGCCTCGTCCTTTCTTCCTCTTTTCCTCGCTTTTAGTTTCCTCTCTGTATCTCCACCCTCCGCGTTCACACTTTCCACTGGATTTTAATACCCCAACTCGGTTCGGCGACCGACTTCTCTTCTCTTCTCTCATTTCCCTCGCGCACGCCTTGCTCCCCGGCCGAGGGTCTTTTCATCGGCGTCGTTTGCCTCCGCGGCGCGGCGTCGCAGCGCCTCGCCCTGGCCCTGGCCGCCCGGCGCCACATTTACGAGAGCCACCCCGCGAGCGGCAGGCGCCGCCCCGCGGGTAACGAGCCGCCGCGCCGCACACAGAGCGCCTCCGCGACCGGGCGCCCGCGCCGCCGCCGCCGCCGCCGCCGACTCGCATTTCATTTCCAATTAAGCGCCGCCGCCGCCGCGGGCTCTGGAAGGCCTCCGCCCACGACGCGGCGCGGCGCGAACAAGTGAACGACGATCGATTTATTTGATTTATTTTACGCAAAAAACAGTTAAAAACTTTGCATGGCGTGCTATGGGGAGGAAGTGAATTATGTGCACGTTTTCAAAATTCTGTGATCACTACACTAAGCCATGTACTATTTGAATTTTGAATACCGAAAAAAAAACGCTCCGATGTAATAAAATCTATTGTCAAGGAAAAATCAGCCATACATTTTGGGCTCTTATCCATCGTGTCCTTCATCAAGGAATAAATACTTCCTGCCGCGACAACATGGAAACGATAATTTGAATAACTATGTTTCCCACTGAATTCTAGAAGACGTACACAAATAATGAAGTTACATTCATGTCCAGGAGCAAAAAAAGGGGCCATCTGAGCATTTGCTTAATGGATGAGGGAAATAACAAAAAAAAACTGAAAAAACTGAAAACTGAAGAAAAAAAAACGTTGGACGGAAGACTTCCAATCCTCTGGAAGGGACACGGGCCGGACGTGTCAACTGTTTGGTCATTAGTCCCGTAAGTGTGGTACATATTTCCCTCGGGAGGTCGCGGTGGTCTTACCCCGTTGGATGGCGAGATGCGTCGTCGACCTACGTCGGCTAGTGGTATTTTCTCCGACGAGGTATCACTCACCAGCGGGGCACCAATCCACCCGGGGCAAGCTCTAAGCTCCCGACCGGTCTGTGCATCCGGCATGTGCGGTCCAGAATGCCGGTCTGTGCGGTCCGGCATGTGTGGTACCGTAGTGCATGTTAATGTAAATGTTTGAGTAAGGGGTGAGGATATTACAAGGAAGAGGAAGGAAAGTTCGCGTGCGGTCCGTGGTCCGTTTGTTAGGGTACTGCTCCGGCATTCGCCTGGTGTTGATCGCAGAAACCACGGAAAACTTCCGATCAGAGCATCCGGCCACTAGAATTCTCCTCCAGTCAGCGACTGAATTCGACCTAGCTGCCAAGCAAGTGTCGAAAATCCTTTCAGCGTAGGGATTCGAACCTAGGGCCTCCCGGTCAGAGGCACCGCAGTGACATGAGTTGATGCCCTGAGCCACATCTCCCGGTGCGACGTGTGGTAAGTGGACAGGCGACGACACGGTGATTCACGAATGCGGCGGAGTGCAAGTTGATCATTTTCTTTGGTTTGCAATGACTGTAGTTCTGACTATCAGATATGAAATCCTGGATTTTAGGATGATTTATTTTCCAATTCAGCACACATAAGTCAATCAGACTATTATTTCTTTTGAATTATTACAGGTTGCTTTTGCATACAGCCTTTATACACGTATAGAACATTCATATCTTCTACTGACGGGCTGATGTATACGTACGGATTGAGATTTAAAAATGTTTTCTAGAAAAATCCTTCAATCAATGGAAATATAGATTTCAAATATTTGAATATGTAATAGATTTTGGCACTTCAATTTTTTACCCCACTACTTTATCTCAAATATACGTAACATTTTCCCTTCCTGACAGTTGACGTAATTTTTTCAAAGGAGCCTTGTCTTTTAAGCCTCAAAGCGAAATCTCAACCAGAGCAAAATTCCTAAACAATTAATTACATCACGGCCGTATTATGTACATTGTAAGTTCGTTTATTTTTATAGGAATTTTCCCATTAAAGATTTCCGAAACACCAATGAATTATACAAACATATCGTTGGGCTGCTTGTTAATTTGCAGCCAAAAGAAGGAATCAATCGATCATAAAAAATAATTTGCAAGCTTACAGTTGTTTCATATTTTGTACTCTTGTATTTACTTAACGAACTAGTATTAATTTAATATTTAGTTATTAAAGATGATGAATTTAGTTATATATTAACGGTAGGATGAGAAGGAAAAAATCGATATTGTGCCATATTATTTATTTTCCTGTGTCAAAGTTTCTTTTCCTGTGTCAAAAGTACTTAGAAGTTGAGAAAATAAATAAAAATATTTCTACATGTATGGAGTGAAAAACCAACTCGCACGCGCGCAGTAGAACGTAATCCTCTCAATGCGCAGCGGAAATGTCAATACGGCATGGTCTGAGATGCTGAAATGAATCACCACTTATTTCACAGACCTCTGTTTCGCCCGGGAAAACGATTGTCTATGCGTGATCCTTGAAACACCGGTGGCAACTTGAATTTGTTTAGAGACAGCTGCAGTAACAGGAAGGCCAAGCGCCCCCCCCCCCTATCAGCATGCGGGTGAGTTTTCTTTTCTTTTTCCTTATTTGCAGACGAATAAATGTCTTCCCTTTCTCGCCTGCGAGAAAAGGAAGACATTTATTACAGCCACTTACGTCCGTTGTTTGCGTGTGTGCGCGTATGCTCGATCTGTCTGTTAGTCGCGTCCCGAGCACGCACGTCCCCCTGAGGCCAGACGTAAGATCGCCCGCCCGCGCCGCCCCGGATCGATGCAGTCTTCATAAACGGCTTTTATGATCTTCTTACGGTCGGCAACAACGACGCGTTCGCATAAGACCCCATCTCGGGGATTGCCCAGGCGCCACGTTGCCGTCTAACAAACGAGGGAATCGATGTCTCCAACACGCGACATTTGAAGCAGTTGTTTCTAATATTATTACAATTAAAATAATTACATGGATAAAGGCTTTATGCGCTCGTACATCATTTGTAAAGACAACCAACTTCCATTTTTTCTTCTTTTTTATTACTCGTGCTGTAATTGTTGCTATTAAATGTTCGATCGTTGCTTAAATTCGGCAAAGAATTTTATCAGCATCCATGTGAAGGCAATACTGTTAATAAATAATTGACACTTCACTGTTTTATATGGCAGACTTCCCTAGGGGTACATACGCGCAAATGAAATGATGCCACTGCATTTCAGAATGACTTATGACTTGCTAAATAAATCCAAAATGAAATGAATAACTTTCCACGCACTCGCAAAACGATATACGTCTGCATCCACGGCAAAAATGAAGTATGTATTAAAAAAACTTATATCTCTGAGTGACAGTTTTGTGTGTCTTTTTGCGTGTGTGAGTGAAATGAATGGCACGAGAACTCAACGATAAATGTTCACGAAATATGACAGCGAAATTTTAAATTAAATTAAAAAATTCGAAATTAGCGAATTAGAAAAATACATTCTAAATTTATCGTATCATTGTTTCAACAAAATAAAGTCAATTATGTTCTGTAAAAAATGCAAAAATATTTGCTCAAAGAAACAGAACTTTATAAATATAAAAGTTTTAATTTATCTCGTTTCACAAACTTTTCACAAACAATCTACAGATATTAAAACATTTTTCTTTCAACTCACAAACAATTAAACTTGTGATAATCATAAGCGGAGTACGTAAATTGTTCTAGCAAGATTTTCTCCCTATGCGTGAAAACATATGATATTCTCCTCTTGATGTGGTTTCCGCTACACGCTTTGTGTAACTGAATAAAACAAGTCTATGGATTAATTATAACATGCACAGTAGGATTATACGAGATATTTTTGGTGATCATAGTGTCACGTCATTACTAACTTTTCAATTGAACATTTACTGCCAATTGTTAGATTCCAATTGCATTACAATGTCATTTTTATCTTCTTTTTTGCATATGATCGTTTGTGGTACGAATAGTGATGATATTCAAATAAAATATTCCCTTCCTGAAGGCTTCAGGAAGACATAGGCACAAAATATGAAATATGAAAGCCAATAAAAAAAACTATCATTCACATCCTCTTTTATTTCCCGATTATGCCTATTGCAATACGATTACAAACACAATATGTATAGGACAAAATAACAGACATTCTGGTCATCCTGTCCGTACAACCTGCGTGCGAGGTACTTTACGCGACAGCAGCCACACTGCGAAGGGGAGAACGCTGGCGAGGAGGAAGGTGTCGGAGAGACCGCGGGCAGAGGCGAGGGCGAGAAGCAGGGATTTGTGAGTGTGAGTGCGAGTGCGAGGGCGAATGCGAGTGCATGAGCGAGTGCGAGAGCGAGTGCATGAGCGAGTGCGAAGGCAACGGCCAGGGCTAGAGCGATGGCGAAGGCGAGGGCGGGTGCGTGAGCGAGTGCGAAGGCAAAGGCGAAGGCGAGGGTGTGGGCGAGGTCGAGGGCGAGGGCGAGGTCGAGGGCGAGGGCGAGGGCGAGGGCGAGGGCGAGGGCGAGGGCGAGGGCGAGGGCGAGGGCGAGGGCGTGAGCGAGTGCGAAGGCAAGAGCGAGGGCGACGGCGAAGGGGAGGGTGAGGGCGAGGGTGAGGGCAAGGGTGAGGGCGAGGGTGAGGGCAAGGGCGAGGGTGAGTGTGAGGACGAGGACGAAGGCAAGAGCGACGGCGAGGGCGAGTGCGAGGGCGAGTGCGAGTGCGAGTGCGAGTGCGAGGGCGAGTGCGAGTGCGAGGGCGAGGGCGAGAGCGAGGGCGAGGGCGAGGGCGAGGGCGAGGGCGAGGGCGAGGGCGAGGGCGAGGGCGAGGGCGAGAGCGAGGGCGAGGGGGCGAGGGCGCGAGGGCGAGGGCGAAGGCAGGCAGGTGTCCGAGAAGCGGCCGGGTCATGCGGCGACGGCGGCGCGAGCGGCCGGTGGTGACCCAGCGCGCGGGAGGGCTCGCATCCCATCGATCCGGGGCGGCGGAGGGGCACTTCGCCGCGCCCCGAGGGCTCTCCAGCGCCCCAAGGCCGCCCGAGGGCCTCTCGCCTTCGCCCGCGCCCGCGCCGCGCCACCTCGCAGACGCAGACGCCGCCCGCCCACGCGGACCCGGCCCCCGACCCCGCAAAACCAGGGCGCGGAGGAAGTCGGATTGCAAAGAATGAAACACTGCTCCTTCTTGTTGGTGTGAAGCTCATTACAACGCAGTTTTTAATGCGGTAAGTGAACACTAGCTTCCAGAGATTGACACAAGGTGTATTACATCTTTCCCAAGACACCTTTATTTTTAAAGAAACCATACTGCAGGAAGCAAAAACGTGAGAGACAATTAATTTTGTCTATTGTTTTCCCATCTTTAATATTCATCGTTCCCAGAATTATTTACAGAATTGATCAAACTGAATTAAGAAGGCAATGAATCAAATGCCGAAATGAGAGTTCCCTGCTCATAAATTATTCAACATTGTCTATGGAAGTCAATACTAAACTACGAATTTTGGCTAAGAGATTAGGATGAAACACTGCTTGCATATAAAACTATTCTTGAAACGGGATTATCGATGTATTATTATTTACCAGCATTGTAGGAAAGATATTAGTCTTCCAGATAATACTAATAATTTCAACGCTTCCGAATACTACCATTGGCGGATCATTGTCTTGCCAGTCGTATTAAAAAGTAAATCGAACTTTTCTTCATGGATCGTAATGCATCGGAGTATTTATATTTACATTCTCTTTCAAGACATTCTATGAGGACAATAGAAATTATATATATTGTATTCGTCGAAGGAAGTTCCAGCCTCATCAAAATACACTCAACAAACTCGTCTACCCGAAGCAACCGGATCTCTCCGCTACTGCATGTGGACCAGAAATCACCGCGCGTGACGTTGACCAGATGCCGGGCGCTCGCCGCCTGCGCGTCACCGGATGTAAACAATCTGCCTCCGACCGGTCACCCGACCGCGGGCCGGGGCCCAGCTGCGACGTGGCGTGGCCCATCGAACGCCCGCCGCGTCGCCGGCCGCCCCGTGCGTGACGATGACCTCGCGCGCACGGCGGGAGGCGGCGGCGGCGGCGGGCGCTCGCGAGAGGGCGGGTGCACTGGCGGGCGAGGCGACGTGTTTGTCGGGCGATCGAGGCGCCATCGATCCGAACGCCGCCGCCGCCGCCGGTAGCCGAGCGGTGACTCGCGCCGCCTGCGATCGGGCGCTCCCAAGTCGCGTGGTGTTGACGCAGCAACGTTTGCTCAACATCGTTTGGTTTCTGTTGAAACTACGGGACTTCGGGTGCTGGAATCTAGGTAGGAAGACGTACCACCGCGGATACCGAAATTTCATTTCTTTTGAATTTTGCGAAATCATTCAATTTGAATTTTGAGTTGTGTTTGAAGTTGGTTCTCATGTCTTTTATCAAAAATGTATTGTACTTGCTATTGGATAACTAGAAATTTACATCTTCACACAAAATTTGAAGTCCACTACAACACCCTATCTCGACAACATTCCTATATTTTGTCGGGATTTGAAAGTTTGTTCTCGCCGAGTTCCTGGCTGTGTTGAAACAGTGTGTTTGAATAGTCGATATTAAATGTGTGTACGGTATGTACTTATAGTATGGCCTCATATTTAAACGGTAAATAAATGTACTGCAGTATCAGGATTAAACAACCGCACTATGTTCTTTTTCCCCTCCAGTGTTTTCGCTGCTTCACAATATAAATCTTTAAAAAAAAGTCATCTTCTTTCAACACAAGTAAAAGTTAAGCTGCAAACATTATGAGAATCAAAAAGCTTTGCAAACAAATTCACACCATCTTGAATTACTTAATTTTCTTTCATGAGTTGAATAAGCATTTGTCATCAACAAAGGAAACCGCAAGAAATAAAATTATCTTTTCCACGAATTAAAAAAACAAAAAGATACAAACTCAAAATTCAGCGATATGCCATCGCACTGTATACTTCCCACCATCGATTCGCAATAAAATCAGGAATACCACTCCCCGAAGCCAAATCGGCTTGATTCAATTACTCGAAAGCTGTAAATACGGCCTTGCCAGCCTCTGAATAAAACGGCTTCCTGCCACCGCAAGCCCACAGCGCTGCGCTCGGATGAAGCGCTGCAGGCAGTGGCGCTGCCCGGGGTGGAGGAAAATTTCGCCGCCCCCTTATTTAGGTATTGACTGAAATATACAGTAATTCTAAAGAACGTTTCGACAAGAGCAATCATCATTTTTGTGGATTGCACAGGTTACAAATAAGAAAGCCATACACATATGTTTTATACAATATAATAATCATATTTATTTAAAAAATTCTTACACGTATGCCACTTATATTGATACAACAGGTATAGAATACGTATGATTATACTTTTTTGATCAACAAGATTAAGTTATTATTGAATATAAAACTCAAATCGACTACCAATTAGAACTAGAACAATGCTGTTACTATTTATATTTTTATTGAAAAATAATATAATTGTTATAATTAAAAATAAAACTTCTGTCTTTAACTAAAACTTTATTGATCTACTTTTTTTAAGAGCAGTCTTTTATTGCAATATCCATGTTTATAGCATCTCATATCTCTTGCTCAATAGACAAGAGAGCCAGATTGATTAACCTTAAAGGACTCATTGTTGATCTTAAATAAGTTTTGATCAATTTCCATTTTGAAAAACTCCTCCCACACTTAAGGCAATAGTGAGGAATATTTGGAGCATTATTATAATATTAGGCAGAGTATCTTCCAGCTTAGATTTCACAAAAAGTTTTAATAAGTTAAGTGGTCCTGCATTAATTAATTTATTTTCGTTGCCAGTGCAGCAATAAAAGTACGCAATCGAAGTCCTTCCAGCTTGAAGACCTACTCGTTAATTTCGGCAGATGCGTTGTCTAGATCACATTTACTATCGTCTGAATGTAGTAATAAAGCCGGCGTTAGATAAGCAAACTTATCCGCCAAATACTGTAACAGCTATAGATGTTTTTACAATGTACTTTTCCAAGAAATTATTATTATTTATTGTGAAATTTTGCCGCCCCCTAAAAGTGCCTCATGGGGTGGGTCGTCTCTCCCACCCCCACTACGCTACGCCACTGGCTGCAAGACTCGAGTGGAGAACGAAAACCAGAAATACACGACGGTTCACCTTTAATCGTGGCGACAGCGATAAAACTTGTCAATAAAGCTGAAATTAAACTTTCCAATAACTGGGGTGGGGGGCAAGGCGTGCAATGTCCTTCTAATTTTGATAATATCCTCCTAAATATATTATTTCAAAACTTTCTAATTTTGAAAAAGTTTTATGAATTTTGACAGGAAGAAATCGATCAGTTTCAAACGCATAAAGACCGCACAACGACCAGATATATGTAGTGCCTTATATCTTACCGTACCTACTTCTTAGAAGTAATATATTGGATTAATACCTACATTTGTTGATTTTGGCTCATTTAGACCTGAGTTTGCCCACGAACGCCGACAATAATCGCAAATCATACAAGGCTTTATTACTCAGAATGCCTAATTACTCATTCTCGAATTTTCGACAGCACGTTATTCGTAATAATTAAATAGTCTAAGCTTTTCTTCAAGCGGTGCTTACAATAATTCTCAAATAATTGTAATTACTGTTAATACAAATATTTTACGGGAAGAATCAATGTATCAAAATGGCAAAAAAATACCGCCACATCGTACAAAACTGGGTGATTTTCTCCATCTCAGTTTTGTGGTGATGGAGCAGATCCCGCGCGCGTTATGGTTATTTCCATGCGGGCGCAAAATGCGCGTGCAGGTGCCTGACGATCCCGCGGGCGCATCCCTGGAGCGTTTATTGGCGCCACAAACGAGCGTGTGGCGGCTAATGCGCTTACGAGGAGCGTGATCGAAGCGATCGGCGGCGCAGGCGCTAACGATGTCGCGTGCGCCGCCGCCGACAGGCGCGCCATGACGCGCCCCACAGCGCAAAGAACCCATCGATGGGAAGATACTAGAAGGAAAACGTCACGACGAAGGCCAGCGGTTTTGCACCATCTACAGTCGACTCCGGTTAAAGTGACCTCGGATACAAGTGAACTTAAGTCACTGGTCCCGTTTCACTTACATTACAAATCAGCTTAAGAAGATTCGGTTATAGTGCACCTCAACCTCGACTACAGTGAACGTGGAGAATACAACGTCTTAGAAATTAGTTCCCTCCTGGAGAAGAATATTTCGTCTCAGTGCCACAAATTCCAACACTAGGCAACTTGAAAAAAATATCGTCGGCCAAAGTTACAGAGGTGACCCGGAATGGGAACCTCACTGATGACCTTATGCCATTCATTTTCATTGCGGTTACAAAGGTCGTGTCCTGCGTGGGCTACAACTGGCTGCGGCGACGCGCGATTGTTTGCTTTAGTTTCAAGCTTGGCGTTCCTTGATATTCCCCAGAATAAAACGCGTTGAGTTCTACGTATGCGACAGGAAGCACGCGACTACCACAGCTTTACGACCAATAAAACCGCCTTAACGGCGCCGAATAACGATTCTGGTGACTTGCTTATAAACTAAAAGCATCCTTCAAGTGCACCACAATTAATTATGCATGGGAATAATTTCGCATTATGGCGGCAGAGACGTATTCGTTCCTGCCTTTTCATTTCGATAGGCGATTGTACACGCGCTAAGGGTTTGTGAGCCCTGAGAAGACTGCTCTGGGCGAGAGCAGGAAGCAAATAAAGGGGAGGGGGGTCAATTCTTAGGTTTCACTTCTATGGTGGTCGTCAATTCGACCTCTATAAAGTCCGTAAAGTGCTATCTGAGAATAAATTTAACATCATTCTCCTCCTTTTTTATTCCTTTACAGATTTTTCAAATTTAAAAAATCCGAAAATAAAAAAATACGATATTTTATATTGTTATTCTAAAATATAATTGAAGTCGTTTTATGAAATCTACAAAGGAAAATTAAACAAAACAAACATAATGTCATCTTAATTGGGAATAAATGTCAAAAAACGTAAATATATACTGTGAGACACAAAAAGTTTCTTAGAGATATAAAGATCTGCCCCTTTCAGAAGTTGGACAACAAATTCAAGACAGAAAATACGTTTCTAGAAAAAGTGCATATTTAAAAACGATTAATAAATCATTCCTACATATTTTTAGTAATTCTCGTTCAAAACAAATTAATTCTCCCCCCCCCCCAAAAAAAAAAGATCCCAGATCGACAACTGATTGAGGCTTTCCACTATTCCTCTGACTCTTATAATGCAGTCCATTATCGCAAAATGCAAAAATGTGGATGGCGTGTACGTGCGTTGTCGGTCATACATCATTTACAAGATTTTCCAAATCACTGGATGTCACAGCATTAACACGAATTCCGGCGAATAGTTATTAGCGAACGAAATAATTTATGACCGGTACGAACGTCACAGCGGTAATTGTTCCACCTGGCGAGAACAGCGTTTTGGAAAAAAAGTCCGAAATGTAAATACAGTGGCAGGGGTGGCGGCGGCGGAAGCGCTGGGAAACGGCCGTCGGCTGCAAATGTGTGCACCTAATCACCGGATCTGTCAGGCGCAGCGCACCTACACGCTAGTCCGTCCACGCGGGTACATTCATTACCTTCCGTAATGCGCGCGCCATGTACCCCGGGGCAGATTATGCCCTGCGCTCACACACACACACACACACACACACACGTGCCAACATACATGCTCTCTCTCTCTCTCTCACACACACACACACACACACACACACACGCGTGCCAACATACATGCTCCCACACACTAATGCTCAAACGTATACTCATGCGCATGGGCGCATACAGATACACTGACACACACACACACACACACACACACACACACGAAGAGATCACAGCCAGCGCGCCGACTGCGTCATTGAAGCAAACCCTCCCTCTCTAACGCCACATCCCTCCCCTTCACGTATGTGGGAGGGCAAATCGATACGACTCTGCTCCTCGTTCGAGATGTTGGGAAGCGAAGAGATAAGGACAGAAAACGACGGACAGAAACTGTGACGGCCCAACGGCAAGATAGGGTTGGCTCCAATCCAAAGGTTGCGTCCGAAAACTTGAAAACGATTTTCGAACCGACAAGCCTCGCCCGGGATCCTTCGGCCGCGCTCTGCACGGTCCAGAGAATAAAACGAAGAGCCCAACGGGAGGGGGAATATATATGTGGCTGCGATAAGTCATCAATCATTCACAAGGAACCGAGTGCTGGCATCTTTAATGCAGTTTCGAACGAAAATTAATGGAAAAAAGAGTTTCATAGAAAAGAGGAACAAAAGTTGTATGTTGAAAACGGATTTGGACTCGTTTCCTAACTTTTCAACGATTATGGAAACCTTTGAGCACAAAAAGTGGTTCAATAGTTTCCTCTAAAGAAAAACATTTTGTTTATTGAATATAATATGCACGGTACCACGTTGATTAAAGGAGATTTTATCAACTAGCCTAAAATAACCGTAAATGTATTGAAAAAGGTATACGGAAAGAAGCTATTGAATTGCATGAAATTGAGAAAAATCTATCGACCCTTTCTTACTCTCTTTATAAATTGAAGACGAAAGAATTTGTAGACATATTTTTGCATAATATTTTTGAGAATTTTTGACCTCATTCGGTACTTTGCATTTAAAATTCAATTAAAATACGGTGTAAAAAGGCATGGTACAAATTAATGGATATAGATATTTGTTCAAGAAGTCACGATTAAAAATTGTTTTGTTTCGAAGTTCACCTGGAAAGACTACATAAGGAACTGGGCGTAAGCAAAGAAATGGAGTGACTGGAATGAAAGAAATGCAATGCCTAACTGTAATGTTAGTTAGTCACACACACACACACACACACACACACACACACACACACACAGACGCGGTGTTTTATTTCGATATATTAAAATAAAAATATTTCTTCAGAAATATTCACTTTAGTCCAGTCTACAAGCACAAAAAATGAGCGATTTCGAGACTTCCTATTCCTCCCAATAAAACTACGTTGAAATCGCACTGTTAAAGCACAGTCACGTGGAGGAAAACGTACCCTTCGAAAATCTGGTTCCCGTTCATCTCGCTGAAACGCTCCTTTTAAGAGTCCCCGATATTCGGGGAGAGGTTTTATCATAAAAGTCGCATTTCCCGGTTATTCCCCGCAAGCGCTGATATCCCCGGTAGGAACGGCGCACTTTAGCCGGATGGCGGCGCGCGCGGCCGGAGCCGTCGCGGCGGCTGCCCCCACGTCAGCACACTCCCCTTGCGCGACGCTGACGTTGAAATACGACCAATCCGGCGGCCGGCGCCCCGCGAGTCCATTTCCTGCGCGCGGGACAAGAACGCCATATTCTAATCTTCGGAATGGGAGCCATCTATAACCAAAGCGCGAAAGCACCCGGGGAAAAGCAGAGCATCGGAAACCCATTTGAACGGCAGAGCGTGTCTCCTTAAGCAAAGGAAATATACCTCGCCTCATAAACATCTCGCGTCCAAACGGTACGGTAACACTCACGTCAGCGGGCAAGGATTTGGCACGGATTAAGGGATGGGTTGTCGAGCTGTAACCTAGGGATAAGGTCAGTTGGGAGATCTTCAAATGAAGAAGAAGCGAGTTAGGAAATTGAGAAGACGATGAAGTGAGCGAAGAAGACGACAAAGAGAAAGAAGAATGTTAAGAAGGAGAATAAAGGTAACAGCGGAAGGGAGAGAATAAACTGGAAGGACAAAGGTGGAAAGAGGAAGGAGAAGGATACAAAGGATAAGAATGATCAGAAGAATAGGGAGAGGAGAAGGAAACGAAAAATGAGAAGTTAAACAAACTTTCCCACATCAAGTGAGAAAAATATGCTTGCATGTCATGATCTAGAACTTTCCAGATCGCCGTGCTTAAATAACCGCTAATAAAATGTGAAGAAAATATTCCAAGATGTAATTTAAAAAAATACATTTGCGAAGTGTCTCATCCAGTATAAACGCGTGAATAATTATAAAGGGATTGTATTTTCATCATTGCTCGAGTCTTTTCACAGCGTTTGAGATCTCACAGTGCCGAGAGATCATGATACACAATTGATATTGTTTGTATATCAATACTCAATTGTATTGACCCGCCGTTGCGTGCGGGAACCCCCCACTTGGCGGTGTCAAAGGCTGATCCACGCAACTGAGATGCGGACTCCCCGAAAGTGGAGACGGTTACGCGCTGCTAAAGGAGGGGAGGAGAAGCGAGGGAATTTACTCTTCTCAAGAATCTCAGCGTATAACAAGATCGTCCTTCTTCTCAAAGTTGCTTGACCCTAAAATGTATCCAGCGGAATTCTTGTGGAAGAGCTTGTTCGAAAATTGCTTAAATGAACAAACGATACTTCGTGTATTTGCGATAGTGTTACTCAACTAATAATGTGCATAATATACTTCATCTGAGGCGATATTTTGACCGTCAAATTTTTGTTAAAAACAAATAGTTAAATAAGTGAAGGACAACATCTTGTAAATATGTACAACTTCCTGTGCCCTTTAACTTATTTTATCCATTAGAAGTTTCTTACACATGAGTTCAAAGACAAAAGATCCTCCAGAGAAAAATAATTTCACGTGTAAAGTGTAATAATTTAATGTATAACAAGATAAAAATTAATAAAATACGCAAATTTTTAATTTTCGATTGTTTTCATTGGAATAGAAATCAGATAATTTTCTTGTTGAAAGTATTGACAATTTACAGATTTTTTGACAAATAAAGCGCTATGGAACAATGAATGTGCTGAAATGATATTTTGTCGGTGAGTGAAAACAGGCAATTTAAAGTTTGACATTGCCAAATATTCCTCAAAGGGAACAGGATTGTGCCAAATTCGATAAAGTGAACCATTTGGAGCGGTGCC
The DNA here is from genome assembly GCA_011170035.1 of Teleogryllus occipitalis. Lineage (NCBI taxonomy): Eukaryota > Metazoa > Arthropoda > Insecta > Orthoptera > Gryllidae > Teleogryllus > Teleogryllus occipitalis. Next base: position 212,151 of record BLKR01001206.1, on the reverse strand, counting down.
AGGACGATTCATCAAACTAAGGTGAATTGTCACAAAAGAAGTAAAATATATTGCAATACTCTTTGATGATGTGAAATTTATGATGTTTCAAATAAAATAACTCATTCATTACGATGAGACTACTCCTGATTTTTGTAATTAATAGTTTTTATCACTCAACATGTACAGACACTAAGGAGCTACTTTTTCTAAAAGAATACTCGTAGTTATAGAGTTTAATTTATTTTTATAACAAAAATATTCGAATCATTATCCATGAACTAAACTTAACAATGTTTCTTAAATATTCAGCAAAAGAAACCTATCTGCACAGCATGTGGCTCTTGATAGTGTCCTAACTAGTTTGCAAGCATGACATAAATGATCACACACACGCGCGCGCGCAAGTTGAGAGAGAGACAAACTTCAAGTCACCCCATCGAATTTCATCTTTGGCATTTTCTCATTATTTTCTCATTCATAATATTAGACCGGCGTAATCTGTTTGTTATTGCAAGATAGACAAATGTATGTTCTAGGAGTCCACATTTATTTAATTTCTATCTAAAAACAATTTTTCATTTTTCCTACGCGAAATTCGACGATATGCGTTGCTGCCATTCTGATATAGCCGCAACGAGTGGATATTATCTAGTCGTTTACATATTCGTTCATTCCAGATTTTCATCACATACAAGAAATTGTAACATTTAACTGTCCTGATTATACTTTATTCCTTTTCAGGCCACATTTTATCTCCTTCGACTACAGTAGAATTTCGAACATTCAAAACTGAAAGGGAGCAAATTTATTCATGTTTGACATATCAAGTTTTGATTTGTCAAAGAATTCGGGCTAACGTAGTTCGACGGATCACAAATATTAAGTAACTTAGTTCTGATATATATCTAGAAATTCGCGAAACTGAGTTTCGAAGTATCTAGAAAGTAACGTTAATGGGTCTCGAGACATCGAGGTATCCAAGCTGTCGAGGTTTCACTGTATTATTTTATCTAAAACGACATGGAAAAGTCGGCTGTCGCCACAATCAGTCGTTTCCCAAGGCCTTGCACGAACTACTGTCAACCTCCAGTGCCCCGGTAGGTAGTCTCGGCGCCACTTCCTCCGCTCGCAGTCGCATCCCACGCAGCGACGCGACGGGGGGCGGGGCGGAGCAGCGACCGTTGTCCCGGAGGCCCCGCGCGGCCGTAAAGTCCGCGTGCATCTCGGCGCGATGCGGCGCGCGCTATCTTTTTACGAGCACGTTATCTCATTGCGCCGAGTGGCCGCCCGAGATGTCGCCTCGGCCGGCCCTCGAGCACGCCGGCCAGCCGCGGGGGCGTCGCTGGGCACGTAGGCGACCCCGCCCCGCCCCGCCCTGCACCGCTCTGCCCCGCCCCGCCGCGCCCCGTCCCGCCCCGTCCCGCCCCGCCCCGCCCCTCCCCTCCCCCCTCCCCGCCCCTCCCCGCCCCTCCCCGCCCTCCCCGCTCCTCCCCGCCCCTCCCCTCCCCGCCCCGCCCCGCCCCGCCCCGGCGGCACCGGGACGATCTTAGATGCCGCGATGCTCGCGGGAGCCCGTTCGGACGGCCAGCACGCGTCGCAGTAAAGCGTGATGAGAAACTGGCGACGAAACTTTCTTCTTTCGTCCTCCCGTAAAAAAAATGGTTATTGGATTTGGCGCTGGGACTTGCGTACATGTTAAGAACTGTCAAACGGAGCAATTTATAAAAGAGGAATTTATTTATCAGCGGGTGAATGTTTTTTCTTCTCCTTTCCCAGGTCCTCTAACGACATGGACCTTCAGGATTTTGGTCAGAACACAAACAGAGAAGCGATGGTGAGACCTAATAATTGTCCAAGGAATTACTGGCCAGAACAAGGAGATGAGGATTAAAGCTGGGGATGCAATAGTTACATGAGGGGGGTTCCGTTGATTACCCAGTGTTCGCCGGGTGTGATAAACCATCCTTTCTGTTCAAGAAAGCTTATACAATAGCCTAAATCTTGTTTGACCCAACTAGAAACTAATGTTCTCCAGAGGGATTTCCGCTGAAAATGCTGCAATGGGTGAAAGCCCGTAACTGGGCTCTTCTTCCTTTGGCTATTTGTGATAACCGTGTCGTAGAAATCCCCTTCCCATTGTCAAGCTTGTCCATTATTACGCTAATAAATGCCACAAGCAATTTCAAACTCTCTTCATACACGCCAACGCCAGATAAAATACTCGCCTTCTATTTAAACAAATAACGTAGTCTCGAGAGGAGTAAGGGCGGAAAAGATCTCCCAATACCACAAGGATGTCTTTCCCCCACCTCGCCGCTCTTTGTGACGTTGCTGGCGCTAATGAGCTGCTATGTAACCGGAAACCCCGTCCGGCATGGCGCACGTACATCGGGTTTATGGCCGGGCGGCACGTGGCGCAGAGAAGCCCCGCAGAACAACGGGTGTCTGTGTCTAGACCTTTGAGCGCACAAAAATGCAGAACGGAACGCTCGAATGCCCTTGAATTAGCTTCACTGACATGCTAATCAGTACAGTAATCAGTAAATAAAAATACCCCTAGGTTAAATAATAATTATTAGCTACTGAGGTATACATTTTTATGATTTGAGGCAAAGAGAAATGAGCGAAAAATTATTCGGCAATAAATTTGACCAAACCAGTTAAAATAGGTTAATACATTTTTACAAAACATATAAAGGAGTAAGTGATCATTAAATGATTAAAATCGTTCCCCTTGATAGGGGCAAAAGTTAAAAGCATAGACATGTAACTTTCTAGAGTGAAAAATCAATGTAAATTAATAATTTGTGAGAAGAAGTGACGTAATAGAGTATCGTATTCAATCGAAATAAGGAAGGTGGAGAATAATGAAATGGTTCCTGCTGCAGGCTCGTAGCGCTCCGAAAAGGTGCAGAGCCATCAGAATTACCGCAATCTCAACCTGCGGAGGGAGGAAGCGCCCTGAAGAAAAATGTGTACGTCGAAGTTAAGTGAGGAAATTACGAGAATGTGCAACGAGCACGCAGCCCGGCGCTCGCGAGGCGTTCGACTGAGAGGGAGCGAGTGGTAACGGACGTGTTAGGACAGTACTGAAGTTGAAAGAGAGTTGTATTTAACCTAAAGAAATGAGGGACAGAAACTGAAGTGTGAAGAAAAACTAAGGTCACTGAATAAAATAACTATAAGTGAAGGTTATTATTATTATTATTAATTATTATTATTATTATTATTATTCAAACAAATAAGGGAAAGTAAAAGCACGTGGAAACTGAAAGGATGGACTGCGAAGAAGTGGAATTAACGATTTGTAAAGAAAAATAAACAAGAAGATTGAATTACAAGGGCTTTACTAAAAAAGGATTAATAAATCGACCAGAAAAGAAAATGAATCACATTAAAAAAATAATCTTTAGAATGAACTAATGATAAAGCAGGGATAAGAAATAAGAAGAGAAAAATGTATGAGCTGGCGAAAAGAAAGAACCCAACAAAAAACAGCGTAAAACAAACTTAAAACGCAAACAAAGAGCAACTAAAACGAGCGAAGTTGGACCGCACCTATAGAAAGCAGAATGACACCCATTGGACGAGAAAATAATATTTAAAATGAATAAATGACAAAGGAAATAGAGGAAATAAACAAAAGAAAAAATTGTGAGCTGGAAAAAAAAAAGAATTCGACAAACATGAAGGGGAAAACAACAATGCAATCAAGAAAAAACTGAAAAAGGCGGACTTGCATGACGAAACTATTGGCCCCCACGGAGCGCGGTGACCCTCGGAGGACGAGGCCCGGCAGAGAGATGGGGGCGCGGCGCAGGAGCCGCGCGACCCGGAGCGTACGCGGACGGCGCCAGCATCGACCGAGGAAGCGGCCATTTCCATAAGAAAGGGCCGCACGCGTGGCACGTCGAGCGGGTAATTGCGACACCTCGGGCGGAGCGCACCCGCCCACCGCCCACCGCCCCCGCCCCGCCCCGCCACGCCCGTCCCTTTTGCCCTTTTCGCAGTCAGCTGCCCCCTTCTCACGGCAGCTCGCCTCGCTGCCGCTGCCGTGCGATCCTTGCCTTCGCCCCCAGCGCGCCGCACCCTGCAACGCGCGCTCGGACCCGAAATGGCAACAGCTGCCAAAGAGGTCTATAGGAAATTCGGAGGTATTTTTGGAAGAAGAAATGGAAAAGACGCGATACATTTCTTCAGCACACCATAAATCAATTACATTGTGTAACCGTGATAAAGGATAAATTAGTATCTTACATTATTGATGCAAAGATTCTTCTTATTAAATCGATTCTAACCTACTTTCAGAAAGGAATAAAATCAACTCAATGCTGTTTCAAAAGAGGAATTTATTGTCCTGATTTTGGAATGTTTGAAAAGACATCTCACAAACTACGGTACTGCTCAAAACATTCATTTTTGAATAAAATAAATATGTTTCGAAAGTGTTCGTTTTCGGTGTAATAACTCAATTAACTCCTATCATCCTTGTTCTCTGCCATTTTTCATCTCCTCGATTCTATGTAATGAGAAGTGTAAGACCTTCCTAGTTTACTGTCAAATAAAATTCTGTCGTAACCTGATACAGAAATAGCACAATTTTTAAAAACAAAATATCATGAATCAGGAGTATTTTTACGAATCTGCTTATTAGAGTCAAGAAACAAAAGGAAATAAATGCACGATACCTCACTATTACAATAACTTTCAATATTCCTATAAAAAGTGACATAAACAAGAGAAGAAGTTATTCTCCGAAAGGGTAAGAAGATAAATATTTATGGAGTAAAACGTTTGCTTCCTTAAGTAATCATTTTCCCACCCACCAGTCAGCAACTTCACGCATATCATATAGCCTGCCTCTTATTCTGTCGTCTCTCTTCTCTTCATGCTCTGAACGATGGCTTCTCTCCAGCACTTGCAGACGAAGTGTGTGACCTGCACCCAGTGCCGTCTCAGGCTAGCCGGTGACCTCCATCGATCCTACCCTTTCTTTCTTCCCCACTCTTTCTCTGAACCATTCGGTTCACATTTCCTTGTGATGTTCTTAGAGGAACTTCCCAGAGTTGTATGTCTGGTACATTCACGTATTCTCAACTTCTCCATTCGAAACACTTTGCTTCTTAACTTTACGTTCTGATCATCAAACACCATATTTTAAAGAGCATCACACACTGTAATCCACCGCAGTCATTAGCAACAATTGGTGGATAAAGTGAAACTAAGCTAGTGTTCACATTAACTGTTTTTGGCGAACAGTTTAGGTGTTCGTGATAGACTTACGAAGACCTTCACCTAAATATAAACTCCATACCCTGTTTAATCTCAAGAAGTCAAGAAATCTTTCCATATATCATTTTTTACACTATTTTCTTCAAACTATAAGCAACTGACAGTTTATGTTAAAATGTGAATAAGTACTGCTAGCAAAAATATTTTCAACTCAAAAAATTGGGTTCTCAACACCCACTCTATAGGGTTGCAAGACAATATGGTGGGTGTTTCATCAAGTAAATTAATAAAATACTTAAAGTTTTCAGAAAAGCAGCAGCTACCAAGAAAATATGATTATTCAAGATTGTTTCATTTGAAAGAATTTATTACTATTTTAAAATTCCTGTTAATATTCAAACTGTGACATTCGCGATTATTTATTCACCACTTCATAATAGTTTTCCTCATGTGACTTATAACAATGAACTGAAATTTGTTGGTTATAAGAGATAGTCTTCTCTAAAAAATGTCCCTCTTCGCGCAGGTTCCCTTCGACCTTTTTCTCCTGGGCTCCGTTCATTGCATTCCCCACCCCGACCGCCCCGCGGGGGCGCCCCGCCTATGACGGCAATTCAGCGAGCGCCCCGGCCCCACCCTTACGTCAACGCGCGCCTCCCTTTTCGCTTAACGTCCATTGCCCCGACGCCAGCCCGCTCCGCCCTCCCTCCCGCACCGCGCTGCTGCCGCCGCCCGGCTCCGAACAAAGGCCTTCGCGCCTGTCGTCGCTAAGAACGTTCGCCGATAATGGCCATGGTCGGATTAAGGCATAGGCTTTGGCTGTGGCACTCAGGCACTAGTCAGTGGAGGTGCAGGCTCCAAAAAGAAAAAGAAGAAGAAAAGGAGAAAGAAATTAAATAAGTTAAGAAAAGGTCTTGACGACTCAGATGATTTTAGATTACAAAGTCATATTCGACTAGCACGACGGCTAGTTTTTGAAAAAAGAAAGGTTACGTAAAGTATTCATGACACTCTATGGAGATTCAGTGAAACTCCATGGAAACACCTTTACACCAGATATATTGTCTCGTAATTATATAGTAAATCACACGTGATCGATCCCCTCTTTATTGCACAACCTTTTACAATGGACTGGCTATTAAGTAATCGAAACTATTCTAGCGTCCATGGATTTAAATGGAAAAAAGATGCATGTAAGCAAGACTTACGCCTAAGCAAATATTATTGGTGAAGTTTCACAGAAATTATTTTCTTTTGGTTTTTCGTTGATTGGTGATTTTGCTTTTCAATGCCGAAGATACCAGAATACATTAGTCCGGAACTCAGTTTCACATGATAATGGCGCCATCCTTTAACTCTTCACAGCTACAGCCGCTTTTGTCGCTCCCGTCAGCTCAATGATTGTCCCGGAGGAGTCTTAATATTCAGCTTGCAGACAAAGGAGACACGTTTTAATTTGAGGGCGATGACACCCGCACACAACGTACCCCTTCTTCCAAGAAAGAGGAGGCGAGGAAGAGGGAGATGGAAGGAACCTGATAAGCGAGATTCGTGGAACTATTGAGAGCTGATATTTACGACTCCATTCGTCGACGTCGTAGCTACGGTACGATCTTTCCCCTTTCTTGTCGTCCCTTCGTCGAACGGACATCCAATAACGATTTTCGGGGTACTGGAAAAACCTTCTTCCTGGTAACATTAGAATCAGTAATGGTACTCCCCATAGACGACCATGGGTCATTAAAATAATACTTTAAGTTATAATTCTTGAACTAACTGAACTTTATAAAGGTATCACAAATTTTCAATCCAGAAAACAGTACGTTAGATGTTACATTTATTTAAATTCGAAAATTAAATTTATACAAACATTTATTGACCTTAATAAATTCACGATTTATTAAGGTGCAAATTGCAAATTGCAAATATGCAAATTGTCAAAAAAACACTTAGCATATACTGTCACGTAATAAGAGAATCTGAACTTCTTAGGATAAGGAATGAAATTCTACTTTGTCCTGTATTTTGTCCATTTACACTTCCGCGTGGTGATAAATCGCGAGATAACGTGAGGTGAAACCTGAGGGGCGCAAAACCCCCCTACAAATCATTGAATTCCCAAGACACTAGGGGAAAGTTGTAAAGTAGTTAGAATTCGCCACGGCGGTGCCCCCAAGTAATCTGGAGGCGAGTAAACGACGCATTCAACTCCAGAAACTCCATCGGCGCCGCGTCAGCTCGTGCTGGCAACGTTTCCGCGTCGCGGCTGGGTCGCTCAGCGCCGCCGCCGCCGCCGCCGCCGCCGCCGCCGCCGCCGCCGCCGCCGCCGCCGCCGCTGCTTCCAGGGCACTGGTCACGCAGCCCTCCATCGACAAATGCTCGCAATGGGAGGCGGCGGGGACGGCGGGCGGCGAGAATGGCGGGCGGCGGGGACGGTGGGCAGCGGGGACGGCGGGCAGCGGGGACGGCGGGCGGCGGGGATGGCGGGCGGCGGGGACGGCGGACGGCGGGGACGGCGGACGGCGGGGACGGCGGACGGCGGGGACGGCGGACGGCGGGGACGGCGGACGGCGGGGACGGCGGGTGGCGGGGACGGTGCGTAGCGGGACGGGAAGACGAAACGTATGCGGTGGGGGCAGGGTGGTTGGGATGGGAACAGATGGCAGAACGAAGACAAATAAAACGGAGGAGAGTTGATGCACGGTGAAAGAGAACGAGATTGGTAGTGGATATGCACGAGTACAATGCGGTAGAGAGTGAGGGCGGGATGGGTCACGGAGGAAGGCACATGAAAGAGAACAACTGAGGGGGAACGGGGTGCGACAGGCTGCGGCTGTGTGCTGCACTGTGCGGCGGGTGTGGAGGTGTACGGCGGGGTTAAGCGGGGTGAGGTGAGGTGCGGCGAGATACGGCGGGGTTCGGCGGGGTGCGAAGGGGAGTGGCGGGGTACGGCGGGGTTCGGCGGGGAGCGAAGGGACACGGCTGGGTGTGGAGGGGTACAGCGGAGTGCGGAGGGGTGCGGCGGGGTGCGGCACGGCGCAGCGGGGTGCGGCGGGGTGTGAGAGTTTGAGCGGGGAGCGGCGGGATGCGATGGGGTGCGGCGGGTTGTAGCGGGGTCAGGAGGGTGCGGAGGAGTGGAACGAGTTGCGACGGGGTGCGGAGAGGTGAGATGGGGTGCAGCGGGATTCGGTGGGGTCAGAAGGGGTGCGGAGGGGTGGAATGCAGTGAGGCGGGGTGCGACGGGGCCGCGGAGGGGTGCGGCGGGGTTGGGTGGGGTGCGAGTCGGGGTGAGACGAGATGCAACGGGGTGTGGCAGGGTGCCACGAAGTGCGATGGGGTGTGGCGGGATGAGACGGGTCGCAGCGGGGTGCGGCGACCGAGGGCAAGGAACCATGGAAAGAAACGTAGGTGGTGAGTGCGGTGGGGAGTAACACCACTCGACATTCGCGTGTCTTCGAACTTCGAAAACTTCAAGGCCTCGTTTAAGTCAGGGAAGGAGCTAAAGCAGTGCCAAGACCAGAACAATAGCTTTCAAAATGTTGTGCAAGGAAATATTTCTCTTTCTTCAAGGTGACAAATGTATTTGCTTTTTCTATTATTAAGGGATAGGTGATATTGATAAACATTTTGCGTTAGCAAATAAGTAATGTATAAAATCCGAAGGAGTCCTTCGCGATTTACCATGTGCCATGTGCAGTGTCATTTAGGAAGTTGCTGCAACTTCTTATACTAAGATACTACTGCAAGTATTATTATTATTAATAATAATAATAATAATAATAATAATAATAATAAAACTAATATTGAAATTATCTCTGAGCGTTATTCGAAAATTTCAGGGGACATTTAAACATACCTGTTGCCATTTCATTGGCCTTTTTGTATATATTTATTACTAACTTTCAATACTCACAGAAGTAGTAAGAAACCTCTGGCCATACGAGATGTCTATGGTTTCATTAGATACCCACGATTTCAGAAAAAACAAAAAATTGCAAGCGTTTCGATTTTGATTGAAAACTGGAACAATTTAGTTCTGTTATTCGGCATATTCTAATATTAAGCGCACCTATTGAATTATCATACGTATTCAGTGCGTCACTGCTTAAAACACAGCTGACGTCACGCGCCAGCAGACCTCCAACAAAGAGGCCATTCAGTATTTGCTATGGTCTTGTTGCGTTATGGAGCAGCAACTTTTTTATTTTCTCAGTATGTAAAGAACTGTGGTACTGTGTAAACAGGGTCTCAGAATAAATGTTACACACTTCTAGGGCTTGAAAATAGATAAAATATAATAACGTTTTGCCAATGAACATGAGGTGAGAAATTATATGTAATGAAGTTACAGTAGTGGCTCTTGACTCTGATGGTAAGCAATCCACCGTGCATCGCCCTTTTGCTGCTCCTGTTCTGACCCAAAGAGATTTCGTGAATCTGCCAAACACCAGTGCGTGAAGGGTTGCCTATCAATAAGAGGCAAATGCTACACGTGAAACTTCGTTATATGAACTATCTCCCCATATGCTCATTAGCCAAAAAGTAATCTTAGTCCACGCTACATGACCTATAATTTTGTAACATTTAACTTGAGACACCTGCATAAACTATATTTTGTTACTGCAGTATGTATGTAAGATTGTTTTTGGTAAAATATTGAATTCATTGCAGTGCCATACGAGAGTATTTTATTTGTTGTTCTTTAGCCGTATGCGTGCTACTTTTTGAAAAACTTTTTTGTGTGGTTTTGTCCAGAAACACTATTGCTGCTGCACGCCTTGAGTTGTGTACTAAGACAAAAAGACATGTCCACTTTCATTCACTGGAAAAATACATTCGAAGTTCTCTCCTGTAAAATGAATTAAACGTGACATATTAGCCCTTTACGTCTGAAGTACTTAGAGAAGAACTTTTATTCTTTCAATATTTAGAGACTTGCAAATCCCGATTCTTACTTTCATGTTAGTAGATTGTTATAGTGCCTTTTTTTACCTCAACAAATTGCAGAATAAAAAACCCTCGTTTCTCAGCTTATGTTTACCCAGTAACTACCAACAGGTTTCTATCGGGTATTCTATTAAACAACGCAAAATAAAATTCATATTTTCACAATTTCAGGAGAGATTTCACTTTGCAGGAAGAAATAACAAAAGAATTAATTATTATTTAACAATGATTGATTTATTTCAAGTGAAAACAATGTAAGCGCGTTTTATGGCATAACGTTCAAGCACGTAGTAAAGTATACGCGAATTAAAACATAATAAATATGCGGGCAAATGTAGTACTCGTGGCTTTTTACGTTTCCACTTCAGTTGTGCAAGACGACGCGCGTGACATGACGAGCGGAGAAGAGAAGGCAGCGCGCGGCGGCGCAGCAGCGGAGGCGTTCCCCGGGGCCTCGGCGGCGGCGCCCCACACCTCGCGGCAAGGAGGTGCGGGCGCCCTCGGCCCAACTTCCCTGGCCGCCGTCCAGGCCCATCATACCCGCATTAGGCAGCGTTCTGCATAATCTCCTTGCAGTCTGTTCCACGCAACTCACGGCGCGCGCGCCCGCCCGCCCGCCCGCCCACACACGCGGTCCTTCGCGGCGACCGCGCCCGGAACCGCCCTGCCAAGGGTTGCCTTCTGGCACCCCCTTCGCCGGCAGACGAGCAGCCGTAGACAGATAACCGGTGTGAGCGCAGTTGATGTCACGTCCACTACAATATTACCTACGCCCACCCGCATTTAATATGTAGCCGTGTTGTTTCCGTTTCTGTGAAATGTTTCGTTCGGTAGCGTGAGTGGCGAGGCGGTTAGGATATGAACCAACTTGCCACTTCCATTTCAAGTATTGTTCGAAATTTTTACTCCCCCCTCTCATGACTTGTTTCCTGTTTGTTTCCTGTTTGTCGTGTGTCATCTGCACCCTTAGTGCCATTGTCAAATAATTCTAAGAACAACCCGGCAAGTTTACATTAATTTAAGCAGTTCGGCCTGAATTTTAGAGTTTGGCCTGTAAACTAGTGATGTTAAAAATTATTTCATTAACTGAAGGTAGAGTAAAATAAAGTACCTTTCTGAATCAAAAAGTAACAGAATGTGAGATGTAGTTTTGTTTTAAAGAGTGTTATTAGCTGTGCAATAACCAACGGAGAGGGCGGGGGCTAGGGTGGGGGCGAGGGCGGGGGTGAGGAGGGCGGGGGCGAGGGCGGGGAGCGTGGGCGAGGGCGAGCGGAGGTGAGTGCGAGCGAGGGCGACCGGGGCGAGGTCGAGTAGGGGCGGGGGCGAGGGCGAGCGAGGCCAGGGCTGAGGGCGAACGGAGGCGGGGGCGGGGAGAGGTCGAGGTGGGGTGGAGCGGCGGCGAACCGGGGCGAGCGAACGGAGGCGGGGGCGAGCGGGGGCGGGGCGCGGGGGGGGTGGGAGCGGGAGCGAGGGCGAGCGGGGGCGGCGGCGGGGGTGAGGGCGACCGGGGACGAGGCCAGCAGGCAGCGCAGGCCGTCTGTCGGGAGTCAGGCTGCGCCCCCTCCCGGAGACAGGACCCGAGGGGTTATGAGATTCCCGCGCCTGCCCCGGGGACCTCATAAGGCCGCCGCGCCGCCGCCAGTGCGCGGAGGGGCTGCCGCGGCGGCTTATGGCGCCCCGTAAAGCAGACCGCTTCGGGCAGAACAGCATGCATGAGCCGAAGGAGGTTCTGGGATCACAGTGTTGTGTTCTGGTACTGTGTTCTTCTCAAACATTTAGATACGTAAAAACATTACGTCATCGTCTTTACATATCTATTGTGAATTTACACTAATGTGGGATTTTAATTATCGCTAGTATCAATTACAAGAAATACTTGATTTAAGCAAAACTTAGTTTCACTTTATCTCTCCGTCAACTAATACATACAAATAGCAGTTTATTGCCAATCCTCGAACCCAACAACTCATTCTCTAACAATCAAATATAAGAGAAAAACCATATCACAGGCACGAATACGCGATTTCTATATATTCTCAAAAAATTTCATTAATTTAACATTTTTTCTTTCACTTTTGAGTATAGACGTTTATTCTTAAGAGCGGATTATTCATGAACTTGTGTAGATTTCCCATACTTAATACAAAGTAGCATTATGTTACCTTTATTTATTTTTTGTTCCGCAATAAATATAACAATACGCGCCAATAATGAATATCAAAGGGACGAAATATATTAGAAAAAGCTTATAAAAGACAGTTTTGGAAAATTATAAACAAAAAATATTCTGTAAAAAACCTTTTAGCCATTAAATGCGTTTGAATCCGCACACCATTCATGCAACTATCCCTCTTTTTATACACTCGTTTCGTCTATTACTATAATTAAATTAGTTCTCACGACTACAGCAATATCATAACGTAGTATACATACAGTACAGTTCTTTACATATCAAGAATATCAAAAAAAGTTGCTGCTACATAACGAATCACGTAAATAGCAAATATTAAATGGCAAGTGGCATTCAGCCTGTCGCGAGCAGTAACGAAATCGAAACTGTTTCATTGTCTTTGAAGTTTTCCCGAATTCCTGGATTTGAAACAAAACCATAGTCACCTCGCACACGGCGGGGAGGCTGCATAGTTTTCTTTCAATTTCTACGCAAATTGCAACATACATGTTTGATTTCATTTGAAATTGCAACATGTGTATTAAAACATCCTATGTCAACATATCTTTACAGAAAAGCATGTAACTCCAATATATCAAGTTTCCCTCTGAAAGTTCATTGGCATAAAGTGATCATTTTCTACCCTACTCTATGCCCTAGGAATATTCCGGGGCACGGTAATTACAGACTCTAGTAACGATTAGAGCCAAAATCACAATCGTATATTTTTCTTGTAAATGTAGATATATTAGTTGTAGTTATTCCAGCTGAGATTTGTTTCCGACATCACTTCTTATTTTAAGTTTTATTCACTAATGAAACTTTATTTTTCAGTCTATTTCCTATCCAATAACCACCAATAAAAACGTAACGAAGGAACTATTCACTCTCATTGTAAACACCATATCGAACCGGGTAATAGGCAGTAAAATCTAGAGATTTCTAAACTGGTGAAACTTCATTTTTTCTCCCTCTTTCAACAACGAAACTTTTGAGGCACATCTGAAGCTGAAACAGGTGTGAAATATAATATTTTTTATATATAATATATAATTTTTTCGTTAAATTGGGATCCTTACCCTTAAATCTCAACCCAAATTATGTAATAGACATTTCCCCTCAATCCCTTAACTCCATTATTGCATAGTACTGTATGGTATCATGAAATGAGTTTGAACAGTGAATAAGAACATTCGGACCAAAATATCTGTCTTGAAGTTACTTTCTTTAATACTCACAGTAGACGCAATAACGAAGAGATCGACAGAAATTTGATATATTATGAATTTGTTAGATCAACATAACTACTAGTTCTTTGCTCAAAACTGTGACATATTGGAACTTGAGAGCACAGATAGACTGAGTGAATGAATCCCCAGCACCAGCCCAAATGCAAGTTCCAGTAACAGCATGAGCGAATATTTAATGTGTCCAGGCGCGTCAAGTACTATGGCCATTAGCACCGTGAGTGTAGTTCATGTTTTAGCTGGGAAGTGGCGGCATTTCTCCATCGCTGAAATCCGGCGCCGACCTAAAATTCGGCTAACGGACTTTCCCCTCCAGGTGTCTCCCGATGCGGGGCACTGCACAAGCTGCCCAACCACTAAGCTCCCGACTAGTACGGAAGTGGTCTGTTTGTGTGTGTGTGTGTGTGTGTGTATATGTGTGTGTGTGTGTCCGCGCGCGCTCGTAAGCGGAGAGGATGGGACAAAGTTAAGGAAGGGAGGACTGTGCACGACTTGTAGCCCGTTTGTTAAAGTACTGCTCCGGTGATCATCTGGAATTGATCAGAGAAACCACGAAAAACTACCAATCAGACCGGTTATCCTCTAGAATCCTCCTCCAAACCGCGGCTGAATTCGGCCCAGCTCTGCGGCTGCTGCCGAGAAAATCCGCCACAGTGGAACCCCAGGACCGCCCGGTCAACGCTGCAGCAGCGGCCACGGATGTTGCCACATGAAGCCGGTGTACACGTCCTGGAATCGCCGACCCTATCCGGCGTGAGCAGGGGCGCACACCGATGGTGGCGGCGGCGCACGAAACAGCGCCACGTGCGCTGTATTGCGGAGCGCCCATAAAACGCAAGCGGCGAGACGGCGCTGGGCGCCGCGGGGCGGCGGTGCCCACGCTTCGGAGCAACGGCCCGCGACCCCAAAAATCACAGCCCGTGCCCGCTCCCGCGCACATGGCCCCGGGCCGCACACGGAGCCACGCCGCTGTGAGCGAAGCGCAACAGCGCGGCGACCAATTTGTGGGGATTCGGAATATTGCGTGGGTGCTGGAAGAGAAGTGAAATTCCCGAGACGAAGCAGAACAAGAAGTGGTGGAACGCTGTTGTCATCGTGCTCTAGTTGCAAAAGTCAAAAGAGTAGTAGTTGAGTTCAGGAACTACAAAAATGTACAAAACTAATTGTTCAGATGGTAATATGGAAAATTATAATAATAGTTTCGGGAGATGGGTAATGAAATGCTGGAAAAGGCGATCAGTTTTGTTTACATTCAATGTAGGGTAATTTTTGAGTGTCCCGTTAAATAACTAGTTTTTGAATTAGTGCGAGTTTAATTTATGACATTAGTTTATCGCATCAAATGCTCTATACATGTAGAGAATAACGTAATAATGAGTTAAAGCTTAAACAATCCTCAAATCTGATTTGCAACACAAACCTATTAATTTGAAGCTCAAATCATACATTTAACATCTATACCCTATGTAAACTCTCTTGCTTTACCTATCCGTGTACTGAACTGCACACGAAATTAAAAAGAATTGTACATCATTCACATTCAGTATACAATGTCTTCGCCAAGTCTTATTATCGGTTATAATTGCAGTATTCAGAAAGTTCCATTGTTTCTCTCGAACACAAAAATATTCCACGTTGGAGGCGTATCCATCCTAAGTCTTCGAATGCCACCCTAAAATATGTGTCAATGCAATTTAATTTATGCCCAAGTAATACCCATACTTCGAAAAATTTTCCTAAAATCAATCTCATTTCAATTATTTAATACGCTTTGCAAACATTCTAGACAAATTTACGGTATTAATAAAGGTGTTTCTCTTAAATATTGTTCTTTATTTTCAACTTTGTGAACATTTCTTCAAAGATTTTTTTTTAATTTCGCTCAAATTGTCTTGATGAAATTGTTTTAACTTCTCTAATTCTGCATCAGGTGCCAACTTATCCTTACTCTGCTCAACTTCAATGATAGGAAGTGAGGAAATACTGCGATAATAAATATTGTAATGGTAGTTGCAAAATAATAGACTGTGTGGGATAATGGGCCATCAGTGCGTCCTGTTATTTCATGCTTAATTAATACATGATAATTACAACGTTCTGGCTATCGTTATAAAGGAGCAAACAGAATCGATTGCTTTGCCCTTCAAAAGCCTATTAAATGCTTAAATCAATTCAGGCGACTGTCATTTCCAAGTAACTTGAAAAAATAATGATTGATTAGTAAAATGAGAACATGTTTATCTATGTTTAAATAATACATAGAACACATGTGTTCCACTTTCAGAGTATCCATTGAATGTTTCGCACCGTATGACAATATCTAATCATAATTACACCAGACAGTCTTTGATGAATCGAAGACTCAGGATCAAATAAAATATTTCCTCCTCTCTTTAAGCTATTTTCTAATTCTTCCTCTACGATCTGCAATGTCCTACTTCCCGTCCTACAAGCCAAACTTCTGAATGCTTCTCATCTGCATCGTTGCTACGACGTCATCATTTCATATTCCCGTCGATGAATTTCAGAAGTAAAGAAACATTGTCTTTCATTACATCAGCACGCTGCTGCAACACGCAATGTCACAGACTGTACCATTATGCCACCTCCCCTCTGCTAGTACAGCTGGTAGTACTGCGGTTGTAAGTCTACGTAGCATTGCCTCTGCCTTGTGCCAATAGAAGCAGCGCGACTGGGAAGCCACGTCTGAAACTCAACGTTGCTATGGTACCTTTAACTTCTTCCAGGTAGCGTTTTATTCGCTTGGGAAAGCGTGATGGGGAAAGAATCAGAGAGGCCGCTTGTGTAAAGGGTTGTGTAATCAGACGAAACACAAGATGAACTACTGAAACATAAGCCTCGTGCTTCAGCACGAACAAGAGAGAGGAGAAAGAGGATGAGGGGTATGAGGTCGATGACAAGGGAGATGGCGGGGAAGGCAAGGATGGATTAGGATTGTGGATGAGGCGGCACCAGGGATTAGATGGGGTCAAGGGCGAGAGGGAGAGTGAGGACCATAGCGAGGGCAATAGCAAGGGCGATGGCAAGAGCGATAGCGAGGGCGAGGGCGTCTTTTACAAGTGAAACACATTAAGTCAACTTTTTCCAGTTTCGAGTAATTTGGTTTCCCTGATCTTAGTTATATTGAACTTTAGACTGGATATATCTACGACAATAATACGTTATAAAGGATATATCCAGTCTAAAGTTCAGTATAACTCAAAGCATAAAAAACAAATAACTCAAAACTGAAAAATTTTGACTTAATGTACTTGTAATGAGACTAGCGTGGGCGATAGTGGGCGATAGCGAAGGCGAGAGCAAAAATGTGAGCGAGGGCGATATCGGGGAAGATAAAAGGACGAGGGCGAGAGCGAGGACGAGGGCGAGGACGAGGGTGAGAGCGAGGGCGAGGGCGAGGACGAGGACAAGGACGAGGACGAGGGCGAGGGCGAGGGCGAGGGCGAGGGCGAGGGCGAGGGCGAGGGCGAGGGCGAGGGCGAGGGCGAGGGCGAGGGCGAGGGCGAGGGCGAGGGCGAGGGCGAGGGCGAGGGCGAGGGCGAGGGCGAGGACGAGGAGACGATGAGGGGGAGGCGAGGGCGAGGGCCAGGGCGAGGGCGAGGGCGAGGGCGAGGGCGAGGGCGAGGACGAGGACGAGGACGAGGACGAGGACGAGGACGAGGACGAGGGCGAGGGCGAGGGCGAGTGCGAGGGCGAGGACGAGGGCGAGAGCGAGGGCGAGGACGAGGGTGAGAGCGAGGGTGAGGGCGAGAACGAGGACAAGGACGAGGGCGAGGGCGAGGGCGAGGGCGAGGGCGAGGGCGAGGGCGAGGGCGAGGGCGAGAATGAGAGCGAGGGCGAGGGCGAAGGGAATCCGTCTCGTGGGAGCGGCGCCGCCTCTGCTTTTAGCGCGGCGCCCGGGAGTCCTCCGGCGCGCTAGGCCAGCGGCCGTCCATTGCATCACGACCTCAGCCGCCTCCCGGCATTGATCACATCGATCTCACGTCAGCCACAGAACTAAGTGCACCGCTGAGGATATTGCATCGCTTACCTAGAAATAACTAATGGTTGTATTACGAAACTCATCGATCTCTCAAATATTTAAATTTAAAATCTCTGCCGGCCCGTGCCTACATTCCCCGGGGAACAATATGTGCATCCCTCGCAGCAACGCCGGAGACCGCGAGGGGCTGGTGAATATTTATAAGCTGCCACTTGCCATAAAAACTATGTTCACCAACGCTCGTTTTAAAAGCGGTGATTAATTGCGTTGCCCGGGCACGAAACAGCCTCCAAATTTCTTTGTGTCTCTGAGAAAGTAGAACAGACGCCAAAGAGACTTGAGCGACCAAAATACGCTGACCCGCAAACCGCGAGGGAGTACAGTTTACGATGTTATCATCCACTCATCTTTCGCCACGAAGCTCTGTGCATACTTTCGTGTACCGCCGCGGCATGAATTTTAAGCAGCACCCGATACTATCTAAATTTCTGGACGGAATAAGCAAGCTACGGATATACGAGCATCTTAAATTTCTCGCAAAGATAACACCCGCCTCTGAGAGACTCCACGCGGAAGACGTCGACGGGAGAGCTGGCGCAGCACTTTTAGCTCGTAAAGAAGTTCGCCGCCAGAATCACTTGCTCAGAGCTCGCTGACTGAGAAGTTTCAGAGCACCCGACGAAAGTTCACTTATTAAAGTATTGTCACGATAAACCACTAAAAGCTGTGTTGGTGTATATAACACAATACCCTCAAGGATTTTTATGCGCACTTTAAATGGGATAGTATAAAGCATAATCGTAAATTATCTACTAGTTGAAAAGAATTTTATGGTACTTGAATAACAAAGAATGCTACATTCACTATCCTGTGTTAACGAATAATAACAGTCATTAAAGCCAGGCATTAAAACGCCGATGTAAGAGAACACAACATGGGACATGAATGTATATAATCATGAGCATTGACCATATTTTAACTCATTTTTATATAAGTATGAAAAACGTGATCATGAAAAATGACTTTGTTATTCCTATAAATTTTCTACTGGAATCAAAAGCACTTTAGAGCTGGAACCGTACGAGTTTTTGGACACACAAATATTGTGTGAAAAAACTAATACGATCCTGAGTAAGTACATTAGTGAAGGTACTATGAATGAAACAATACACAGACTCGAAATTTACTACTCGCATTCTATCTTTTAAGTTAACATAGAAACATCAAGATATAAAATGTTTACATGTGTCCGCAGAAACATTAACACGAAGACTTGTTCGGAAATACGTATCTCTCCTAAGTGATCAGATTTCTGAAAAAGACCATGTGTGGAAGAGTAGAGAAACTATGCACTTATAATAATTTTGAATTCCAACACATTAGTATGGTGGAAGGATATAGTGAATCAAATATCGTGAGAGGCTAGAAGTTAAATGAATTTCGAAAGAAGACGAATATTTGGCTTCAATGTCGAAATGAACTTCACAAATATGCATTTATGATTTATACATATGGAAATTCAACGACAATAAAGAATCACTTTAAATAAAATAAAATCTGGCACCGAGATATTCCTTGGTAAGAGATTTTTATTCATAAAATGAACCAGTAGTTGTCAAATAATTTTCAGAGCAACTTAGATTATGAACAAAACTTTACTATCGTACTTTTTCCGTATCTTGACCATAATTGTCAAGCAGAATAAAAATAGTCGTTATTGTAATGAATTCCTTCCTTTAAATTCCACACTCTTCTACTTGATGTTATTATTGAACTGTTGTATTTCATACATCAACCACTGCGTAATCTTCACCGTGACGATCCTTTCGCTTTTATAAGCAAGCACGAGAAAACTGCACCTCATGAATAAAACGAGGGTTTGAAGAGCAAGAAATCTCCTGGAGCATTATCACAAGAAAAAAAAACATCCGGAACAGGCGTCGCGGCAAAACAATAACCGCTGGCGGTGCGCGGCGCGGCGCGGCGGCACCTGCTGGCTGGCGGCGCGCCAGGCCGCCTCATGGGCCGCCTCCCCCCGCCCCCTCGGGGCTCTCACCCTTCCTCCTCCTGCGGCTGCACGGCGTCGCGCCGAGATTTGTTCTTCCGGTAGAGCATCATGCGCGGGCGGCGGCGGCGCGGTGGGCATTGCACGCGCGTTGCTCGCTCGCGCGCGGGCGGTGGCGGTGGGCGGGTGGGCGTGCGGCGCGCGGGCGGGCGCGCGCGGGACTGCGGAGTCCGCGACCACCCACCTTCGCCTCACGCCCGCCCGCGCGCCCGCCCGCCCGCAGCGCCGCGCGTCGGGCGCATGGCGAACCGCCGCGGCGCGCGACCGTCCGGCCGAGCCGAGCCGAACCGAGCAGAGCGGTGCGGTGCGGTGTGACGCGACGCGGAGCCGAGCCCAACGGAGCGGAGCGGAGCGGAGCGAAGCGGCGAGCTCGTTCTGCGCCCGCTACCGCCCTCTATTGATCTCGGGCGCTCCGATTTGAAAATTCATAACAATTCAACGGCGCGCGGGCGGGGCGGGGCGGGGCGTGCGAGCGGGCGGACGGCGTGCCGCCGGTGGCGGTGGGCGGGCGGGCGAAGAGAGGCCGAGAAGGGGCGGTCGTGGATCCGGTCGCCAGGTCAGTCGGTCGTTAGGGCAACAGCGCTGCTTCCGACGACGGGTCGCGATGGCAGTTCTGTGCCAATACATCCGCGCGTCGGATGGAACGTTTGATTTGGACGGAGGACTGGATTCGTCGTTTTCCGGATATTTGCCTCGTTAATATACGTGGATTAAAAAAAATTGATGGTTTTTTGACATGAACAGTTTGCTAAGGCGAAATTTTCATAATAAATATTTCGAGGATTATTATTATTATTATTATTATTATTATTATTATTATTATTATTATATCATTATTATTAATCGTCAGAATATTTGATCACTTCCTTCGATGAGCTAAATAAAAAAGGAAAAAATACTAACTACATACTCTTCTTTTTGTTGTATCCACATCACAAGTAGACAAGAACATCATCTTATTTCTCTCCCCTTGAAACCAGAGATTCACAACTCGCAACATTTCTCACTCTATCGAAGAAATGTCTACAGTATCACACACACTTATAATATCATGTGTATCCATATATTAGTTCCCTGTAACATCTATTTTAAATTTATCACACGCTTTAAATCATGTTACTTTTAATTTGAATATGAAAAGTATCAAACGGTCTACAAAATCTTCAACGATAGTTAGGCTTGATCTTTCACTAGTACCCACATATTTTTTTCTAATTTAGCTCCATCTATTCTTTGTCATTTAATTATTCATAATATCGTAATTATGAAGTTCTTTCAATGGTTTCTTGAAGCCGCATATGTTCTGAGTATGAATTTTCAAAATTGATATATTGAACAGCGCTTCTGATTCCTACCAAACTTTCAAGAAATATTTGAGTATATTGTACAAAATAATAATTCGTTTTTATGTTTCAATAAAAAAATTCTAAGCATTATTGCCTTATATTTTATACTAAGTGGGATTCTTTAACAAAGAAAATCCTTAATCCCAGTTATGTTTTGAAATAAATAGTTGGTGTTAATAAAGACTGTTTTACATGTTGTATCGCATTGCATCGGAGGAAGAGTGATAGACAACAAGCGTAATATTTCCAAAGAAGATGGTTCTGTTCGAAATACATGTCATTCATAAATTTAAAATTATGTCATAAAACCATCATTTTCCTATTAATTTAATAAATACAAAAATTCAAATACACATCAAGAAATAACGGTGAACACATCAGTATTGCACTTTAAAGCAAACATTTTAAGCGTTACAAATGTCAGACTACATCGACAGAACGAAACATATGGCAATTTCTTTCAGTTAATGACAGATGCTCTATCAATAAACCACAGAATTATAAAACGAAATCACGAGAGAGATATATCTCACAAACATTTGCATGTGCGTGAGTTTCTGACATTTAGGTGGCAGAAACGGTATGCACAAAACGAAAAGGAGAAGACCTTATCAAGAGGAATGTTATTTGTACGGTCACGCGATATTTCGCCAACATTCATACTGCATTTCATGTTTGATATATAAAGATGAATGTTAGTGATTCCGTAATACCTTTGATAATATTTCGGTCATTAGCATAAAATGAGATTAATGTAAATACCAACCACGCAGCAAGTCGAAATTAAATAGTTTCAAAATATTAGAAGCTGTATTATATTTATAAATTGCTCTTCTTTTCCTCATAGTTTTCCCCTTCTGATTTGATTTGATTTATTTTTGTCAAAAAAGAAGTACAAACTAAGGAGAAGTGTAAATCCGGGCACGTTTTTTTGAACTCCAGAAACCTTTCCCCGACCTTTCACAATTCTTAGTTAAATGATGAATAAAAGCAAGGTTAGTTACATTTAAAAATTGGAAATTTCCGCTCCCAAGTTATATAAAACTTATCAGCATCAGTAAACAAACTTAACTTTGGATTTTGTAGTATTGATAGCCAAACAACAACCATCCCCTCTACTTCTACCACAACTAGCAAAAAGAGAGCTCAACAAACGTGCGCATTGTGAAGGTATGTGTATGTTCAGAAGCAAAACAGGCGACAATCACAGCTTTCTCAATGAATCAGTAGTTCTAATAAACATAGTTTCATCCTTCAAAGAGATACTTCGGTGAATTGAAAGATTACTAATACTTCGGTGAATTGTCAGGACTGATTTGAATGCAAGTTCATTAGTATTATTTAAAAACTGTTATAATTATTACTGGCCCTCTACAAAATCACAACTTATAGGCGAGCAGAATATACTGAGTTGTTGAATGAAGGGGTGATCAAACAACATACTCTCGATTTGAGATTATCTCTTTATCATTATATGTAAAATTAACGTGATTTCGTGCATTTTATCACAAAGCACATACTTTCTATTTGCCTCCCATCACTTCTCATTAAACGTAATCTTCGTCACCTCACCCCTGCGCCACTCTTAACTAGTCATGTCATCATTCCCAATCTTATAGAGTACAGTTACAATCCAGCAATAATAATGGCGCCTGGAGCGTAGGTAAAACTGAGTTAGGTGTTGTAGACAGATCACCACCTTCATTGTAAATTGAACAATAACCTCCGATCCCTGGGGGGACTCCAGTCAGTTAAAAAAAGCAGTCGTGTCCTTAGAAGCACGCAACGAAGTAGGAAACGCCATACTTGAGTGGCAAGCTGTTGCTCCTTCGCTACGCATTTCCTGCACATCTAGTCCCTTGTGCGCACGAGTAGTGCGTACGTGCCTCTCATACGTCACGGGAGGCTGAAGGTCAGACTCTGGCAACGAGGTCACGGAGTAGCACAAAGGACATTTTGCCAGAGCTAAAAGTTAAACAATCTTATTTAATAAACAGAAAGATGAACATCATGTAACGACAACGTAATGTGTCAATACACGTTTTCTAGAATAAGCTTGTCGAATACTTCAGATTACCTTGCACACCGTACCACCCTAAAAAATGGCATTGTTATCATACACATATCATAAACATACATAAAAATATTATATGTAAATATCTGTAAACTGTATGTACTTGATGTGTATTCTAATTACATGGATATTCCGTACCTTATAAAACTGTGTATCGTTGTATAACATACTAATGAAAATCGTACAACTTGCGTTCTCTATTTGACATTAATTCCAATATTTTCACTTAATTGGACACAAATTCGTAGTACAGTCTTGATATTTCCTCAGTTAGTGATATTTACAAACCCCGTTTCATTGCATTACTTATTCTTTAAATAAAATATTTTCAAAAATTTGAGAATTATGAAAAAAATTAAGAAAATTTACGAATTATCCTAATACAAATATTCATTTAACTGTGTTTTGTATTTTATCAACGAAATTTCGCAAAGACGGGCTGATAACGAACAAAAGGATTAGGAAAACTATAAGGTATATTTCGCCTAAATAAAAAGCAGCACTACCAGATCAGAGAATGGTTATTTTTTC
Organism: Teleogryllus occipitalis; assembly: GCA_011170035.1. Taxonomy (NCBI): domain Eukaryota; kingdom Metazoa; phylum Arthropoda; class Insecta; order Orthoptera; family Gryllidae; genus Teleogryllus; species Teleogryllus occipitalis. Next base: position 188,554 of record BLKR01001206.1, on the reverse strand, counting down.
GTAAAATATTTTCAAGTAATTCTTTGTAATTACAAAGGGAAGACTGAACAGAGAGAAGAAGAGTACCATAATATTATGCAAGAATCACATTACGAATGCTTTGTAAACGAATCGCGCATATAAATTCAATACATCATGATAGGAAGATGACACGCCTTGAAGAGTAGGAGCCGCCCATATCTTATTCGTGTGCAATTGACGTACTACTCCAGGTCACGAGGTCTCACGCGCCAGGTCGCCCCCCCCCCCGGCAGGGGAGCGCAGCAGCGGCGCCCGGCGTCGGCGACGGTCGCGAGCGAGGGGGCGGGGAGGGGGGCGGGGCGGGGCAGAGCAGGTACGGGGCGCGGCGGGGCCACAGCGCCGGGGGCCACCCGGAGGCACTCACTGGAGGGTCACGGAGCCGCGATGTCAGGCCTCGCCACCGCTGCTGCGCCTTGGGCTGGGGCTGCTGGCGCCGTGGGCCGCGGCGTGGGCGGCTGGCGCGGCGGCGTGGGCGGCGTGGGCGGCGTGGGCGGCGTGGGTGGCGCGGGCGGCGCGGCCGGTGGCGGCGGCGGCAGCGTGCGCTGCGTGGGCGGAGAGCGAGGGGGCCGGGGTGGTGGGGGTGGCAGCAGGCGCGCGGACGGGACTCGAGGGGTTGCGCCGGCAACACGGCCGGTCCTGCGGGGTCGCTTCGCGGGACGCCGACTGTTGCTGGTTCAACCCCGCGATCGCCTGCGACACCAGCGACATCTGCGTGCCGCGGCCGATATCGGGGAGGAGGACGACGACGACGGCGACGACGATGAGGACGAAGACGACGACGACCAACGCGCGGCGACAGGCGGCGGCGGCGGCGTTGGCGGCGGTGGCGGCGGTGGCGGCGGTGGCGGCGGTGGCGGCGGCGGTGGCGGTGCTCCGGCCCGGTGGTCGCTGACGCCGCCGGGCTCCGAGCCGCGAGTGCGCGGGCGCCTACACCACGTCCGCGCCGCGCGCGCGCAGCGACATGTCGGACGCACTTTGCAGCGACGCCTCTACGCCCGCCCCGCGAACGGCCTCGCTCGCTACCTCTAACTACTAAAGCACTCTACCCCTACTACGCTAAACTACCGTCTACTTACTCTCACGTTCACAGCAGTCTATGCCGCCAGGTACAGCGCAATGTCGATCTGTGCATCGCAAACGAACGCGCACTCAAGTACAGAACGACTGAATCTGTCATTCACGCGCTGGATCAATGTATCTCCAATTAAATATATCTCTTCTTAAACAACCGGTCCTGGACTTACAACGTCACAACACCATGTTGCACTTCGGTATACACTACAGTTAAAAAAAACTCACCACCGAACATCATACACTGTGCACTGGTCGGGAGCAATCGCGCCGATCACGTTAAAAAACGACAAACCACCGCACACGCACTTGATATCGCAACCCGCACGCGACGAATCTATAAAAAGCAGATCGCAGGAGATTTCGCCGGCCTCCAGGTCGCGAGCTGGGCGAGGGAAGCCGCCTAGCTACGCAGAGGGGCACTCAGAGCGCGGTGTTCACACGCCGGCAGCGGGCGGCCCGGGCGGAGCGCGAGCGAGCAGGCGAGCGAGCTGCAGCGGCGGGCGGCACTCATGGTGCAGCGCGCCCGGGGCCCGGCGGCGGCGGCGGCGGCGGGGCGGCGGGGGCCAGGGCGGGGGCGGCCGTTCGACCGGGCGGCGCCTGGCGGTGCGGGCGGCCGGCGCGTGCCCAAGGAGGCGGCGGTGGAGGCGGCGGTGGCGGTGGCGGTGGCGACGAGGGGACGACGCGGGTTCGAGGCGCGGACGTGCTCCAGCGGCCGGAGGCTCGCGCGGTCTAAATGAAGCTACTCGCTCTAGAGTAACATTGATCGTGGCTGCCGCTGTACGCAAGCTCCAGGCGCCGCCGGCCGGAGAGTAGCGGGCGGCGCGGAGGGGGGGGGGCGTGGGGCTCCGAGATGCTGGGCGGGCGCGCGAGGGATGCTGGGAGCGCGGCCCGGCCGACGGGCAGGCGGCGGGGGCGCGGGCGCGGGAGCAGGGGGCGAGCGGAGAGGAAGGGAGCGCCGCTACGCGCCGGTCCGCCGCCGCCCCCGTCGCCCCGCGCCGCCCCGCCCTCCGCTGCCACTGCCGGCAATGCAACAATGGCAAGGCCCCGAGTGGGCGGACACGCGTGCGGTCGCGACGCGTGGCACGCGTGGAAACTTCGGCCTTGCAGTTGGAACGAGAGGACGATTAAATTAATCGTTCCGTTAATCGGTTGCTCTGTAATTACGGCAGTACAAGATGAACGTTTCAACAAGAAAGAAGAAAATCATAATAAATAACGCAGAAAAATTTCATTTCTTACAATATTCTATTTTAACAATTTTAACAAAGAAAATCATAATAAATAACGCAGAAAAATTTCATTTCTTACAATATTCTATTTTAACAATTTTTTTAAAAAAATCTTGTGTTTCTTTTCATTGCAAGGTTTACTTTTCAAAGAAAAGAACGTTTGTGTGTAATCGTTGTAAAAAGTTTCAAGAAAGACACAAAATGCTACGAAAACCAACTATACTACCTGTGATGGAGAGAAAAATGTTTTTTTTAAATTTGAAAACACACACCTGACAAAAGTCAGTACAAGGACTGCAATATGTAGTCATATGCGAATTCGTGTTCTGCATTGAAGCAGTTTGTCAGTAAAATGTTCACTGACGGGTGACAATCTCGCAATTAGTCATCGAGGCATAGAGGACATCGTTAAATTGCTGTTCCATCCAATAGTAACCTTGCATCAAAACGAGAGGATCAATTCACATGAACTCAGAATCAAATCAGTTGTTTTAGCGTGTACAAGCATGAACAACTTAAATGCAATATAATAGGAATTGACAAATGTAGAAGACAAACTGTTAATTTCAAATGTACAACTTTATATCCATGTCAGCTAATGAAATATTAATTCATAGTGTGAAACAGAAATAAATATCATAAAGAAATGACCTAAGAAACACTACGCAGTGCATACCTTAAATATATGTGGGAATGTCACCATTTCGTATGGTTTCGTTCTAAAAACGGCAATTCGGCGTGGAATAAATGATCACTTACACTCAGAACGAACTTCAAGAGGCAATTGTAACAATTGCTAAAAAAATTTTGCATATAGAAAATGTGAAAGAAATAGTTAATTAAATATCTCCATTGGGCAACTTCTTTCGCAAATTTAAAAAAATAATACGCAGACTTCCCTGCCTAGAAAATCTGCGCAATAAAAATCGACCAAATCATTTTAATCATGATCAGACGTATGGTTGTCTGAAGAGAACGAAGATATTTTGGATTTAACTACTTGTAATGTTTTCTCGCATGAAAGTTTGAAAGATCAGAAAAAAGTATAGCCTGCATTTTAAATGAAAAAAATCTATATAGCCCTTACATAAGAACATCGACTTAATTAGGAAGTTCACCAACCTGAAATACGAGTTATTGATTCCAATGACTTATCATCGAAAATACCCCACTGTGTTTTGTAGTCATTCATACAGCTCTTACTTTAATTAATACAAGACCTACGGTCGCGCCTATATCTACTTTATGATACGTGCTCCGGCACAACGGCATGTTGCCCTCCCAGACTCGCATCCAACGTTTCTCCGAGATTACTTTCGTGAAGCAAGGTTACGACCCAGGCCCGACAATCAATTTCAAGGAAGTAATATATTTTGGATCTCTTCCAACAAGATAGAGAATAATTCCCTCCGAAAAAGGAAAGAAGGAAGGGAGGCCGGCAGTCTGTGGGCGAGGGTTGATGAATTAGTAGTCATTTCCGGGGCGCATGAATCAATTTCAGGATGTGCGGATAAAGTGGTCGCTTCGCATGCCAATCGCGCCCCGACAGGGGATCACATCGAACGGCTTTGCAGAAGAGGCAAATTGGGAGGAGGAGAAAGACGTGGAAGACTGAGGAGAAGAAGGTAACGAAGGTGGCACGAAACCATGAGGAAAACACAGAGTAACCTTATAAATTTCAATCTGCATGATTATGACGAAAATTTTCTTGCCTTTAAAACTAATGTTAGAATCAATGTTAAAATTTCACACATAATTCAATTATTTAGGGTTATATTCTGATAATTCAGACAGGATTTTTATAATGAATAGCAATAAACTACGGCTTCACAAAAATAATCAAAATATTGCTCTGTTGAAATTGATTTTTACGAAAAGTAATTAGAAGTCAAGAAAACTTTAGGGTTGATTATAAATGGATGTTGTCTTAAAACTTTTTAACCTACGTAATCACGGTTTAAAGTGTTGGGCGTACTGCAGTTCAGCTTTGGGAAGAATGTCAGAGAAGTACATTGCACAATCGAGAACGTAAACTGACAATTGAAATGTAAAACCTCTGCCTACTAATTATATTCATGCATATCGTGTTTATTATTATACAATGAATGTTCAATTAATATGTCGGTCGGTTTATTCTAATTTTGAATAATTTGGATTTATCGGAGCTCATTTTGGCGTTCCACCCACTGAAGCCGCGAAGAGAAATGAAAAGTTCTCTACAAGGTTACACAAGCTAAAACATAATATATTTTATGTACTTCTTAAATTTATCATAAAATAAATTGTTCGATATGTGGAATACTTCGATTTGCAATTTATAATAAATTCAACACACTGAATTTGTCTCTTAAAATCAGAATTTTATGTTCCAATACATCAAGATGTATTAAATAATGCCTTCATTAAGAATCACTGAACTTGTAGATATTTTTTTTCTTTGACGCAGGCTAGTGCCTTCAACACTAAATTTCAAAAAATCATTCTTTCAAAGTTGTTCTGAATAAAGTTTAAATGTGTGTTTTCAATACAAATATTACTTAACGTAAACTATGTGTTTCCAACGCAAGCACATTTAGTAAACATTAGCGAGAGTAACCCGGTATTAATCATAATCATCTATTACATAAAATAAATAAATTTATAGGTTTGAGACAGTAACAAGATAAGTCACACCAGTCACAGAAAGTCTCCCACTAACTGTAATCGTTAATATTTCAATTTTGGTGATAGTTTAGCTCATCTTGTCTTGATGTTTATGAAAGGCGTGTCTTGATTATACTTATAAAAGGTTGAGGGCAGAACCCAAATGAGACTCGCCTCGACCAAATCGAAGAATTAATATTTACAGATAGCGGTAGGCTCGCTATGGCTTATCGTGTTACTGCCGAAGCTCCTCAATTGCAACTATAGAGTAAATTGGACGTAATTTTATTTACACCGCCACTCCACCCGCAGCGTTTCTCCCCCTGCAAGTTCGCAACCCGCCCGCCATACCTACCAACCCTTCTCCCTTCCAGCCTGACCTCCCCGTCCGCTCCCGACCTAGCCCTTTGTCGAAACTAGTTTTCAAAATCAACCTTCAATTTCGCAGAACCTAATTTCGCTATCTGAATGAATCAAAAAGCATTTAGTTAAAAATGTAAAGGGACTTTAGAAAATGTATATGCGTAATAAAATTGAAGATTTGTATAAAAGGAAACTGATATGTTTGTGTAATATAATGAGCTGAAAAAATAGTCTAAATTTTTACTAAATTTTTACAAAATTCTCTTCTTTTCAGTAAAGGCCCATCCAAATCTTTGCAGGCGCTCCCTAGATTAGCCACCAGAAACGACAGACTTGTTAAAACAATTGTATGGGTTATTAAACAACGCAAATAACTGTATGAGCAGGAAGACAGTTAACAGAGTAACACTTCAATTTTATTAATATACGTTTCTGTATTCCAGAAGAAAAGCGCATTATGTCCAATTTTTTCCAAATTGAGGTTTTGGCACCATCTTACACGACACTTTCCGCTCTTTCTCGTACAATGAAGCATTATGTCTTAGTTTAAATAATAACCGATTTAGGCGTTTTTGAAAAGAACGTAACATAGAAGGAAACGGCAACAGAATCCTCATAATTCCCAGGAACCTGAGAGATAAAATTAAATAAATAAGATGTGTCACTGAGAGTAATATAAAAATGAATGCAAAGAAGTTAAGAAAACATCGTCACCGTAACACTCTTTTGGCTCTCTTATAAAATTTGCTTTTTGTGACATAGTGTACTTTTCTTTCGGGATACAGATTTGAAAATAAAAATGTACAAGAAACACTCAATTTTGTACTAATGTTTCATTTGCATTGCTTAACTAACGAGTAGTTTTTTTTTACCAACAAAACGAAGTTCAAATTTTTGGCAAAAACATGGTAAAAATATAAGGACAGTCGTAAAATAACTAGGAAGCCTTTGCAATTGCAGTGAAAGCCCTTGATCCCAACCCCTCGCTCCTGGCCCGGCCTCCTCCGGCCGGAGCGCAACAAGCGGCCATGCTGGGTGGGAAATGGCCCGTGAAGGTAGTTATGGGCTGCGGAAAGAATCCGGTTGCAGTTGTACGAGGTAATGCGAAAATATGCCCGGAGAAACGCGGAAACGAGGCAATTGACGTGGACATTTTAATAGCACAATTCACAAACAAATTTTGTGAGAAATAATTCACAACTTTGAGATACCGATCAAGCGTGAAATTCTAAATTTGGGTTTTCAATTTTAAGTTTATGCCTCTGGGGTGGCTAATGGACAGCGTACTAGCTTCCCGTGCTGTATTCGATTACTGGGTTCGATTACCGGTCAAGGCAAAAATAGAGTTGTAGCTTTCCTTCAAAATCGTTCCAGTTTGTTACGAAGTAAAGCTCAAGCAGGCAAATCTTGCTAGTTACAGATGTCGCTCTTACTTCCAAGCATGGGAATTCAACTAGGCCCAGGCATGGGGGACACGGGTAGCTGGCCGGCGAAGTCGGACTATCGACCCAATAACGCCAAATACATACATACAATTTTAAGTTTAAGAAGTTCAACTTAATTACTCTGAAGTGTTGTTCCTAATGGTTTTAAATTAAGTCCTTTTTAATATATGCCGTTCCCATTCTTTCAATTAAATTCACATAACAAAGAAAGGAAATCAGAAAATTCAGTCGGAACTAAATGGAATCATATAATATACCAAACGACAAGCAATGCTACCTGTAGCCAATTTCTGTGAGATACATGTTTATCAAAATTTTAAAAGCACATGTAAATTGCTGTGCAATGTTCTTCATGGATATCAGAAGCGTAAAATCATAAATCAAACAGATAATTTTCCAGTGTGTGCATCTTCTGAAAGTAATTTAAGTAATGAAGGTAATTAATTATTTATTGACTGACTTGTACTATTTATGACTGATTAATTATTGAACAATAATGATTACTAATAAATAATGAGTACATGAAATAATTACGTTATGAGCAATTATGTTCATTGTAATTATCATTTAGATTTTAAACAGTGGCAATGTCATATTAAGTTTTCATTGTTAGAATATTCAATTATTTTACTCTCTGTGTTGCCTTCTTTCGTAATGTCATCAAATAAAACATGAAATCAAGTAGACTTGATATTTCCCATTTTCCTTTGGTAAAAAGAGATTCAGCACTTGCCTAGAGTGTGTTGAGTACAAGTACATTAATTCTGTTGAAACTTTCAATTTACACCGAAATGAATATCAGCTGTTCTGCGAGAAGTTAGTTCGTGTACCTTCCGGCTCCCTAATATGTTTCGTATAAAGGCGTCAAACAACAAGATAAATTGCCTCACTTCGACTACAAAAGCTAACTATTTACGTGGACAGAGAGTGAACTTCAGTAATTCAGTAGTGTTATGAATCGAACGGATTTAGCATGTATGCCCAATGCGTATGTAGCGCTTAAAGAAGATTCAAATGAAGGATGAAAAGTTATAACATGCATGATCTCAAATGTAAACCAATTGTTAATCAAAATATTCGTGTTTTATTTTTAAAGTTATTCATCACAGCATTGGGCCACGGAATATTTATAACTGAATAGAAATAAAAATTAATTTATGAAAAATTTGTGTGGGATATTCTATAATTTGAATAAAATAAATTTCGTATGATACCAATTAAGTCTACAGATCATCAACTGTAAATAACTGAAATCAAAGTAATTTTCACATTAGCGGCATTGTGGTGATCAAATTTCATTTCTATTTTTTTTTTTTTTTACAAAAAGTCAACCAGATAAAATTTACCCGGTTACGGGTATTTTAATATTATTATTTTTGTAAAGATTGATTTCGTAATGACCATTTTATCCCGATCACTTGGTACCCACTTTTCCTAAACGAGGATTTCACGTTTCATTGTACGTATTTTTCACCCCCATCAGATTGTCGTGACTGAGATAAGCATTTTTCAATACTTTCTTGATTCGTCAGAATTCTTTTGGTGATCGGCATCGCGGTAGCCGGTCTTGCCCAACACTTCTTACCCCCAAAACACACAACAATAATCAGGTAGGGAGAGTCGAGGACGAGAAAGAGGGGGCCTTACCTTTTCTCCTTGTCGCGATGCCACACCGACACAAGCACCCGCTTCTCCAGGTCCTCGGGAAGAACCTCGCACGAGAACTTCTGGTCGAACCACGGCGCGCTCGACTCCCGATGCACGGCCGTGCGGTGGAACGTGCGCTCTTCGGACGCCGGCACCAGCGCCACCTGCGCAGCCAAAGCACGAAACCACTCGTCAAGCGCCCGGTTTTACGAGTGCCACACAGTATACATAATGTTCCAGAATAAATTATACAAACTTCTACGACATATAAAGGAATCGAAGGGCGGCTTCACACATTCGGCATTCTCCGAGTAGCGAGCGGCTGCTCACCCAATCCCGAATAGTTGAGGTGCTTGGCGGATGTTCGCTTCCTAAGACAGACAAGGCGAGCACTGAATTTGGCGCTCGACAAAAAGCAAGCAAACCTAGAGTGTGTTCCACGCTGCTTGAATGAGGGATTCGGTCGTTTCGTTCATGATTGTTAATGCCTTAGAAGTTTGTAACATTTATTCGGAGACATTCTGTATGTAAATGCATAACCCTACCAAAGAGTACATGGATATACCACAATCCACATATGCCTCTAACCCGAATGAAAGTTTTAGAGGGAGATAAAAGTGTATCCACAAAACGTAGCGGGCAGCAAGGTCGGTGACGATGAAATCACTACAAGAGGTGAAGATGACAATATGCAGAAGGACACTCCAAGTGCAATCGAAAATATCTAGATAATTTATCAGGTATATATTAAAGAGTGCTCTCTTCTAACAATTGAACACGGAGAAAAATACGAGATATTAATAGTTGGATTTTAAAATAATAGCTTTTCTTATCGATTAAGTTGGCGTTCCTTTCTAGGAGAATGTTGATTCCACATTCCAGAACAGTCAAAATTCAATTCTTTTATAAATCGGTTTGTTAGCAAATAGTTATTGGCAGAGATGTATCAATAAAATATCACGAATACAAAGAATGAATTCCAAACAGACTTTAACAATGCAAAGCTGCGAGATAATAACAAAGTTTGCTTTCTTACTACATTCAAAGACTGACGAAATGACAACTAAATTGCAATTCAAACTGTTCCAAATACAAAAGAAGTAAAATTAATATTAAAGTAATTTTCCATCTGCTAAATAAACGTCTTTCCCTTTAGACTAATACGCCAGAAATGATAATGAAGGCATTACTATAAAAAAGAAATATTCAGACTCTCGTTTTCTGGGCGGAGCGGAGAAATAAAATCATCACGCCACTCACATTCCCTGTGCCTCTTGGTCGGCGGCGCGGCGGAACAGCACGCGAGTATTTTTATTAACCCAGCGAAGTATTAGCAATTCGAAAGCATTTACGAGGCGCGTTCTTTCCCACGAGCACATTTCACGGAATGTTCATTTTACATGACGCCCGCGCGTTGTATTATTTAAAAAAGAAATTTCCGGGTACGGTCGTACAATAAAACACCGCAAAGTGCCCCGGGGACGAAGGAGCGTCGGCGAAGGCAGAACAGACGCGGGAGACGACGCTGGTAATGGAAGCGACGGGCGACGGCGGCGTCCGCGTCGGCAAAGATATTGGGTGTGGTCGCGAAGAAAACCCCGAGATGGTGCAACCGAACCGACATGAAAAAAGAGCAGACAACGGCAAACTGAAAACGTTGTTACAAAGGAGGAGAGCAATGGTGATAACTGGTCCAGCGGTAGAGACGGCAACCGAAAGTCGGGGACGGAGTAGCAAATTTACGGTCTGTGGTGACCGTTTATGAGTGACAGAGGTGGCAGAACGAAAACTGGCAAAGAACGAATGCTGCCAGCGTCTCGGGGTCGCCGGGAACGAGCGAACGCGGATGTGAAATTCACGCGGTCGCGGGGAGGCTCATCGGGAAGCGGCAGGCGCCGCCGGGCAGGGCGTCACGCACCGACGTCACGGCGCCAGCGGTGACGCAGGGCGGCCGAATGAAGAATGCAGCAGCGACAGATGAGGGCCAGTCGGCGCAGCGCCGCGCCGTCAGCTCCTTTGCGCATGAAGAATGCACGCTATTTCTAGAAACAATCTCCCCCGGGACGCCGGGGCGGGGCGAGGCGGGGCGAGGCGGGGCGAGGCGGGGCGAGGCGGGGCGAGGCGGGGCGGGGCGAGGCGGGGCGGGGCGGGGCAGAGCGGGGCAGAGAGGGGTGGGGCGAGTCAGCCACACACCGGGCCACGGGCGAGTCCACCGGGTGAGCCGATGACGTCGGCGGCATCACTCGGGCGCAGGCAGATTGCCTCTGTGGATGGACGGTGAATGGATCTCGGGCCGGAGCCCGCCATTACGTGTCCTTATGAATTCGTAACAGCGCGCGAGCTGGGCAGCGCGCGGGAACGAGGGCGACACCGCTGCAAGCGAGCAGGCGGATGACGAGGGGGCGGGGCGGGGCGGGGGGGGGCTGTGGCAGACAAGAACGGGGGAGGTCCGGAGAGCCTGTCGTGTCAGGGGCGCGACGCGACAGCCGCTGGCGGGGCCAACGTGGCCGGCGGAGGCGGGCCGCGAGAGGCGGGGACAGCTGCGGAGGTGGCTGCACAGCCGGCGCTGACGTCAACACGCCCCTCAACGCGGCGCCGCCCCCGCTCCCCGGCGGCCCCGGGGTCGCCGCCCCCACTCGATAACCGGCGCCCGGGGAGGAAGAGGCCCTGAAGCTGCGGTCCCCGGCGCAGCCACTTTCGCAGGCGCACTTCACTTCTAAAAAGCATCTGTCGCCGCTTGCGTCATGCAACCCACCTACAATAGCTTTGTTCATTTTTCAATGTTCAACTTTTCGAAGGTTTCTCGTGATTAAAAAAGTGCCTTTATTAAAACTCTAATGGAATAGTCGGCAATTTCTTTTATAAAATGATAATAAAAGGTTATTACCGCTCATTTAAATAAAGCATTTTTGTCCTATAAATTAAAAAAAGATATTATAAAATAGAAACTAAGCAATCTGTGTATGTCTAGCAAAATATGGAAGGATAAATCTGCCAATTATTTTTAATTCATAAAAATGCATTAATTTCAAGCATCTGAAATTAATGAAAACACTCCGAAAAATGCAGCAGTATGCCCATCAGAATTATCAGTGATATATCAAACATAATAACAAATCTACAAAATTATTTGAGAAGGAATTCTACATTATACCAAATACACGTGGAAACTTCAGTACATGTATGTTATTTGTCTAAATACATACACCCCATAAAATAATCCCCCCAGTAGCACGACCACATAAGAAATCGCAAGCTTTCTACAGAAGTGGACTAATGAATCACTCTCCGTTCGAACGTGGGCGCGTGAAATGGTTTCCAGCTCCGCGCCTGCAGCCTCCTGCGCTGCAACCCGTTGTACTCTCCTGTCGCGCTCGCAGCATGAAGCGGTGAAGTAGGCGGTGCAGGCCACGCCACTCACGGAACACGGAGCACTGAACCGCACTTGTATCCGCAAAAAACACAACTCCTCAGATTCACGAAATTTAAGATCCTGCAGTAATGAAGTTTAAGATCCTGTAGTGCAAGCATCGATTAAAATCAACTATTCCAACTTCTATTTCCAACTTCCAATGAACCTTCTATGAAGGCAAACTGGAAGATCATTTCTTTCTCTTGAACTTATATAATATTATTTTAATAAGGGACTTTTATTTTTTTTTAAATTGTATAAACCAGTGTAGTCACATCAAATTAATGAAAATTGGATAATCATACAAAATCTTACAGAAAGCACAATATAACACAGGCTGAATTTTACTTCCGGCCTTTCCCGGGTACTGATAGATTAAAGTTAATATGAGCAAATGTTATACTAGTCAAATAAGAGCAGTCTCTACGTCATTTCTCTGTTGTAGGCTTCCCATGGCAATGTTTACTGTAGCTCTAATCTGATCATAAACACGTGAACTAAAACACCGTTCGGAAATGAGACAACACGGGCTACATAAGACAAATTTCCATTGCCACTTATGTGTTCGTCTCGGAAGCCGCTTGCTGACTTTGTCCAGCTGGAATCGATATCCAGCTCCGGGGGCAGGGGTGGAGGCGGCGGTGGCAGCGGGTTGCACCCTCGTGAATATTTGAAAGTTCATCCACGTATCGACCAGCGTGCGAGCGTTGGACCGGGCCGGGCCTGAGCCTGGATCGGTGGCGGCTTTTTGTCGCTCTCGCAACCCCAGATCACTCGATTTTTTTTTTCAAATCAGCGCAAAGCGAACTAAAGCGTCGTAGAATATCTGTTTTCATCGAAAGGATGTACGAAAGAACGGTTATTGTGAAGATGTATAATGTTATGTATGATTATTACATTGCAATCATTTTATTATGGTTTGAGAACATTCCTTTCTCGCCGAGTAAAATAAGGTAATTTAATTCAATTCAATTTTACATTGAAATGAAGTAAACTATTCAGATTTTTTCTATATTAAATGAGCAAACACCTAAAATGCTTATCCAATCAAGTCCTCAATTCAATGAAGCCAGCAAAGAAAAATGTCATCAAAGAGAGTTTGTAGATTACATATGCATTCCGTACGGCACGTTTATGGCACGTATGAGTTATAACACTTCGCCTTATTTCCCCAAAGGAGGAAGGCTTATTTAGATTGTACGGAAAAACGTCTTACGTATTCTCGCAACGCAAAGGTTCATCGGTTTAAAAGTATAACCTGTTTTCCTATGCATCGTACACAAATTACATCCCTATGTGCCGTACACAAATTATGGAAAATAATATAATTCAGTTCCATTGTAGGTTGCTATATAATTACCAAAAGTTCTCGCTTTCCACTGTCACAAATCATTTTGTTAGTAAAATCCTTTTGTTTAATTTTAAATACAGTATTGATAAGAGTCCATTGAAACAAAGCTACATTTATCTATTGTACCTAGCGTAGTGAGCCTGACCCCACTTCCACCATCCTAATGAACAACGAACCCTCTCATAAACCGCAGACTTTAGTTGCTTGCTTTCCCCCATATCTGTCGTCAGAGCCTTGTCTCCTACGTCGCCAAATTTAGAGAGCCTACCTACGGCCAGGTATTGATTATACATTATCATCGCTAAAATATGCCTCCGCCGCCGCCGGCACCTCGGCGTCCCCCACAAACTGCTCATCCCCAAGGCTCTCCCAGGCAACGCCCGCCTCCCGCCGCGCCGCGCATCCCCTGGGATCTCCTCTCCATCCCGAAGCACTCGGGGGCGCCGCCGACGTCGCCCGCCGCAAATCACCCGGCCATTGTTCTCTCTTCGCCACTTCGCTCCCCGCGGCCGCCGCAGGAGGCGTCGCTGGCGTAGCGGGGCCACCGCCCACGCGGAGCACTCACGGCCCCCGCCCCCGCCCCCGCCGCCCCCCACCACCCCCCGCCGCCGCACCTGGCCCGCGCGCGACACAGCCCGCCACTCGAAGCGCCGCCCGTGGCTGATGCCGCCGCCGTAATCTCATTCGCGTAATGGCAGTGTGCGCGTGCCAAGGGGATTGGGTGGGCGGAGGCTGCAGGGAAATGCGCTGCCCGCTGAGGAAGGATTGCGCTCCTGAGTGCCCCCGGAATTCCAGGTAGAGCTCTCGTGTTGACAGGGCAGTCGTTTTAATAATGATTTTTTTGTTTTATTGCATTTAATTTCGGATAGTTTAAAAATCTGCTCTAAAGGGTTCTCCTAGGCTTTAACGTAAAAGATTGAGAATTTAAAAAAAAATGTTTGTTTTGAGTCAACAACATAATAGTTTTTATAACATAAATTATGTACATTGAGTAAATAATTCTAAATGAAAGTACTGATTCAGTAAAGGGTTCGTAACTTCTAAAACGTGTTTCAAAAACAGTCAAATTTGTGAAAATTATAATATTTTTCCTAAAAAAAAGCCATTGAACTCTTTATCTTCGTAAAGTTTTGTTAGTTTCCTTTACACGAAATACTTTTACCTAATTTTTCAGCTGTCAGCTACACTTACGGAGCCACATATCTAAATAATGAGAATAATTTACACAAATCCATGAAATTAAAACATCAATTGGAAAACTTCATAGAACAGGTAAATCTAAACAGAGATTAAGCATTCTCAAACACAGATTGTTAGCATCAATAACAGATCCACGAAGACTCCCAAAAAAATATTTTATCGCACTAATCAGTCAGGAGCGGTGGTGTTCAGCAGTCGCTTGTATAAGCCAGCCGCTTGCGAGAACAATCTGCCAATGACCCGACGTTCGCCAGATAAGCGTCGACTGAACAAACAAGCGAGGTGGCGGCGCGGACCGATCGGGTGAAAAGCAAGGGGCGGCACGGGGCGGACGCGCCAACGTTGTCCAGGTCAGGGTGACGTCGCAGCCACCGCCCCCCCCCGGCGCCGACACTGTCGTCGCAGCCATCGCCCCCGCCGCCGCCGCCGCCCCCGCCCTCGCCACCACCACCACCACAGCCGCCACCACCGCCACCACCGTCACCGCCACCGCCACTTCCGCGTGCGAAATTTTATCCCTCTCTGTGTGAAGGCAGTGAGGCGCTCGCTGCCGCACAGAGGTACTTTTGGCTCGCTTTCAACGTGGCCAATCGCCTCGAGGCCTCCGCCGCCTCGCCCAGTTATACTCATCGCCAAATGCCTCGGAGGCCCATTCGAACGCCCTCCCGATGCGGTTTATAATAAATGAGCGATAGATTCGTTTAACGGGTAGGGCGTAATCAAGTTTCTATCGATTTATCCCTTTGCCGCTTGGCTTTGAAGTTGATCGTTCCACTCAGTCGAATTTCGGAAGTGATGATTCGTTAAATCCTCTTTTGAGTGAGGAGGAAGGATAAAGTTTTACACGGGAAAAGATATCTTACTTTCACCTATGCGGCCATCAGAAAAGAATAATCGCCATCGTGTAAATAATATTTTACACTTAATCACAAAAATCAACTGAATTGGGTGCGTTTCAGCGCAGAAAACTTAACATTAAATAACTTCTTCAAAAATTCAAACAAAAGCTGGACTTCATAAATTGGAAGTAATCAAGATGATTACCTTTAACGATCAGGAGCAATTAGAAGCAAAATTACATGCAGAGTTTAAGATGATTTATGAATAAGTCAATTATCGCTTGAAGAATTGGTACATTCACACTAAAAAGAATCACTGAAATTTTACCACAAGCGTTTGCCAGAAGACTACATTTACAATAGAAAAATATCTGAATTTTTAATTCAAATTCTGGATAAATATTACACGTAAAATTGATCATACATTGATTACACGTAGACTTGATCATACATTTTCCCGAAAAGTATCATGAACCAGTATTTCAAGATCCCGAACAAATAGCTTTAATTAATAGGCAGTTTTAAAAGCTTGGAAAGACATCGGAGTTAAATCGTCAAATAAAACGAAAAAGAAATTAAACCCGTATTTCTCCAACATTTATTGATTATACATAAATATGAATTTACAAACTGATTATATGTAGTAAATTACATCCAGTTCTTTACGTTAATCTTGACACACGTAGAAGCTTGTTAAATTTTATGAAGATCAAAGGTGGCCTTCGGTCCAAGACTACGGTAAGTCGTTAAAGGGTATGGCAGCGAAGACAGTACGCGGAAGCGAGCGCAGGCTGTTCCGCATTCACGCTGGTCCAGCATTTGGGCGCCGACAAACGAGGCCGACGGCTGCGGATGCGGCAGCGGCGGAGATGAAAGCGGCGGAGGGGTAGGTGGCAAAGATGAAGGCGGAGGCAGAGGCGGAGGCGGTGGGGGCAGGGCAGGTGGAGGTGGAGGTGGATCTGGATGAGGAGGTGCAGGCGACGGCAGAGATGAAGGCGAGGGCGGAGAGGAAAGAGGAAAGGCAGGCGGAGGTGATCTAGTTGAAGAGGAGGAGGTGGTGATGGAAGGGGTAGCGAGGGGGGGCGGGGCGATGGCGGAAGCAGGGTGTGGCCTGGAGATGCGCCAGCGACGAGCGGTCCCCTTCGATTAACATAATGAGGCATGTTCCATTTCCAGGGAAAGCCCTCGTCTGGCGGAGGGTCCATTATCAAAAGCGCCTACGCTCAGACCGCGCGCATTACTCAAATGGACTTAACCCACAGATTTACCGCTTTTTAATACTCCGGCAGGTACGATCCGAGTAACATACTCTATAAACAAACTTATGCGCTCAAAAGTATTCATTGCACTAACATTTTGATTTTAAGAAAATAGCGATATATTCTTTGTTCTTCGGCCATAAAATCTGTGTTAGGTAATTGTTATGTAGAAAAATTAGTTTACCAGAACATTTGAATAAGATAAAGGCTCCATTATTAAAGACAAGTACTTTGATAAATGACAAACGTGCAGAACGTATCGGTACTTGGAATTTATTATGTAAAACTCAAGGTAAAAGAAGGCGGTAAAAAATGTAGTGGGGACAGGAATTATTACATAAGGATATCATGAAATAGAATTCAAAGCCAACAGATACATTGTACTCGTGCATTTTAATACGCTTGGTGCTTACAATTCAGCACAAAGCTCCTCCTCTGTTTTACATAAAATCTTCAGTTTCATTGAGAGCCGCCGGAGAAGATTTATATTCAAAGACTAGTGTTATCATTCTAACAATTCCGCAGTGCAAGTGCTCAACTTAGTTGGAACGATTGACACTGAGCTGAGGGTGTCGCGGAGGCCGAAGACAACGATGGCGACATGGGGGCAAGGAAAAACAGACAGCCGCAGAGGACGGCGCGTTAGGGCGACGGGGGCGGAGACCGGCACTTCCGTTCCGGAGCCGCCGACGCGGGGCGGGGAAATACGAGGGAGAAGAGCGCGGCGGGATCGAGGAGGGGCGGTACGAGGGCGAGGCGGGGTGAGCCGGGAGCCAGACGATGGTGAGGCGGGGCGCGGCGGGGGCGAGGCGGAGGCGCGGCGGGGGTGAGGCGGGGGTGAGGCGGAGGAGAGGCGGGGACGAGGTGGGAGTGAGGCGGGGACAAGGCGGGTCGGGGCAGGGGCGAGGAGGGGACGAGATGGGGCGAGATGGGGGCGATGCGGGGGCGAGGCGGGGGCGAGGCGGGGACGAGGTGGGAGTGAGGAGGGGACGAGGCGGAGGCGAGGCGGGGGCGAGGTCGGCGATGCTCGAAAAGCGGAGGCGGAGGCGTAGATGCGAGTGGGGGTGGTCGGGGCGGGGGCAGACCTGGCGAGCCGCCAGCGCGCCTAGGCGTCAGCAACAGCTTCAGCGTTTCGCGACACAGGCCAAGAGGCAACGGCCGAGGCGGAAGAGGCGCTGAGGCCGCCGCGGAGGGGAGGCGGCAGAGTGGGAGTGGTGGAGGAGTGTGGAACAAAATGGAGAAAGTGTAAGTAGACGCAGAGGATGGAAGTAAATGGAGAAATTAAAGAGGGAATACCTGGAGGAAACATCTAGATCGTAGGTGAGGCGTAACGAGGAGAATATATTGCAGTAGCGTTCGACATTGTGTAGTGTTGTGATTGTCAAGTATAACTTGGAAAGTTATGACTCCAATTGATTTGAATGAATCAATACAATAATGTTTATATGAGCATTTAATGTAGAATCAATCTAATAATGTTTATATGAACATTTAATCACTATGGAATGCATACGTCGTTTCGATAATCTAGTTAACTTTCATTTGGTTATACAGAAAAATGTATCATTGAAGTGGATGAAAAATCTATTAAATATCAGTATCAATACGCGTAAAAGAAAATAAGAAAGATTATGAAAACAATTCTATGAGACTTTTCAAACTCGCCCATTTGCTTCTCCACAAATATTAAAAAAATAAAAAGTCATCAGGTGTTGTGCAATCTATTAATGAATGAATTGATCTATTGGTAAATGAATTTAAAAAAAGGTAACCACCAGTTATTAAATTGCTTGTCATAAATCAAGTGGAACGTTAACTTAACTAAAATTTCGACGTTGTTTGCGGAGGGAGAGCGGGCAGCGACGGCCGAGGGAGCGACCGCCCGCCCACGACTGGCGGAATGGCAGAAGAGCGGCTCCAGCGACGAAGGCGGGGGCGGGGCGAGGCGCCTGGAGGGCGCGGCAGCGGCGGATGGCGAAACAGCCCAACAGCGGAGCGGGGCGGAGCGTGAGGGCGCCCGCTTTATGGCCTGACGTCCCTCTTCCTGCGACAGGCCGCCGCATCCGCCGCGTCGCGGAGATATCTGTGTCTCGCCGTCTCTTTATTCGACGCTTTACTAGCGGCGCTACCGCCGCGCGGAAGGGGCGAGAGGCACGCCCATAAATCCATTGCGCGTGACAGTGCCACCTCCGCGGGCGCGGCCTGCTCATTATCTACTGCCAGCGCTATCACCCACTGGCGGCGGCGGCCGCGGGCGAACGGTTCCCAGGCTGCCGGCGGCCGACCGCCACGCGACCGCCGCCCGAGTTATTTCGTCGCGTTCCGGCGCGAACGTGTTAAAACGCTCGTGTAAACGCCCTTTAACGAATGTAATGTGAAGTCGGAGACAAACGACGCACCGTTCCAACGTAAACACCCCGCAGAAGCGCGTCCTTGCGGTTATGACAAACACCCCGCTGACTCGTTCATCACTCAGGATGTGGCTTCATACAGTAAGCAACAGGGAAATTAAAGTCCTGGTGGCAACAAATATTAAAAATTCAACACTCGGGCAGATAAATTAAGAATATCAAGGCTACAATGAATTTTACAAGATATTAAAAGAAAAATACGTTGTAATGAAAATAAAAGAATGAAACCCTTTCATGTCAAAGTTATCGTGCTGATGATATTAATTTTGAAACGATAGGCCCATATATCAAATTTTATTAAAAGACGTCAAAGATGTTCGTACAAGTTCGCGGGAATCAAACGCCGGATACATAAACCTAAAGCAGGATATCCATCTATTACCCCGCATGAAAGTAGCCTCTCAGCGTTCCCCAAAGGGCCGGCAGTAACCATTAAGTCGGAACCGCGGAAGTGGTTGTGGCAACACATTTTAGGCGCTGAGAGGAGTTAAGCGAGGAGCGGGCGAGGGCGTCTGTGGTGGAGGGTGCAACGACCGTCCTTAGCGAGGACACGCCGGAGCGGAGTGGCAAGGAATAAAGAAAGTGAAAGCACGGCCAAGTGAATACGAAGGGAAACCGAAATTGAAATCGTTAAGAGCGAATTGGACGGAGCAGAGGACTTGACGTGTGATAGACTACCTGGTTCTTGAGTAGAGAGAAAACAATAAAAACCTTGTAAGGTAGGGGACCTGTTTAATGCTAATAAAAATAAAGTAGCACATAAATAATTAAAAGAACAAATGATAAACAATCAACAAATATTGATAGAGAATATATATATGTGTGCGTGTGCGTGTGAAAAACGTATCCATATCGATTTTCAGTCAATTAAACCTAATGAACAAAGCGTAGCTTCACTTTCATCTCCATGTAGTCTCAGAACGACATTATCACCTGATCTAAATTAAACGAACGATAGAAATTCGATCTGAAAAGGCAACAAGAAACTTACTAATAGAAAAATAGAAATTGAGTAGAAAAGGCAAAGACAAATCTCAAATCGTTAGAGGCACGGCAGAGCAATGTGAAAATTTAAGAAGAAAAAAGGTAGAGAAGTGCAAAAGACAGACGTGACGTAGCGAGAGAAACGAGGAGGCACGAAAGGCAAAAACGAAAAAGCGGAAAGCAGAGAGGCAAGGGCGGAGGCGGCCGCGGCAGGTGAGAGCCCCGGAGGGCCGTAAGCCGGCGGCGGGCGCGCGCCCGATGGAGCCATCAGGCCGGGCAGTCCGCGCCGCAAATCCGCTGCTAATGACGCAATCGAGGCGGCCGACACGTGCGCCGCCGCCCCCGCGCTCGCTCCCCCCCCCCCGGACACACCGCCAACAGCTTACGTGGGATCGCACCGCCGCGCCACGCGGATCAAAACTCCGCCGCGAGGGGAGCGCAAGGGAAGCCGGCGACAGGCGGAGCTACATCTCAGTCAGAGGCCAAGTCAAAATGGATACATCCCAACCCCACTGCTGAGTACGTACCGCACCATTCCTAATGCAAACACCGTGCCTGTCATGAACAAGTTACTTAGCAAGACCAGACTTGCGAAGCCGGGCAATTTGCCTCCCCGAAGGTCGCATTTTGAAATACCGCGAAGAGAACAAGTCGGTCATCTCAATGAAAAGGCAGATAAATAGAAATGTATACCCAATGAATTGTATAGCACTCAAGAGAAGAGAACAAGATCTTAAAATTGTTGAAATATCTTTCTACGACGTTGTGGCTGAGAAAAATACTTCTGTAAAAATGTTGGTATTAAATAGAGGAGACCAAATATGCTACATATCGTAACACGTCAGTGACTAGAGTATTAGAATAAAAAAATACCTCGCTTCGTGACGATTCACCATGCATTTGGCTTTAAATTTTCATATGTAAAAAAATAAAAATTGAGGAACTGGAAATGATAAGCACTCGTATCCTATCGTTACATAATGTGAAACTATTATGCAAATCAAATAAATGTTTCGGCAATATTTCATAGTTATCCCTCCCGTGCATTCTTTGAAAAATGGTAGAACTTCACTGAAATTCTCTCACTCCGCCGCATACACTGCTATTTAATTTGCATAACCTCTGAAAATGCCCAACAGTCACGATAAGCGCACGCAGTGACCGGTTCGTAAAGCGAGGGTCTTACGGTAACGGGAGCCATGTTGTGGCAGGGCAGCGACACGCGCGTGCACGGTCGCTGTCTCTCCAAACAACCGAACGGCGTCTGAAGCGGCGCGACCTTCGCCTCCCCCGACCGTGGTCTCCATTCCCTCCGTGATTCCGTGACGGAGCCTACATCCACGCCCCCACTCCCACCCCACCCCGCCCCGCCCCTCATCCTCTCACCCTACCGGCAACCGGGCCTGCCTCTCGTGCGCCATGGTCGTTCGAGCCCGTGTGACGGTCGATTTGAGCAGCCAACAGCGACTCATGTTTCCCTTGTTTGCTATAGCGCCGCTCCGGAGATTTCGCGACCGCAGTCTCGCAAAGGGAAAACAGCGATTCCTAATTCCCGGCAATCTTACCGAGAAACGATGCATTTTTCCTGAGTGCTTCCTTTGTAACCGTAGTAGAGCAAAAATCGATCCAAGCAGTCATCTGAGAGTCATAAGTGGTTCTTGTACTAACAATAAAATAAAGTTAAATATTTAACCGTAATTATCTTACAACCTGATATTTACTCAATTAAAATTGGAATGCATCACACCTCAAAACATAAGCCAGATATTGTATTTTAATAAAAGGGAACCACATATTTCTTAAATGAGTGTGTTTCTGCTAACATTTCACAAGACATTTTTTTTAATTCCCGCTATCACACTTCCTAATTCTTTAAATGTGATGTCGACTATTTTCAAGAACACCTCTCCGGACCTTAAGATAACAAATTAACAATATATTATTTGACATACCTAAATACTAGGACAGCATTTTTCACTTGACACGACAAACACTTGTCTTTTACAACTGACAAAAACTCAAAAGTTAATTAATTCCATGTGATCCCAACTCTTGACATCAGGCGCTCGTTCATCGCATCTGTCGCAGTAAACGATAAAGAAGAAAGAAGTCTTGTTATTCACGGTCTCGCTTGATTGCAGTATTAAATATTCACATTTTAAAAGGTTACGTTATACAGATCTTATTGTTGACCAGTGTAGCCTAAAGTACGTGTGAATTTGGTCACAAGAAGCTTACAGTACAATTGTCATCAATCACCTCATTCCTGGTAATTAAAAAAAAATAAAAATCGTAATTTTAAATACACAGACATAAAATATGACTTTTCAACGAGTGTTCTGAGATAATCAGTTTGAAAGTTAAGAACATATGGCGTCGCATGCAGGCGCCATCACATACCCCCAGTGACCATCGCCAAGGGCTGTCGTATGGCAGGCATACGGGCGTAGGGCGTGCGGGCGCACGCGGGTGGGCGGGGCGCGGAGGGCGGTGGGGGGGGGGCGTCACCAACAGGTGTCGGCGCGCGGAAACGCCCGCGTATCGACCGATCGGCAGCGGTTGAGGTGCCGCGCCGCCGCCATCGAGCTCGCCCCGCTCCTCTTCGCCCCCGCCCCGCCCCTCTCCCTTTCTCCTCGCCCCCCACCTCTGCCCTCCCCATCGTCCCGCTCCTCTCCCCTCCTCACCACCCCGCTTCCCTCCTCTCCACAGTGTCCCTTTCCTCTCCCCTCTCCACCACCCCGCTCATCTCCCCTCTCCATCGGCCCGCTCTCCTCTTCTCATCATTCCGCTCCTCTCCCCTCCTCATCACTCCGCTCTCCTCCTCTCCTCATCGCCCCACTCTGCTCTCAATGCCCGGACCACCCCCTCCAAACAGCCAACTTATGACCAGCGCCGTTGTGGTTCGGAGAATACATTTTTTTCGCATGCTCTATTGGAGGTAAAACTTTTTGTCTACTAGTTGCATTGTACTGCTGGTTGGCGAGCTTTGAAAAACGCACCAATTACTCGCAGAATATCGTCCTCGGTGGTGCAGAGGCTTAGAGCAGCTTTCAAATTCGAGGAACAGAAGGCTGCAGTACAAATCCCATGTAAGACATGAGTGTTGAAAACGTATGGTTGGAAGATAATTGGCTTCTTATACTGCTACCTGTCTAATCTTAACATCAGGACATAGAAGAGTACGCCGCCTCCATCGCGTACGTTGAGAATTGAACGTGGTCTTCCAGTAATGAGCTCCGAAATAATTTTGAGGGTTTGCGGCATAATCATCTGTTTTCGACGATATACGAGACAGGCCAGATCAAACAACTTTGGAACACTTATGGATGTTACTCTTGATTCGAAAACATATGTTTTGATACATTTACTCAGGCAACTCTTATCTAAATTCGTAAAACTTCACAAAAAGACATTATAACCAAATAGTCGTTAAATTACTAATTATGAATAAAGGATACGTTTAAAGGTTCTTGACGGCGATGCTTAACGTTATTCTTTACCTTCACTCTTATGAAATATTCACAATGAAAAAGCAGCTATTCTATTCAAAAAGCATTAAATACATCTATTTGTTCACTTATACCTAACCAAACATGTATCTAAAAACATCATTTTCTTTAACGCGTTTGAATTTTAGTCTCTGTGAATTATACTTTTATTTCAAATACATATTGATTAATAAATACATTCAAACATTGCATACTTGTAAATTTTGCACAATCAGATAAAATTCGCTCAGTACATCCCCATCGAATTGGCCTCTTATTTAGGGCAATTAAACGAAAAAATATAGCATTCCTATGGCAATAACAGCTTCCTAACCGGTAGTTTCAATTGTCCCCATGATTTTACACCGCTTCTAATACACAATTATTCATGGATTTTGGATGTTCCTGTTATCTCGGATAACCAACCGCACGTGTTCACACATATATATTCCACGTAATCGACGCAAAGTCGAGTACAAATGACCATAGAAATTATCGATAATTTAAATACTCTATAACCAAAGTGTTGACCTAAAGTGAATGAACAAGGTCAACAGAAAATTCCTCAAATAAACACGTTGAAATGCAACCTATTCGAAAACAAGAGTTCTTGAAAGTCATGGGAATTTCTTGAATATGGTCAGTCGAGAAGATTTGTTTGGTAGGGCCGCAACATACATTTTCTTTATCCCATAAATCTCATTGTTACAAAAAAGTGTTACAATGATAACTAAAAATCCATATTTTTTTAAAATTTGAGTTGTTGATGCGTGAGAATAAATCACCGTTTAAAGGAGTTACATGTCGACAACTAAAATGAGTGATAGCCAGTTGCAGTCACTGAAAGTATACGCTGGTACAGTGGCATCGATTTCAAACAACAGAAATTGAAGTCGAGGTTTCTCACTGCTTACTAGGCGGATCGCGCCCTCCTCAAATTGCCAGCGACACCCTTCAGAAAAAATCCACTCCAAAGCGCGCGCCGCTCCCGCTGACCCCGCCCCGCTGGCATCGCCGCCGCTTCCGCCTCCGCCCCACCAGCCACGCTGGCGCGTCCGTGACTCGGGCGACGCTGACGGATGAGCGGCGAGCCTCCGACCCGCAGAGCTCTTCCCGACAACGAGCGGTTCGCCGCTGCAGTGGCCACCGCCCCTCCCCGTCCTCCACCCAAGACCCACTCCATCCTCCACCCCGCTCCACCCTCCGCCCAACTCCACCCTCCCCTCGCATCCACCCTCCCCCTGCTCCAACCTCTGCCCCGCTCCAACCTCCCCCCGCATCCACCCTCCGCCACGTTCCACCCTCCGCCCCGCTCCACCCTACTCCCCGCTCCACCCTCCGCCCCACTCCACCCTCAACCCCCGGCATTCCACCCTCCCCCCGCATCCACCCTCCCCCTGCTCCAACCTCTGCCCCGCTCCACCCTCCGCCCGCATCCACTCTCCGCCACGTTCCACCCTCCGCCTCGCTCCACCCTCCGCCTCGCTCCACCCTCCGCCCCGCTCCACCCTCCGCCCCGCTCCACCCTCCGCCCCGCTCCACCCTCCGCCCCGCTCCACCCTCCGCCCCGCTCCACCCTCCGCCCCGCTCCACACCACTTTACTCTCCGCTCCGCTTCACCCACCATCCGTTCCATCCACTCGCCCCCCCATCCACTCCACCCGCCATCCATTCCATCGCTCCGCCCCCCCCCCCACTGCCCGCCGTCGTCCGGCACCAACCGCGCTCCGCCCGGCACACACCGCCCTGCCTCGCCTTTCGTTCCCCCGCGACCTTCTCCGCCCCCGCGCCTGCGCTGAGAAATATCGCGGCTTAGCTTAGCGCATCCTGTGCGGCCGGGCTAAAAATAGCGTTCGGCCCGGAGGGTGGATAGGAAGTAAGTGGGGGGCCCATTATTTCTTCCGATGGCAAATGGGGGGAATAATTGGTTACTGGCTCACCGCTTTCCTGCTGCGATGCGATTGCGAGTAATTGACGAGCTAGTTTGACCCACGAGGGCAAACTTTGTGACTTTATCATATTCGTTAACGAAATGTTAAATTAGTCTTTCTTACTTATTATTTAGTTGGAGAGATTGCCATCGTGTTTAATACTTCCATGGTTCATCTAATCCTATTAGGTACACTGCATTTATTCATTAAGAATTTATATTTACTTTGCTAGCATTTCCAAGAGTTTACATTACCCGAAAAATAAACTTTATCATTAATACATTTTGATTTAAAAGTCGTTAACAGTTGAAATGAATTTGACATTTCGAAAATGACGAATCTCCATTTTTGTTTCTCTTCTGGTTTTACGTATCAGTGTACACTTGAAATGCTTCTCCACTACGCTCCCAAATTTGTGTTCATCATTGACGATATTCCTGTATTAAACCTTATCCGAAATCCATTAAATCGTATCTTAAACCATAAAACTGAATGTGGATTGCCTTCCTGAAAAAATGTTTCAAGGAGATATGTAATTTTGGAAATAAGCTCATCGATTTCGTGATTATCGATTCAAATTTTTGTTAATTCTGGGTGTTGAGTACTTTTTACGATTAAGGTAACAAATTACCATCAGATTTAGAGTTGGCTTTTACGTCTAGCATTTGCTTTTCTGCAAAAACTATTCGTTATGTTTTCAGTGAACGATTTCGCTCTCGTCCCTGTTTTCAGCAATTGAAACACAATGGTGTTTCTTTACATGCCATTCTGCGCAATTACACTCATTTCTGCGTTCAATAATTCGCCAACAATTAAACATCTTGACAAGCAGAAGGTTCTACCACCCTTCCTATTTTACTATTTATCAGCACTCTTCTGTTGGGACATTAATAGTATTGAGCTGCTTTCTCGTAAACAACCATGAGCAAAATAAGCGTTAGCTCAATTTCTTGTTGTATAACTTTATATTACCTTAAAATTTAAACTACTAGCAATATTTAAAAAATACAAGCCATAAAAATTTCGGACAAGTTGAAAAAAATACTTTTATTATTTCTCAAACGTTAATATCCACAATTCATAATACAAACTAATTAAATCTCAGAAAATTCAACTTTTCCAAGGCAATCCGGCTAATCACTCTTTGCAACCGCTTCCAGTTTGCTACCGTTCGCAAACCGGCGTGCTCGTTTCCTCATCAGCAACCGAAAGCACGGTTATTTTTCCGTTACGTCGTTTACACATACACACTCACACAAATGCCTGCTCTTTCCACAGCTTCCGCCGGAACGAAAGCTGTGAGCACGCCTGTCATAACAGAGGCGCGAGGACGGTCGGGCAGGCGGGCGGGCGTGTTGGATTCTAATCACTGACTGCGAAGCTCCAACCTCGAATGCGTAACAAGCGGGATAATTTCCGGCGGCCCCTCCGCCCCGTTCCTCAGGCGCCGGGTTGCGCGCACGTGGCGGCGCGCAGCGGAGGACGGGGGATGTCCTCCCCTCCCCTCCCCTCCCCTCCCCCGGCGCGCGCCATCCGACCTCTCCACGCCAGCCAGCTCTCCCGCTCTCGATGCTCGCTCGGCGCTCCCGCGATCTCTGCTCTGCCCCTTGCCGATCGCGTTACCCTGGAGCAGCTTTTCTCGTTTCGGCGCGATTGGTTGTCGTCGAGTTTCCTCTGAGCTTCATTTCTTTTTTCTTGAAATAATTTTTCGATGTCTGTTGCGACTTCGTTTAGTGAGGTTCTCGTTTGTTTCTTTGTTTTCTTGTCAATAACGTTCTCGCTAATGTTTTATACCTCGCTTGAACTTTGTTTTAGTTATATCGTGCGCCAGGAAAATCTCTTCGCACCGCGCCGAGTAAGGGCCTCCTATTAAAAATTGCATTTATGTTGGTAGCAAACAAATAGCTGGAAAACAAGTGAAGGCTGCGAAGACAAGTGAAGACACCTCCAGCATCTGTTATAATTGTTTTGAGTACGGTATTTACGTTTTCTTTTGTTAGAAGATGCATCTCGTGCAACCAACATAATTTTTGTTGCAAGCACTTTAACAAGCACGATGCCATTTCAGAGAGACTTTCCAGGCATGCTGTACTATCTCTGGGCCTATTTGCTATGTTTCTGTGATTAGTTTTTAGTTTTTGCACCCATTTTCACAGCCGATGTATTGCAAAATTTCCACTTAATCTCATCTCTCATCCCTTTTTGTCTTAGTTTCTTCAAAGTCTGTCCGTAATTTTCTTCAAGTTCTGTGGTCTATTAGTTATTTTTTGAAACTGAACAGCACCTACATTAGTTTATTTCCGTTTCTTATTCCTTTACATATGCAGTTTCATCTGTAGTACACTCCAATTATATCATTACAAATAACATCGTTTCACATACTTCGCTTTAATGTACTTTGTAACTTATTTCAGGTTTTCTAATACTTTTTGTAATTACACTACCTTATCGTACATTTCCCAACATTATTAATTTCTTCTTCTGACCTGTTTCATCAAATTGTAAACCTCTCTTCACCCTCTCTCTGAATTTGCACTATTACGACAGTGCAATTTCCATTTACTTTCTGATCTTCCTCCTTACCTTCATTAAACAACTTTTCTGCCTTCCCCTGATGATATTCTCCTTATTTGCCTCCCTCCCTCTCTAAGATATCTTCTCTCTTCGCCTCTTTACGTGCGTCACCCTTCGCCTCCCTCTGGACCAGGGAACGTGGGGTGGCGAGGAGGGGCGGGGCGGGGCGAGGAGGGGCGGGGCGAGGAGGGGCGGGGCGAGGAGGGGCGGGGCGAGGAGGGGCGGGGCGAGGCAGGGCCGGGCGGACGCCGGGGTCCACCACGGCGGCGGCAGCAGCTCCGAAGCGGCCCGGGAGGCGCGAGACCGGCTGTCGGCCGAGCCGGGATCGATACTGGCGCCGGGCGTTGCGACTGCGTCACCAGGCCGCCGCGCCGAGCGCCAGCGGCGCCGTGACGTCACACGCACCCTCTGCCCGCCGCCCGCCGGCCCGCCTAGCCCCTCGCGCTCGCGACCGCCACCGAACCGGACCACCGCGCCGGCAGGACCACCCGCCCGTTTCCAGATGCCCCCGTCCCGCTGCTCCCCACCACGCCCGCCCCTCCCCTCCCCATTCCAACGTAGGCCGCTTCGGCCCAGCTGCCGAACTCACCAATATTGTCGATTGGTAGACGGCGCGGTCACTGCACACGAATGTCGAGATTGCTCCACAACCTGCACACTGCTCTAGACTTAATAGACTGCTTTCCATGGAAAATGATCGATCCAAAAAGTCAGCACTGTGAACTGTAGAAACTGAAATACAAATCTTCAATACTCTATACCGAACCAAAATAAATTACGGCTCCTATTCAATATTCTTTTATCGAATAGTTGAATCCTTTTATTGTATATTTTCCCGTTTATTTAATTGTCCTTCCACATGAAAATGGACTGATCTTACCTTACCATCTTTGTGAAGCTAAACCAATATCAAAGTATCATTTTTAAGTTTTGCAAATAACTGGAAAATGAGTACGAAGGAAATCCAAACACCCATAAATATGAGAGTCAAATGACACTTCTTGTAGACGAGGAAATCATTAGCTAAAATGCGCTTTTTTTATTGCGAGAGGAGGCTGCAATTTTCCATAGCGCTTTCTTTCATGGAACACATAATGGTGTCAGTCTTTCAACATCCCAACATAGCCTGCTAACAGAAATTCAATTATCACTTTCTCCAAGCTCACACTTGAAATTTGATGACTAAGCGGAGTGGCGAGCCTAAAAGTTCGAACATCGCCACTCACTCGAAAGGCATTTTAAGTCGAATTTGGCATTTTCCATCCTAACACAAAATTCCGCTCAACGCGTACGTGGCGCAATTTTAAGAATACCGCTCCCCGAGCGGAAGAGAGCGAGGTGGCGGAAGGAAGCTGCAGAGGAGGCCCAAAAGAGCAGCGGCGCCCGGCTCCACCAAGCCGTTAAAGCGGACGCCGGTGGCATACTAACGACCCGCTACCTGCCTCAACGACCGAAAATAACGGCGCATCTAGGACGCCTCCATTTCCGCCACCCACCATATTAATCGCAGAAATTGCCGAGTATTCGTGAGTGGTAGTAGTTGATTGTCTGTATTGACACATTGGACATTCACTGTCAAAAATCAAATTTTCGATAATTTACAATACACCAGTATTCACTAAAAGTAATGTTGCTAGTCTTAAAAAGATCAACATTCTATTTCTTTGGACAGAATATTAAAACATAAGGCACAATCTTGGAGACTATTAAGGCGGGGCACTTCCCCTGTCAATAGTTTCTGTTCATCCTCCCTCAATAGCCTATTCTTCCCCCTATTATGCAGACGTAAATGTTTGACGATTTCGCTGATCAGAAAAAAAGGAAAGAACTGGCAACACGAGAGTGAGAGTAGTGAAAAGACCCCAAAATGACTTTAAATCGCCTAATTAATTCTCCCTAAAATATCGAATCACTTTTCCTCAGAAATTTTCAAACAATAACAGCACAAATTATCATTTTTGCAAAACGAATCAATTTGTATAACTACCAAATTGAAACCAGTAAAACTGATCATCTTTAGCATTCATCTACAACACAATGATCGAAATCTAGCTTTCGCCTAAAATTTCTGTACCCGTGAAACTACCGGAGTCCTCTTAGCTCACACAGGATGGGCCTAATGGAGAACGTGAGGTACAACCCATCGCTCGACTCTACGGATATGAGTAATGTCAGGGTGGGGAAGAGGAATCGCCTCCTGCTCCGGCATCCGCCGAGAATTTATCGTAAGAAACCATAAAAACGACTAATCAAACTATTCTGCCTCTAGAATTGTCATCTAGACAGAGCCAGCATCCGATGTAATTAATTAGATGATGTCGAAGGTTTACTTCTCGCCTCTATGTAGAACCTACCGCTCTACGAAGCTTCAAATGAGACTAGCAACACACACACGTACGCACATTAACAGACATGCACACTAACGCACACACACACTCACACTCATGCACCCGTAAGAACCCTGAATATTCCCTTAATTCGATGCTCCAGGGAAAAATTGATCACACTTCGGGACCTTTCCCTTCATGAGAGAACCCGGTGCAAAAGCAACTAAAAATATAGCTACCCGTCGGCAGTCTTTCATAGTGTCAAGAAGTTCCGCGAACACTTCTTTATGGAAATGGAAGTCTCGCGATTCTTCGTCCGTCACATGCCTTTTTCATACCTTTATGCAGACGACCCCTGCCTACTTCGCCGCTCAGATATCTCGGGAGTTTTATTGCTGGCGTTCGCTAGGCAGCGTCTCATTGCTTATTTACGCCGCCCGCGCCTCCACTTGCCTCCGCGGCTGCCGCCCCCGGAAAAGACGTACTCGCAGCATTAGCGCGATGAGCAACGGGGCAGAGAAAAAGTGGGGGGCCACGTGGCGAGGTGCGTTCTGGGAAACACGTTTCAAGGGCTACTTGTCGCGCTTCTAATTGCACGTAATTATTTTGAGATGTGCTCATTTCATTGTAATTTATACTTACTATATTTCATATGAAAACACTGCAACGCAAAGAAAAATAAAGAGAACATGTACTCGGCTTGGCGTCTTTAAGAATTTCTATGCACAGCACATCTTTGGATAAAACATTGAGTGCAGTCCTAGGGAACGATGGGATGCAAACCTGACTAATCTTCGCAAGATAGAGGTAAAAAGAAGATTTATTTAGTGAAATTCATGTCCCTTTCACTCATTTTTAAGTGTCTCCTGTTATTTTCCATAATATACTGTGCTACTCGTCCCTTGGATAGAAATTCGGTCCAGGTCGTAGATACAGGTAAGTCTGGGCCCTAAGGCTCAACACTACATGTCATGATCATAGATCTTGTTCCGGCTGGGGCGGTGGCCTGCTTTGGACGAGAGAGAAATCACACACAAACCAAAGTGTAGGTCGACGCCAGATCTCGCATTCTAACGGGGGAGGATACCGCACCTCCCGGGTTATACCACACACTACACATTCGGGTCTAATGTCCATAGTATCTACGCACTCAGAAACACTAAACAATCAATCAAAATAAAACTGAAGGATGCGCATCAGAGATGCGCTTCGATCATTTGAACCACTTCATTAATTGCACAAAATGCACGATCTGAAGGTCGGCTTGAATTAGAAGGAAAACATATTATTATTTATCGTATTTTTTCCTGATCATCAAGATGGTAGATATACATCCTATCAACTTACGACCAGATATTTCTCGCTTTGGTTCTTCTCATAGAAACATAAACAACACTCATCTGATGAACGTTGAATGAAATATTATGATAATGAATATGATTTCGTAGAAGTACTTGTATTTGACGGTATTTCATGGAATTACACTTTAATTCTCTAGTTCATTCAATTCACGTTCATTATCAATACTTAAATAGTCTGTAAATAATTGATCTCGATTGTGAATCGAGGCTCCAGAATCTCTCGTTAAATTTATTACAAATGAATTATTATTATTATTATTATATATTATTATAAATGGAGTCATGCTATGAAGAATCCAAAATAATGACAAGTTGTCAAATGCTTTCGCTTGAAATCGGCACTTGAAATCGTCACTTGAATTCTAAATGTAAACGTGAAACATTTAAATTATTGAAAACTCATTAACACTAAGAAGAATGAAAATAATATACATTTAGAAAACTGAACTAAAAATAAGGCCAGGAAAAAGATTGATTGTTAACACGAGATCGGGATCAAAGAGCAATAACAGCACACACGAAGCAAACTCAACGACAAAATATGCAATAAACAGGAATCACGACCATCAACCGATGGAAACCACCAGAATGCAATCCTATCTCACCAAAAATAGAGCTGATAACGAGGCAAACACATAGACAAACTAAACAAGCTACAATACAAATGCCGCGATAAGGAGCGTAAGCCCCCTCCCACAACACAAAAAAACAACAACAGAAAATCGAAAGATAAACCCGAGAGAGAGAGAGAGAAACAAAATACAAAAAGCGAGAAACTGAAAAATCGTCGGCCGCGACACGAGCATCGGAGGGTCGCGGGTCGAAACCGGCCGAGGGCAGGTGGAGCGCCGCGATCGCCCCGGGGCACGACAGCATTACGGGCACATCTGAGTTACGAGATGTTCGGCAGCGGTACTGCACGCTCCGGCCGACCCCCGACCTTCCGGCAGGTAACGCACATACGTTTACGACGTCCGATATTTCGCGATTTTATTGCCTCATCATTCGTGGACGCTCGCCTCCCCCCCCCCCGCGCGGGAATGGCTGGCGCGCGCGTAACGACGCTGCCGCCGCCGCCGCCACCGCTTTCAGCCACGTCGCAAACTTTTTAGAAGGTCGGCGATATTTCGGAGCGGAAGGCTCCCGAGTACCGCTTCCGAAACATTATGATCCCTTCGGCCCCGCTCGGAATTACCCGCTGAGAAACGATAAACCCGCGCGCGCCGAATAAATCCAGTCGGGCCGCCCGGTTTCTTACCGGAGCTAACGCGCGTCCGACAATACGGGCCTTCTGCGCGGCCGCGCGCTGCGCCGTAATTTCGGAAATATATAGCGCCTCGCTGCACGTAAAAATTTATATTTCTCGAGGGAAATATAAATGCATCAGTGTAAGTATACCTATATTTAAAATGACATAATTCACTCAGGGATTGTAGAATTGATTTAGCATAAATGTTACATATTTAGAGGAAAAATTAATCAGGTAATTCAGGTAAATTAACTTGAGTAAATATGTAGAGAATTTTTCCAAACATTCTTAATATATAATTTTTTCTTTTTTAATTTTTGCAGGCAAAACCACAGTTGACCTAAAGTGCTATCATTATTATGTACGACCTTATTAAATGCCATTCCCATAGATTTTTCCCCAATGAATAAGTAATTTCATTTGATAAAGTAAAGCTCTTGTGATATACGTCAGTGATTTTTTACAATATTTCTACTATTTTCGACATATTTAAGTAGTTTGTGTAAGTATAAGTACTTCTCTATATTCATTTTAGAGTATATTAAAAACTTCCTCTTCGAAAACATTCCACCGCATTCATTCTGTGAGCTTATGAGTAGATGTAAGACTACATACCTACCACATTCTCAATTTTTCGATCAATCGATGACAGAATATAAATTTTTATGCCAGTGTCATTAACAGTCATGATTTCTTAGTTATTCCTCAATCATGAGAATTATCCTATCAGTCAGAAAAAAGTGACAACGCTTCTGAAATAATTTTTCGCAAACACAAAACAGACGGAAAAAATTGACAAGATTATCGGAACCTTAAGAAAATTGCATGACGAATATAGTCATGCACTAACTCTGCACACAGAAAAAAATGAAAATGGAAAACGAGTAAGACTGCCAGTCTTGGCAGTGTTGGCATGTCACATGCTGGCATGCCTGACCTGAGTTACGAATAGCGTGCCACAGCCCCTCCGTCGTTCAATGAGCGGAGACGCAGCGGAGAGGAAGGTGGAAAGGAGGCTTTATGAATTTGTCTAGCGGCGAGGGCTAAGCGGCGATGGTCTAGCATTAAAGAGTGAGTATCTAGGGTGAGGATATCGGAGAGGGTGCATGTAGAAAGTGATTTTGCAGAACGACGGCGACGATATTAATTAAAAGCCAAAAAACAATTAAAACTGTGTGACGGGGAGGAGAAGGGCAATGTGTGAACGGTTTCTTAGGTCTCTCTACCCTAACTCATATTATGAAAGGGTAGCCATGAGCGTTTTGGTGTGAATCGGTATGAAAATACTCGCTCCCGTGTTATAAAATCTTAAGAGCAAAGGCAAATAAGTTCCTGATTTTATTTCTCATCGTGCCCTTCGGGAAGGAATCGAATTACTACTGCGAGAACATTGCACAGATAGTGACACTTTATGTATATCCAGAATCAAAACAAGGGGTCATCTCAGCATTTGCTGAATGGATCAGGGAAACTAGACGAAAAACTTGATAAAAATGAGAGTCATTGATCCAAAAACTGAGGTACAATAGTTTCATACAAATACTAATACATTAAACATCATTGTTACCGAGAAGTGATGATCAGATTTCGCATTCTGGAGGCCGGGGTTCACTCCCCGAGCCGGCCATCCCGACCAGGATTTTCGCGGTTTCCCTCGATCATCCAGGTGAGTGCTGGGAATGTTGTGGTGAAAGGCCACGACCGCGAAACCGGCATCGCTAGCCGAATTCGTTAACCACGTTAAGTCACGAAGGTTAAGCAAATTCGAGATATCACGGATTGTTGCTTGGGTGACTGACTAGGAATATCAGGATCTAACGACGCCGCGACCAACTGCCCTTTACGGGACACATAATGTCTAAATACAAATATTTTCTAACTGTAGAGAAACAGTTGTGTACCAAAAAACATGTTATTTTGCACTTAAAGTTGCGTTTCGATTTTAATCGTCTAATGCCCTCGGGCAATGTGTCATAAACTAATGCACTCTCAGAAATGTCTGCGTTACTTTTAATGTAAAGTACATGAAAGTAATTTTCATGCACGTAAATTAAAATTAATGTAGACAAGTAAGTTAAGTCAACAGTGGTACATTAAATCTACATTGATTTTAATTTAAGCATTAAATTTAATGTACGTGTACATTATTCTCCCTTTAATGTACAATGTCAATTAAAATTCATGTACATTCGTACATTAAATGTAATGTAATTTCTGACGGCGTGTGCGTGAAGGCCGTCGCGTGAGGCGCGGGCGGCGGCGCGGAGAGCATCCGCTCGCGTGCGGCGCCGCCGGAGAAGCTCGCGCCTCCGTTATGGATCGCCTCCGCCAAGAAGGGGCGACGCCGCCATTCACTACGATGGGCAGAGTGCGCGATCAGGTAATGAAGAGTAGGGGGGGGGTGACGGAAGTGATGAATGCGAAGAAAAGGCTGAGAAACGAAAATAGGCCATGAGTGAAGCACGCGTCAGAAATGAAGAAAAATTGACAAGGAAGGATGTAGGATGCATTTGCTACAAAGGGAAAGGATAAAAAGTAAATAATATCCAAGGTGCCAGTCGAAAAGACTGATCTCGAAAAAGGAATGAGAGGAAGAGTGAGTCAACAATGCAATGAGCGAGAAGGGATTTTGACCGAAGGTGCAGGTGGCGTGCGTTTTCGAAGGCGAAGAAATAATGGTACGTCATTCGCGGAAAAATAATATGAAAAAGATTAAAGGAATCGACAAGTTAAGAGTAGGTTAGCGAGGAATAAAACAAAGTTACTATGTTAACCGACGGTTGGCACCAAGGGCGGATTAAGAGGGGGGTGCAATTTTACTTCGATCCCTCCCCGAAATGTTTTTGAATCTTTTAAAACTTAATTTTCTAAAAACAATGTATGTTATCGTAATGCTGATATTCCTTTTGATGTGATACAAACAATATATGGTAACTGTTTTGAAAAAGTAAAATTGACAAAAATGTTGCCATTCGGCAGGAGAACATGTTCCGCCCCTTGAATCCGGCAGCGGTTAGGGCTATGAAAGAGATCAAGTAACAGCAAAGGCGAAGAGCAAAGATCCTGCGGCGGGGCCAGAACGAAACGAATAAGATCGAAAGAGGGGGGCTGCAGCGAGGTCGGGTGGGGAGCCGGCACGGCCAGGTCGGTCTCCAGAAGCGGAGAGGCGCGGGGCGGCGAGGGAGGGACGGGGAGGGCAGTGGGAGGGGGAGGGTGGAGGGCGAGGGATGGTGTGGCAGGGAGTTTGTGGCAGAGACGGTGGGAGAGGGCGGGGCAGGGAGGGCGGGGGAGGGCAGGGAAGGGAGGAGGAGGAGGAGGAGGGAGGGAGGGGGAGGGAAGGGCAGGGCAAGGGCGGGGGCGGGGGACGCTGAAGGGGCTGGGGAGGGCCGATTCCCGCCCGCTCGAATAAGCGGAGGTGGCGTATCCGCCGGCGGGGCCAGGGAGCACGCGCCTTCACCCGTTGCGCCCAAGGCGCCTTCCGCCAGATTGGCAATCACCTCACGGCGGAAATGAAACGAGGAACAAGGCAGACGCCCCAGATGCCGTGTGTGTACAGCCGCCAGCGCCTCGCCGTGGATTTCGAAAACAAGAAAATGACAATCGATTGCCGAATACAACGGAAAACCTCACCGTGCAACATTTATACCGACAGACGGCGGAGAAGCAGTTTGCAAAAAATTTGTTCGGGATGTAGGTTGGAACTTCTCTAAAGATGCAGGGTTTGCCTGGTAGAAATCATTACCTCATCAGTTTTACGTCAATCATTAAAGAAATATAGTGTCTATAGTACTTGCGATATTTATTACGTCCCATTCCCCTTTTATATAACAAATAATAAACTATCCAAATATGACAATATAACCGCGCATTTACAGCTATTTCATTTGGTTCTTGTTTTGTTTTTTCCCTCTTAATTAAATATTATGATCTAAAATACCAACAATGAATAGCAACTCTTCGTACATTTAAAATTTCAATGGCAGGAATATTTTTTTATTATTACAACTCTGATGCAAATAAAAATTAAGTATCAGCCGCAAGCCTCCCTCGAGAGCCTGATCCCGGCATTACCTGCGTGAATTGACCGCGCCGCCAATGCTGTCGACGCCGACGAGGCAGTAGCGTGCCGGAAAGTAGCGTGGATGCTAATATATCCGCCCCGGAGCACGAGAATCCGCTCCGGCTGTTTAAGACACGACCTCCTCCTCCTCTATTACGTGGTCGCTGCAACATAATGCTAGGCTACCACTGAGAAACGATGCCAATTCTGATGACGGGTTCTCGTGATATCTTACTATCGCGACGGGCTTGTAACCTCTGCGATCGCATCTTCAGGTTCATTCCATCAAAAATTTAAGACTCCCATAAATATAGTTTGCGTCAGTGCCAGTCAGATAAATATCACTCAGAGAAACTACCAAAATGTAAAGAAACCAGGAACTACCAAGTGAAAAATAACTCCTATTTGTGTTATGATCTGTACTTCATTGCAGTCTATCTTTCATAAGAAATCTAAAAGCACCTAGAGTCACACTTACGAACATTTAAGATCTTTTATTCCTTGTTTAAAAAATACTGACAATTAAACTGTTGATTCAACACGAAATCTAAAAGAAACAAATTAAAAAAAAAAAACAGTTCCATAATTCTCATTTCCAGCAGAATGAATAATCTCGGAGTATATAATTTAAATCTTTTCAAAGGCAAAATATTACCAGTGCCGTTAAACGAAATATTAATGTTGCGAAATATTTCGATCACACGAAATCAATACGTTATGCTCGCTATTCCGAACTCACAGCATTATTTACGCGTAACAATCCTCCCTCGGGAGTCCAATCACACGCCACATCCGACGCGGCCGTTTGCGTTTTAGTGGAGTTGACAGCGATGACGTTACGTTATTGGTCGACCCATTACAAGAGAAACAGCCCAATATATATCGAACGCTGATGCAAAATATGTGGACGAAAACTTTTCATTTTCACCCTTTCTCTCCGACTCAGGGAAATAATAATGTGAAAATATCAAAAGAGCTGTCACGCTTTCATTTGGCAAAATAAAGTAATTAATAGGCCATCTTAAATTTTCAAATAAAGTAACAATTTTAATAATTGATGTTGAAATAGTTGGAACATTGGATACATTTTAAAAAATATATCCAGTGCTCCACCAATATTAGTTTATGTGTATATATAATTTTAATAATTATAATAAATTAATTCAAAATGAAAAATGTTAAAAAATGAAAATGTAACCCGTGCGTAAGATGATTTGTGTTAGTTTTTTTGTTTGTTTTCACCCTCACACTCTATCGGGCGGCAACCTCGACTCGTGCCTGCACCTGTTTCGCGCACTTGTTACTGTACTCTATCTAAATGCGCACTGTTGTAAAATTAAAAAAAAAGATTATCTATCGCACATGCATCTGTTCGTGTGTGCCCAGTCCTCGTATGCACTCTCCACATTCCCAAATATCTGGTAACGTGCCTTCTCCCATACAGCTTCCCACGCAAAGAATGCTTTCGGCCAGCGGTCCACTTTTACTAGCGAAAACGCCGCACTGGCTCGTGCAGGAAATTACTCGCATTCTTCGCGAAAGTATGCCGGCGCTGAATCAAAGTTGCGAGAGACAAAAAGGCCGCGTAACGGATGCCACCGCCCGCTGCAATGGACGCAAAGCATTAAGTCATTTGCCGGCGCCACAATGCTAACAGTTTGCGAGCGCGCTCGCCTCGAGTAGGCACCGCACTGGGAGGGAGGGCCCCGCGAACAGGCTGCTCACGGTTAGCGGAGAGGATTCAGGCCGCTTCGCAATAGCCCGCGACAGTGGCGGATCCAAAGGCCTAAAGAAACAAAATAAAACGAGAATAGTGCAGGAAAAATAAAATCATTTTGCCGTCGTCCTTTATTTGGCGTAATTGATTTATATATTAAAAATATTAAAATTGGTAATTATTAAAAAATTATATTGTATCGTATCATATAGGCCTACATACTGCAAAAGTAATATACATTACAATAACATATATAATAATTATTTAACAAAATTCTATAATGCCCCCTGTAGTTTTTTGTTTTGTTTTTTATAGTTTTTTGTTGTTTTTTATAAAATTTTAGTAAGTTGCATTTTCCGTAACCTCGTAGTAGTTTTTGAATTCGTTTCCATTCTTATTATTTCCTTTTTTCTATTTAATATTCTTTCGTTCAAGTATTTATTATTCATAGCACAACAGACAGATTGCAAAACAAAGAGTGAACAGAGTAGCGTAGCTATAAGTGCATTGGTTTCGGCTACAGTTTCTTGACGTTCTCTTTTTTGCCGCTACAGGTTCATAGTGTTATTCCTCTTCCCGTTGGCATTGTTTGTAAAGCGCACGTATCTGGCGTTCCCGTTCGCGTACTCGCCTTCGAATTGCCGTTCGCGTTCGTGGGCTTTTGTGGAGCGGCCTTTCGTTCTGGCGGCCGTTCGCCGTTGACCGAAAAGCGAGAGAGAACTCTGGCGGAAATAGTTGGCGGCGCCAGCTGCCCTTGTGAAGTAAGTCTCTTTTAAAAATCGCTGACAGGAAGTCGCAGGCTGATGGTTAGATCGCCTGAAAAAAAAATTCGAAGACCAGGAGGTGAAGGAGTGGTAGGTTGTGGAAAGTCTGTCTGAGGTGTTGGCTAATAAACGGCTGTGATTGCGGAGGTGACAGTCACGTTTACAGTGGCAGTGGCGGTGGTGGTAGTGAGTCTAGCATGTTCCAAGCCTTCCGTCGATCGAACATAAATCACTATCTCGGTGTGACGGAAAGACAAAAGTGTTCTTTTGTTACAGAACACATAAAAGTATACGGTAAGTCGTGTCTACGTAAACTAAGAGTTGTACAAAGATTGTTTCTCATATATTTTTAAAGGTGTATGCTCGTAAAAGTGTGTCGACATAAACAGTTTCATCAGTACCCCCGTCTGGGAGTCACTATCGTTACGGGATAACAACTCGCAAACAAAGGAAATCTCCCCAAATTGCGAGGTGATTCTCGGTTGTCCGGACGCTACCGCCTCAAAGATTGGTTGGCCAACGTTTGTCTTGAAAAACGAGGAACACGTTTGTTCTGATCGGCATTGTTCTACGAGTGAGAAAACAATGTCGCAACTAGATTTTCTGTTGCCCGATACTCTCTCCAAATATTCCACTAGAAGTCGTCGGACGCCAGAGAAGAGTTCGAGTATCAGCTAACAGGAAGAAGACTCGGTGGGAAGGAGCGTAGGAGATGTCAAGGTGGTAATTCTGGGTGGTGATTGTGGTACAGGCAGAGATGGTGTAACCCGAGGCCGTTTGAAGACGAGTCAGAATCGAGACCTGACGGTTCTTTTATAATGTCAAAGAAGGGAATAAACTAACCGACGTAAATGCTGTTATAGAAATATTAGTATTTATGTTTATGCCATCCCTAATAACGCGGCTGCCCAGTAAAGTAAGTCGTTACAATTGCCCCTAAGAGATAGGGAGAGAAATCAAACAAACTTTTGGAATGACTTTCCAATAATATTTGGACGGCTAAGTTCGTCATCTGTTATTCGTTAAACAGAACTTCAAAACAGACATGTTCAAAGTACAAGAAATGAGTATGATACTGAAGAATCATCTCATGTTGGCAAAAATGCTACGAATAAGAATAATTTCACTACATTCGTGGGGATCATTCAATTCCCAACCTCTACTGAAAACATTTATTTGCTTTATATCAATACATCGGTAAAAAAATCTCTTAAAAAACGTTGGAACGTTAGTTCGAATAACTAAATATACTTTCAACAAAAATACACTTTATAATCGAATTACAATATGACTCGCAAAAATACACTACGCAAATCTTTATAAACAATGAAACTGAAACGATAATTCAGAACACTACAAGAGAATATTCAGAAATAAAAAAAAAACTTTTTTTACCTTTACATAAGCGTTGCATGTAGTTCCTCCAGATCTCCTGAGGTTGCGACCGCAAAGCACTGTGAAGAAATAAAAATTCAAGAAATAACCAGTAAAATCCATTAGTTGTCAATGAGTTTTGTGATGTGATAAATACATTTTGAAATCTTTGTAGAAGAAAACTTACCGTGAATTGTCAATAACCCGCTGTTTCCATATATGGATAACTCCAATTCACCTGTAAAGAAAGATATTTGTGAGACGAGGTACGAAAATACAACGTGTAAAATTAGTTTCCAGAAAAACTACATAAAACAGAGAATGCAACCGTATGGCAAGAAGGAAGTAATCAAACCAACTAATAAAAATTGCCTTTCGTGACACATGCTACAGCATAAAATGAACAAAACCATCTCCTGAAAGTGTCAAGCCCCAAACACTGCAAAGATATAGCGACTTGCTATTAATCTTCGCAAACCTTTCTTTTACGTGTAGCGAGAAGTGGCGTCATTTCGCACGTTTCCTATTCAATAACTAGGGAAGAAACATGGGAGAACTCATAAAATTCTTGATATACGCGTTTTATTCCCATAATTTTGTAGTATTTTCCATTTTCCCCATTTATTTCCCTAAATCTGCAGCATTACTAATTGTCGCATCGATAATTGCCAAACTTTCAAAGAAAATTACGGAAAGATCTGTAACAATGAGTGCCATCTTTTTTATATTGTCTCAATGAAAAAACGTAGAATTAACAGGTTCTAAAAATAATGAGAAGCTGGAAAGATAGATAGACCAAAAACTATTGTCAAAAACTTAAAACTACCTAATAACCGCCTGAAGTGTATTTATTAAAGATATTTAGGATTTTGAAGTATTTATTGTGATCAAGTGCAATATTGTGAAAAATATTAACTAATTACAATAATTACTACTGGAACTTGTTTTTGTTAGAAAATGTTTGAGAAATACCAATAATTATTACCATTTAATAACCCTATTGAGCAAACATTCATTGATGGGTTACTTTAATACGTACTTTATTGAAATTCCGCAAATTACCTTCTAAAACAATTAGCACGCGTAAAAAAAAAAGTCCTTAGATTTTACGGGACCTTGCCCTATCATGATTCTTAAGACGCATCTGATAATTACTATTTTAAGTACAACACACTGACGAACCCTCTTCTACCTATGAATAATAAGTTGAGTATTATCTAAATAAATATTGAAAATATTTCGATGTTGTGAATACAAGTCTCTACTTTCTATGGTTCATTGGGCCATCAACGCAGATCCAATGACTATTATTCGAAGTACACCGACAAACCAAAATATGTATGATTAGGTCGACAAATTTTCTTACCCCCCCCCCCCCCAAAAAAGTAAAATAAAATATGTAAAACATTTCCTTCAAGTCAACAACATCCGCAGAGCAGATCTAATTGCTATAATTCGGCTGGCGCACGTGCCACCTGGCGCGTACCTTGCGGCGCGCGCTGCGGGGTGGCGCCGCCGGGCGCGGGCGCCGGGGAGGCAGCGGGGACGGCGTCGGGGGTGGCCGGCACCTGCGCGCCATCGCGCGGCCGCCGCCACGGAGCGAACCTCCGCGACGCCGAGCGGCGGTGGCGCGTGCTGCCGCCTGGCGACGAGAAGGTGAGGCAGCGGCGCGAGCGCGACCTCTGCTCCACCAGCGCCAGCGGGCTCTCCGCGCCGCCCTCCGCCGGCTCCGCGCCGACGCGCGCCGACGCCGAGGTCGGGTCGCCGCCGTCGCCCGCAGCTGCAACGAGGGGAAAACAAGTGTGATGTGGTTGGAGTGCACGAGGAGGGGACGAGGGGGAGGGTGAAAAGGAAATGGTCGACAATGACTCATGCTACTCAATGTGATCGTCCAAATCTTTCTAAAGAGAAAGCTGAGCTGTCCTTAGAATTCATGCGATACTCATGTAAAATGATACCTCAACACTCAATTCACGCTCTGACTAATAAGATTAAAGTGAAAGTGATGACGCTCCCCATTTTTATATGACTAAAGCGAGGTTTTCATTTCCAATTCCTTTCATATTACGAATACTTCCAAATCAAATGTATACCGATTATAATTGTGTTTACATGTCTGGTTATTATGGGAGAGTAAGGATAAAATTAGTGTGGCAATTCCTCTCGGTTTCCGTAAAATTGTGTAGTAGGATTCATATTTCAACTTTCTTTAATTTCATAATGCACTGTAGGATCATGTTACCTTGCCACGTCACATTGAAAGCATTAAGTTTCAAATACACTTCCGTGTCATCGTTTCAACAGAATGATTAACCAACGTGGCATTCGACTTTCAATGCTGATAATGTAGTTGCTTCTCATTAAGTTTTTATTTATTTATTTATTTATTTTACGTCAAAAACAGTTAAAATAGCGCATGACGTGCTCTTTGGGGAAAAGTGAATTGTGTGCACATTTTCAAAATTCTGCGATCCCTACACTAAGTCATATACTACTTAAATTTTGAAAGAAAAAAAGCTCCCATGTAATAATATCGATTTTCAAGGATAAATAAGCAATACATTTTGGCTCTTATCCATGTTGTCCTTCGGAATAATACTTCCTGCCGCGACATGGAAACGATAGTTTGAATAATTGTATTTCCCACTGAATTCTAGACGACGTGCACAGA
The DNA here is from genome assembly GCA_011170035.1 of Teleogryllus occipitalis. NCBI lineage: Eukaryota > Metazoa > Arthropoda > Insecta > Orthoptera > Gryllidae > Teleogryllus > Teleogryllus occipitalis. Next base: position 145,160 of record BLKR01001206.1, on the reverse strand, counting down.
AAATGAAGTTACATTTATGTCGAGAAGCAAAACAAGGGGCCATCTCAGCATTTGCTCAATGGATCAGGAAAATTGGACAAAAAACCTGATCGAGATGGGGAGCTTCATTGCAATTGTTTAAGAAATATAATTTGCAAAAAACTGAGTACGTACTGGGAATTTTATAATTAGCGTATAATTAGTTGCAGTAAAACTAACACAGTAATATCTGTAATAGCAACATAATAACTAAGTAATAATAACATGTAGCTACTACAGTGAAAAGTTGTTTCTTCTTGTGTACAAAACAATCTGAATTAGGCAAACCTGCATATAATTAAAATTTCAAGAAATCTCATTTTTCGATTCGTAATGATTTGGGGGCTTCGACTATTTCCCCCCTCTTTTATTTTTTGGACGCTTTTCCTTTAGCTCAGTCATTTAGTTAGCAGTTCGCTCACCAGATTGCGCGGGGGTGAGGTTGCACGGGCGAGGCGTGGCCGAGAGCGGCTGCTGGCTGAGGATGTGGCCCTTGCTGAGGCGCGGCGTCTTCATGAAGTGCATGCGGTGCGAGTTCCACGTGTCCTCCGAGGACGACGAGTGGCCCGCCTGCTCGTCGGAGGAGGAGGACCCGGCGACGGCAGCGGGCGGAGCGGCGTTGAGGGCGGCGGGGCCGGGCGCGGATGCTGCGACGGCCGGCTGCTGGCTGGGCAGGGCGGGGATCCGGAAGGGCGGGGACCCCGCCGGCCGCGGTGCCGCCGGCTCGGGGCTGGGCGGACTCGGGATGCCCGCGGGCAACGTCAGCCCGCAGAGGGCCTTCACGGGGACGGCATCGGGCGGCGCCTGCCAGCCAAAAAAATTACATGAACAGAACGCACAGAAGAAACGGAAGTCCTCCCTGCGACAGTCTAGGACAAATCAATGATGACAACACAAGGTATAGATTTTTCTACTGTCATTTCAAAAAATAATAAATATAAAGTTGTATTACAGTATTACAATTCATTAAATAACGCAAAAGTACAAAATATGCATCATCAAAGTCCGGTTAGCAAGGACCATATTATATTTTACTACAAGATTACTTCGCTGACTTCCATCCTTATAGCAGCCAGCGAATTTGAGTATTAATCGCAAAGGAAACTTTGGAATACAAATTACACAATTAATTTGAGTAAAAATAAAAGCTGCTCCACGGATTCAGCAACCGCCGAGTAGCGAGACACCGCTCGCCCAATCCCAAATAGCTCATGTGTTCGGCGAATGTTCGCTTCTTTTGATATGTTCAAAAGACCGGCAAGCGGTGGGTAGGGCGAACCCCGAATGTTCATCACTCGGCAAATAGCAAGTAACTTATCCACAATACTTGGGATTCAGCGAGTGGTTGCTCGCTACTCGCCGAATAACGAATGTGGTGAGTCGCCTTAATACGAATCGCTTTATTTGAATTCGTAATCCTTGAAGGGGGGTGTCAACTACTCTGACGGGGAGCTAAGTTGAAGAGCGTGAGTTCCCAAATTCACACCGGCACTCACTTCCGTCCGAAACTGGCGGGGCGAGGGCGTGTTCCTGCTGGCGCTGGTGTCCATGTGGACGACGCAGCCGTGGCCGAGCTGCGCGAAGTGGTCCTCCTCGCTGCGCTGGGCCGCCGCCGCGGAGGCGGACGGGGTGAAGCCGCGGGCGAGCGGGAAGTGATCGGGCAGGAAGTTGGCGAGGCCGTAGCGGATGGTGCTGAAGCTGGGCAGCAGGGCGCCATCGGGGGGCGGGGCGGGTGCTTCGCGGCCGTCGTGGCAGTCGTCTCCGCCGCTGCGTCGCGGGCGCGCGCGGGGGGTGGCGGAGATGCTGGCGGGGCTGGGGATGCCCTCGGGCAGAGTGAGCCCGCCGCCGCCGCCTCCGCCGCCCGCCAGCGGGTCGCGTGGCTGCGCCGTGGCGGCGGCGCGCGCGGTCGCGTCCAGCAGCCACGTGCGGCCGCGGCCTCGCCGCCGGAAGCCCCCGCGCCGCCGCAGCGTGAACGTGTCGTCGTCGTCCAGCTCCTCGCCGCTGGTGGAGGCGCGGCGCACGCCCGTGCGCCCGCTGCTGCCCGTGCTGCGCCGCCCGCCCGACGCGAACACGCGCGTGCTCACGGGCGTCGTGGCGCAGGCCGAGGTGGAGGCGGCGTCCAGGGCGAAGGCGCCGTCGCCCAGGCCGCGCACGGAGCAGCCGCCGCTCGAGGGAAGGCCGCCCGCGGAGCGCGAGCGCCGGCGGAGGCTGCGGCGCTGCCGGCGGCGGTCCTGACAACACCACGCCCACTTTACAACACGTTCACGTTCTATCAAGTAACAAATCACACACAACTAAACGTAAAGAAAGCGGCAAAGGCGATCGTCTTCCACCTTCAGAGCCTAATCTCCCACACAACAAACAAATTGTGGCGATTATGAAATTACTTCTTCGCTGTCCGGGTTGACGTCAATGCCCTGATGAAGCCTGCGACATGTCAGGCGAAACGTCGGCCTCTCAGCCCACTACGCGGCGTCACCCGGACAGCGAAGAAGTCATCGACTCGAGCCGCGGAAGCCTACGCGTATATAGATTATGAAATTAGACACGGGGTATTCACAACATCATATCTCTCTCATGTTATTAATTTCACCTTTTGTCCGTTTTAGATGTGTTCCACTCAATGGTTCATACAAGTGTAAAATTAACATTTAGTATGGAATCCATTGTTTACACGAAATATAATACAGAAGTAACCATCTAAAAATGATTATTAATTTAATTAGAAAGAATTGAACGATTAATCTCAACTGAAATATTTTTTGCAGCTATTGCGGTGAGACTTCCCAATTAGAGACCCTTCATATTAAAGATATCAAAAATAACAAACAAAAAAGCCATTATTTTGAAGGTTAACGATGCGTTAACGCGTTCAACGCGGAGCCTAAGTTACGTGATTAAGCTTTCCAAAACTGGTCAATTGAAAACAACTCTCCGGACTCTCCCGTTTCAGATATATTTTCAAACAATGTAAAAACCCATGACGTTTAAGCACCAAGACCCAATAAGAGGTGAAAGTGGGCATGGCTGACGGTGGAACTCCGCGTTGAAAGGCAAAGTGCATCAGGCGAGCACAAACCTGCTGGAATCAGATCTTAGCCGTCAAGCCAACGCGGTGTGCACCGACGAGCTCCTCACCTGGAGGCTGGGGCGGCGCGCGCCCGAGGCGGGGGCGGGGCCGCCGGGGCCCGCGGGCGGCGAAGGGTGCTGGGGCTGCATCTTGGCGGGCGGCGGGCCGTCCTCGCTGGTCTGCGTCACGGTGCGCACCCGCCGCAGCGAGTTCTGCCGCCAGATCTTGAAGTCGTCCGTCTGGCGCGCGAGGTCGTCCGCCGCCGCTGTGCACTCCGCGGTCGGCGTCGACGACGTCGTCGCTACCGTCGCCGTCGTCGTCGCCGTTGCTGTCGCCGTCGCTGCCGAAAACATGCTGAGGAAGCGAGGATCCGTTACGTCATGAGCCAGAGTGGCTCGCGTGACGTTCTGGAGGACGGAGGTTTGGATTGTACAGTCAGGATACGAGGACGGAGAAATGTGCGACTGTTGGAGCATTGAGATGCTGGTAGCACTCGTGACGATCGTTTTGTTAAAAGGTTCGTTGTTTAGATAGTTATTGTTAACGTTCCCCATATCACTACGAGGACCGTTGTTATTGTGGATAACTTCCATATTCACATTATTTAAGCTATTCGTATTATGGAAATGTCCTATTCCACCAGGTACTAAACTGTTGTTATGGCTGAAAGCTGCAACGTGATCACTGCTTAAACTATTGTTGTTAACAGATATCGCATTGTTACCACTGCTTAAGCTATTATTGTTTAAAAGTCCACTATTGGCACTGTTCAGACTGTTGCTGTGGGCGACCGTGCGGTTGCTGTCCCTGAGCACACTATTGTTATTATTTGCGTAGCTATTGTTGCTTAGCGCACTGTTATTGTTGGAAGCGCCGCTGTTGCTGGAGGAGTTGCCGCTGCTGAGGCGCAGGTTCTGGAGGTGGCGCGTGAGCGGCGAGATGGAGGAGGCGAGCGGGAGCCCCACGGCGTTGCCGGCGGAGGCGGCGGCGGAGGCGCTGAAGGAGGGCCGGTCGGCGTCCGAGGGCAGCACGAGGCGCCGACGCACCTTGCGAGGCAGCTCGTCGGGGGAGAGGCTGCTGTCCAGCACAGAGTCCACGCGCGACCGGTTGTGCTGTGGGAGGGCACGCGTCAGCCGGGGCGGGCGCAGCGAACGCGCCAACGGGACATACAAAGCGTCCTTTCTTTTTTTTTCTTTTTTTTACAGATTAAAATAGGTGTGTAAGTGGCGCTTCTAAGACGCCATGACAATGACAAGGGAAACGTCCTTCACTGTGACCTAGTAGATGTGATCACAGTCCATCACAGTGATTGACGGGTTCGTATGACTTACACACGTATTTTAATCATAGAGTGGGTTACTAGTCAGAAGCAGAAAGTTTCAATGGATATTTTGACATTTGATCATTGCGGGAATATTGACGAGAAAAGGTGGGGAATGATGGATCAATATCTGGTTTAGAAAATGTAGAAATATCATGTATTAATGTATTTACAGGCTCAGTAAAATCCCTCTAAATTGGAGACCTTTTAATTCATTGGAAACAATTTAAATATACACTTAAGAGAAATACAACTTATCAATAATTAAGTGCATAGTATATAACCTAGTTGAAAGAAACGTGTTCGATACAATGGATGTCCAAGACAAAAGGTATCCAAACAAAAGGAATTCTGCTGCACTACACTAATTTTAGTTACAAATACAATAATTTACATACTTGTGACAGAGGATGAAGAATGTTTATGCTACACACTAGCTACATTTCATTAATCACAAATCTACATTCAAATGTCCTACGAAAGACAGATCCGCACGATACAAGAGTTATTATACGTGCGTGCTTATGCCGGAATAACCAGTAGTGATGCCCAATGTGGCAATTCTTCCTGTAGTACATTCGCTGTGTGTGTATGTATGTAAAACCCGAAAGAGGCGACGTTGATTTAGGTGATAATTTGAAGGAGTATCTCACATTTCAGTTAAACATTAAAAGCACTACTTGTCTGGGGAAGCAAGTGACAATACCTTCAGCTTCTTTCGAGAAGCAAATACGCAATATCGTCCAGCTTCTCACAAAACAGGCACAGATAAAATGGATTTTTATGGAATAACAACTCAGAAACACAGCAATAGTCCATTTTTTTACAAAACTTAGAACATCTGCCACTAGATTTTCATTTGGAGCCTTTGAAGAATGTCACAAAATTATAGAACAATTTTGTATAAAGGATGCCAAATACGTTGAAATTGAATCTTCTAGTAGAAGCAATGTTCTTGTATATTCCGATTTTACAGATTATATATTTATAAAGCAATTTTTACTTTATTTTATTATAGTTGCAAATATTTTTTTCCAAGATTCTATCTCTCTGAAAAATGTTCAATTACTATCGTTTACAAATCTGTTACACCGACATAAATCACTGACTTAAAGAACAGATTCGAAAGATTTTTCCACACGAACTAAATAGAAGATGAAATACTGTAATATATAAAGACTTACTTTGACGCTTTAGAAACAAATGTAAAAGTTTGGTGCACACAGCTTGCTCCGTTGTGATGAGTAGCTGCTACAAAACAAACCGTGGTTTTCAACATATTTATTACAAAAATGTACAGAGTTAACATAGAATTATTCCATAGTCCTTACACATTGCTATAAAAATCATATCAATATTGCAGTGACCTTTGGCCTTACATCTCTGCTTCATTATTGTATAATTTATAGTTTATAAATTAGATAAAAGAACTACAGAAGTAGGAGTTAAAGGTCAAGAGCAAGTGTGCAAGAGTTGAAGGTCTAAATCCACAAGTTAATGATGAAGATAGGAATATTTTTTCTTTAAATAGGTAGTTCTACAGTTGACAGAATATGGAGAAGATGGTTCTTCGACGATTACAGACGAATAATAAATTCAAAATATTACACACATCTCTAGTTTCCTATTTTGTTAAAGTCCTTGGCTGAGGCAATAATTCAAAGAGATAGTACAATTGCAAGGGGGTAAAAGTCAAGGTCAATAATGACCTTTAACAGAAAAGAGAAAAAATTATAAAACAGTAAGATAAATGGAATATTTCATAAAACAGAATTCCAGCTATTTGCAGTTTCTGCAAGAGGGAAGTGATCTAGATAATTTCAACTTCTATTTACAGAGAGAGAACGATAAGAAGGCGCCCATCAAGAAGTGTATCACGCGAGCCGCACGCGCTCTCGGAGCGCTTAACCGTGGATGCTTTGCCCGGCGCCGGGGGGCCTAGAGTGCGTCATCGCGCGGGCGCTGCAGCCGGGGGCCGCCGGCGGGCGCGCCGAGCATCCGCAGCGGGCGTACCAGCGTGAAGTAGAGCGGGTTGTCGTGGCTGGTCTGCAGGGGCGCGGGCGCGGCCGCGGGCGCCGTCGCGGGCGCGGCCGGGTGCAGGGTGCCGACGCTGTGGTGCTGCGAAGGGGCGGCGTGCGGCTGCGCGAAGGCGTCGGCGAGGCGTCTGCGCAGCGCCAGGAGGCTGCGCGTGGCGCGCAGGGGGCACGGCGAGTACTCGATGCGCAGCGGGGACGCCGCCCCGCGCTTCGTCGTGGTGGACGCCGCCGGAAAGGGCGCGAAGGACGCGGCGGTGGGGGCGGGGACGGGGGCAGCGGGGACGGAGGGGGCGGCGCCGGCCGGCGGCAGCCTCGGGGGCAGGCTGGGCGCCGGCGACGGGGGCAGAGGCGCCACTCCGCACGCGCCAGCGGCGCCGTCCGAGTCCCGGTCGCCGCATGGAGACCTGCGAACCGACACACGGCAAATCAAATCTCTTTGCTGGCAGGAAGCGATATGGTGGTTATGAAACTGTCCATATTAGAAATTGAAGTATATGATGTAGTTTCATTGTAATAACTTAAAGTTTGAAAATGCTCTACGCAAAATTGATATATATCTGGCATAGTTTCATGGTAATAATTTAATTTCTAAATACTGTTTGGCACACTCCCCACTATTAAGATGACAGGTGATTAGAAATATTTATATTGCAATAGCACCTATGCATGCTGTTACCTATCCATCGTGAGCAAAGCATAGGTAGTAGTAAGTTTCATTCTTCTGTTTCTTTACATTTTGAAATAACACATAAATTGAGACAAGTAATTTAACCAGTGATATGAGAGTTAGCATACCTTACCTTTCATTGACAACTAAAGAACAATAGTAGGTTGGGTGTAACATGTAATAAGTAAAAATTAAAATTTATTAAAATTGGGGCATTATGAAGGGAAAGAATGTTTAAAATTAATTTCCTCGTTTATCTCATGGATATGGAAAATTCTAACATCAACGCGTTCCATATTCCAGAGTGAAGATATCACGCATTTGAATACGTTTATACTATATACTACATGTCATCTCGGAAGCAAGAAATCCGTGCGATGAAACATTAAAAATACAACATTCCACCTTTGTTATTATAAATGTCGTGTTCAATATTTGGAAATTTAACAAAACAATATTCAAACCTTCCTGTGGTAGCAAAATATTGCATTATACGTTCTACCTTTTGAAAGTGAAAACGCTCCGAAATAACGTAAAATATTGGAATTTAATAATTACAAAGCTGTTCTGAAACAAAAAACCGTTGCTAAAGCACACATTTTCATCTACTTCCCTCCTCAACGCTGTGTCACATATTCAGTTTTCATCGCTAATTAAATTATTCGAAGAAAAAGTTTCTATTTTTCTAGGTGTTATTGCAATAGTTGGGCATTCCTTTCCACAACGCTTAGACTCGAATTCATGTAATTCCTATCAGGTCTAACAGCTTTGTCCGACGAGTCACGACCTACATGTACTACAACAGCGTCAGTTGTGTGGCTTCCCGGAAACCGGAAACAGTGAAGCATTGTGTAAATGTGGCGACATAACATGAGATATCATAAGATATCATGAGATAGGGACGTACTTTACCTAAACGATCGTTTATGGAAATGTGGAAAAACTGGAAACGGAAATGTACGAGAAAACCGAATTCCATATGATAGATATAAAAAATGACCGTTAAAGGAACAGTATGATGCAGATCTTGTTGCAGAATGTTTAAAAATACATAACAGAATTCAATATGCAAAAAAATACAAACAATTGAAACCTTAAATCCATTCACAAAAACTATTCCATATATCAACTTGGACATTCTTATATGCAATGCCTTTGCATTTTTTGGTAGCAATTTATCAATGAATTAGCTCACAATAAATAATGTAGGTAAGCGTTAGGCATAACAGGAATGTTTACAAACTGCAAGCTTAAACGTAACTGACATTAGGCATTCGACAAAAAAAATACCAAGAAACAAAATTACACAATTCACGCTTTGGAAGTAAAATTAACAATTTTCCAAAACTGAATATAACGAACTGTTACATTGTATAAATATGCAACTATATCGTGTTGTAGTCACCTCTTCTGTCTCATGTTCACTTCATCTCTTTTGTATACGATCACGTTCACGTCAACGTCCGAGTCTAATGATGTCTTAATAAGGTTGATGATTTCACTGCGCACAAGGTTATCTTTTGTTTGACGGGAGTGAGCGTGGTCGTGGTCGTGGTCGTGGTCGTGGTCGTGGTCGTGGTCGTGAGCGCGAGAGCGGTCGTCAGCGCGAGAGCGGTCGTGAGCGCGAGAGCGGTCGTGAGCGCGAGAGCGGTCGTGAGCGCGAGAGCGGTCGTGAGCGCGAGAGCGGTAGTAAGCGTGAGCGTGAGCGCGGTCGTGAGGGCGGCGAGAGGGCGTGGTGCTCACCTGGGGGTGCGAGCGCGGCGTGCCTTAGCTGCGCTGTTGCGCGCGCGCCGGCCGGCCGACACGGGCGTCTTGACGAGCGAGGAGCGCGGCCGGTGCGTGGGCGTGGAGGCCGACGCGGGCGCGGGCGCCGGCGCTAGCTGGTTGCTCAGGTCGCGCAGCGCCGCCGGGATGCTGTCCAGGCGCATGTACACGCTGTCCCTGAAACGCAAACACCACCACTCGCTACTTTTATTTCATACATTTGTTTCTAAAATTAACACTATCCTACACTTATTCTATTGTATTCCCACTTTAACGTACACCACAAAATGACAAGTAAAATAAATGCATGGGAATGCCTTTAAATATGAGACACACGAGTCAGAATTGGCATTGTAAACTACCATAATGCAATCGAAAATACTGAAATCAAGTTTGGAGGTGACCTCATGTAGATACATTAGGAAGTTAGTTGAGTGAGTTAATGACTATATTTAATTCTCGATGAAGGGTTAATTATCCATACGCCATATTGAGAAATGCAACTGATTAGGAAAGGAATGGACTCAAACGTTGGGATTGCGACGCTAAAAGAGTGTTGGCCGTTTTAAGCGTGCATTGGAATTATTAATGAATTGTGATGGAAATATTGCAAATTTCAGATAACTAAGTACTTATAAATTAACTGTTATTAACATTCCAAAACAAAAAACTATATTCTTAAAACTTGCTCTTTTTTTTTAGAAAAATTCTATTAAGCATAGGAAAAATTAAAATGTTTAAAGATGGGAGAGAAAATACTATTTTATTCGTTCTAACTCTTGGAATATATGTGGACACAAATTAAAACTCATTCGTCGACGTGACTTCAAATTTTAAATAAAAATTTTTTTATTGAATCTCAGGAGCACATTATCCATGTGGAAAAAAAATTGACGTGAATGAACGTTGAAACGTTGAATAAATTCTCCACAAACTGAATAGTAACGAAACAAATGAAAACGCGTCCTGCCGCTACATACCGTCTGCGTGAAGAAGGTTAAAAACAACTTCCTTCCGCTCGCTTGCTCTCATTGTGAGCACGACTAATATTAATAATGACAAAAGAGGTTCAAGAGCGTTGCTCGCGGGCGCTGAAACTGTCACAGCGCTCGATGAGGGCAACGCCTTTGTAGCCGCGTCCCCGGGGGCACCCGCCGGGCCTTGGGGGGTCGATCGGAGAACGCCCTCGGGCGCAGCGCCGCTGGCGGAGGGAGGGGGACATCCGGACGAAAGATGTTGGATGAAGTGAGGTGTAGGTGGGTGGGGAATGGGCGTGGCCGTGAGGAAACTGAGATGGGTGATGGGGGTCTGAGCAAACCTACAAGAAGTGGGACTAAGCAGGCAAAGACAGTCGAAGTTGGAAAGCGGCTAGTGGAACAGGAAGAGAGGATCGGAGACCAGAAAGTGAGGCACTGTAAGGAGGTTGGTCGGGAGACACGAAAGAAAGACGGGACATGAAAGGGTGCGGATTGTGACAAGCGAGATGGGGACGGCTTGGGGACGCACAAGAAGAAGAGGTGAAACCTAGCGAGTTAGAGGAAAAACTACAATAGGTGTGGAGAGTGATAAAAGAAGGGTCGGATGAGCAGAACAGAGACACGGGAAGCAGGCCGAAGTGGAATAGGTAGGAACAGATGGAGGAGAAGTAGATTGAGGTGGGGCGGAGCGGCGGGCTATTGGATAAGCTGTAGGCCAAGCTCCGTAGGTGAAACAGACAAACAGAATCGGACAGCACAGCGATTCCACAGAATGTGAAGGTCCGAACGCGCAGAGATGAATCCCTAAAGTAGGTCGGAGCAGGAGCCTTTAGTTCCAGAGGCGAGGCAAGGAAGGTCGAACGGGGACGGGGCGGAACGAGACAGTGCGGGACGAGCTGGCGACGGGCAGGGAGAGGCGGGGCAAAGCGGGGCGTAGTGTGACGGAGAGGGGGGAAGGGAAGCGGGGACGAAGGGAGGCGAGGAGAGAGGCCAATCGAGTTGGGGAGAAACGAGGCGGGGAGAAGCGAGGCGGCGGCAGGGAGGGGCGTAGGGAAGCGGGAAAGGGCGTGGGGAGGCGGGAAGGGTGTAGCGTTTCATATATATTTACATGTTACCACACATATTTATTGAATTTATGTTTGTAAACAAATTTTGTACCACTATTCATCATATGTTTTAGTGTTACGATAGTAACGTAAGAAGATGTAAAAGAAAAGATAACACCAGACATAGAATTTGGTGAATGAGAGAAAGAGTCGAATTAAAATGTTTTGAAAAGAATCAACAGATATTGTTTTAAAGACAGTAAGGAAATATGAATGATATAAAATGCACAGAACGTTACGTTGAAAATCGGAGTTAGCGGCGAAACATTACAAGGGGCATGGGGAGCCGGGGAGGAGCGTGGGGAGGCGGGGAGGCGCGTGAGAAGGCGGGTAGGGGCGTGGGGGCGGGGACGGGCGTGAGGAGGCGGGGGCGGGCGTGGGGAGGCGGGGACGTTCGCGTGGGGAGGCGGGGAGGTTCGCGTGGGGAGGTGGGGAGGTGGGGAGGTGCGTGGAAAGGCGGGGAAGGGCGTGGGGGCGGGGCGGGCGTGAGGAGGCGGGGGCGGGCGTGGGGAGCCGGGGAGGAGCGTGGGGAGGCGGGGAGGTTCGTGTGGGGAGGCGAGAGGAGCAGTGCGCTGCAAGGATCGGGTTGAGGTGCGAAAGGGTAACGCCAGGAGGCTGGAGTGAGGGAGGGGCGTGGCGTGCCTCACCTGGTGCGCGGGGAGAGCGCGTCTTCGTGGTCGCGGTTCTCCTTGTCGCCGGCGGCGGCGCCCCGCGACGCGCTGCCGCCGCCAGAGCGCCGCGCCGCCTGCTGCAGTCGGGCCGCCGCGCGCCGGATGCTGCAATCGCACAAGGCTTTGTTAGGAGGCCGCGTAAGAGGAAGTGTTTCCTCTAGCATAGGACATTAAAATTACATTCACACTTTTGTTACAATATCTACTAAATATGATCCAATAATAAATATGTATACTAACCATTTAAAATTGGAAACTCGTTTATAACGACAAAAAAACTTCAGTTCTTTTTCTTCTTCAGTTGTAATAACTTCTCTATATGTGCATACTTTTTAGAAGACAACATTATACGCAAAAATGATAGTAAAAACTCTAAAAACAGACTACTTAAATCTTATGTATAATTACAGGAAGATATTCGCTTCAACTTTTGTATACGCTGCAAAGCTATTACATGTCTTATGAGAACGTTCAACTTAGAACTGTTAACGTATAATTCACAATGAATATGCTCCCAAGGTATTTCTCCAAAGACGTTAGTCTACGCTCACTAAACCTTTCCCAAATCATTGAGAATAACATTTATACACATAACTACTAGTAACACAAGTTTACACTGTTCTTTGAAATTAAGATAAAATTAGAAAGAGACTTCTTGTCATGATGCAGTGTACTTTGACGTAATGCAAAAGTGTCAATGAATGTTCACTTCAGACCTCACTATTTTAATCAGAAAATTAAATGACTAATAGTTTACGCAAGCTACTATGTCTGAAATGTAGTTATCGGTATCGAGTAAATTACCCTCTTTTCTGTTTACATAAAATATATTCAATTAATGAATCCTACAGGCCGTCTGGATTACAAAAATATTTCTTAAAGGGCCAATATATTGTTTAATATCCATATTACAGAGTGTAGTAGTGGTGGTAGTAGAGTGGTGCAGAATAACATGTTAAAGCTTCTGTTCCTGAGATCTGAAGCAGTTCTCGCTCAATCCACCAGTGAACGTTGCTGAGTGTCACAATATAATCGTTTTGATCAAAGGCATAGTGCCCCTTGCTGACCTTTCACTGAAGTATTGGTTAACAAGATAATAAGTCCCACTCTCTTATTCAAGCAGATGGGAAGGAAATGAACAATAATGAAGCATTATAAGCTTAAAGGATGTTAAAGGAAATATGACAAACGCATCAGAAAAATTCGATTTGCTGACGGATGATGAACTTGCAGGAATAAATGCTATATCATACAATACAGTACGTGATTTATTTTGCAATATTCCCAGAAAGAAAGATTATCACTTCATAGCCGTATCTTAGCAACCCAAAAGTTCATTGTAACTTTCTTCATATCGATTTCATAACGCCAGGTCACATCTCAACAATATACCGAAACCGCCTGTAATTTACGGATCACGCAAAACTCACAGCATTCTGAATCATGTATTAGTCTACAGGAAACAAATGTTGCTACCTACTTGAAATGTTACTATTTGACAATTATTGGCCTATCAACCTCTAAAGGTTTAACGAAGATACTTAATCGTGTTTGTACACTATTTTTTGTACATCCGAACGTTCTCTAATTTGAAATTCAGATGTGTTTTCATCTTAGTTTCGAGGTTATGCTTCCATATATTTTTTTTTTTTTTAATTTTATATTGGACTCATTGTTTCATTTACTGTGATCATTTGCCCGTTGTCGAAACATCCTATCATAGATTCAGTGCTTTAACATGCAGATCCAAGGGTGATATTGTGATATTTGATTCAGATATACCTGTACCATAGTATACAGTATACTGTAGTATACAGTATATAGATATACTTGTACTGTCGCATCTCAAGTATCGATGTAATCGATATTGATGAATGAATAATATAATCTTTAATAACAGAATAAAATAAAGTACTTTGAATGCTATGAAGGAATTAGGGTCCATAGATACATATTTACAGACAGGTAAATCTTGGAATAATATTTTATTTCATGAGACTTAAACATAATAAATTATTATTCCAAGATTTGTTTGTCTATAAATATGTATTTATGGAGTCTAATTCCTCCATAATATACAATTGATATACAAGACAGGCTAAATAGTTATAAAGGAGATACATTATTTTCCATTTAACAATTTTGAGTATATCTGGAATAAATTTCACTTTCTTGGAATTCATACTAATTTTTACAGGACATATTTTAATTAATTAAGAAAAGTAGTTATTTATAATGCTCATTTAATTATTAATTTATTAATGCTGTACTCAATTATTCGTGTCAATGTCGATACCGATGGTAACAAAAGCTGAAGTATCCGCTCTTCAAGCATCTTAAGTTCCTCAACGACCTATAGCCGTCGCCCTTTGTCTCTCTCTCGTGAACCCCTTTGAAACAAGTCCACCTCGCCGCGCCGTCTGGACGGGCGGGGGGGGGGGATACCCACCTGTAGCAGGGCCCGCCGTTGCCGCCGCCGCCGCCCCCCGGGGGCGAGCGCTTGCTGCCGCCGCCCTTGCGGTGGCCCACCGTCCACTTGAGCATGGTGGCGCCGTCGCCGACGACGCAGGCCGGCGCTGCCTGAGGAGCACAAGAGCACGCCACATCACAATGCTGCCACTGTGCGACGACGCCTCGCCCACTCACTCTCACACGCACACACATGCGACACACACAAACACTACTGCGAGAGGTATCTTAGAGCAAACACGGTGAGCTGGCTCATATGCATGCGACACCGTTAAGACAACACAACAGAAAGGAGTGTTCAAAGAAGAACTCCAGGAATTCAGAAACTTCACTTTCTTCAGTCCCGTGGCATACGAAAAAAATTAAAAATAATATTTCTTGGATGACTGACGCAGGGACATTAAGATTTAATAAAATAACGATGTATGTCGTGGAAATGCTAACACTGTAATCCAATCAATTATCTTCTGTAGGTTTTTGATTTATTATTTTCAAAATGGATACATTAAACAAATACGCGATACATTAAAAAATATACAACTCACTGACATGTCATAGAAATAAAGAATCAGTAGGAAATAATCTAATATTTTGTACAGTGCACAATAAATGGCAGGTACTACCAACGTTCTCGGAAAAGTAAATAATATTTCACACTTGTATATATAATTAGCACTTCGACATTTACGAGTATTGGCTTGTAGCAGCAAAAACGCTGCTGAACAATAGCACACAAAATGATTTTCCAAAATGTACGCACACTGCTCAAATATAAATAATTTACTCTCATATAACACTACAATAAATTTGAAATTTTAACAAAATTCTTCACAAATACTGCAATAATATTGCAAGTATATACGTATACAGAGAATAACATATCAAGAATTTCAAAAACGTTGCTGCTTCATTAGTTGACACGTAGCAAATGGCAAATAATTATTGGCGGACTTGCTCGTATATTAAGTTCATCATCCTGAACGTTTGAGACTTGTTTTTACTGTTTCATCAAAACTAATAATTTTCTGGAACTGTTTTGTTGTGTAATATGAAATTTCGGCAGTTGACTGATGTTTCTCGTATGTTTCATGTTATAATAATATAAACGATGTACGTTTGATAATAAAAATAAAAATAATAATAATAAAAATAAAAATAATAATAATAATAATAATAAATTGCAGTGGTATTCAAAATGGCAATAACTCTTAATAATCAAAAAAAATATTGAATGTTCAATGTACCCCACAAAAATATAAATAGTTTGACCTTCGAGAACACATTTCCTTCTTCTTTCAATAAGTAGCTATTTAAGACTTCAAACCTCGGTATTTCATAAGTTTTCTATTCAAAAGTATCACATAAACCTTAAACTTGGAAACGAGAAAACATTTATGGTGTCCTTACTCCGAAGAATTATTGAATTTCTTCAAGTTCTGCGATAATAGGGAAGTGTATTCCCCATCCGATGTCTGGCGTAACACACGATCATACAATTGCTATTCATTCCCTAACAATATAACTGTATCAATTAGTTCCACATTCTCATTTTCGTTTCCCTTCGCAGCTGCCTGCGTCCTGTTTCCTTCTTCCCGGTGACAATGTACAACGTCCAACGCAAAGACATATCCCGACTCCCCAACCTCCCTCGGAGCAACGTCTAAAGAAACTTTCGAAAACGTCCAATTTCCAAACGCCAAGAACAAAAGAGGGTTCGCACCCGGCGACAGCCACCGAGCGGACGCCCGCGGCGGTCGTGTCACTGGGCTCTTGTCCTCCGAATTTATTACGTGGGGAAGAACGGAACTCGAGGGCCGCGCCGCAGCGCCGCGCTAGACGTCACCGCCGCTCCGCCCCCGGTCACACACTGGCCCGGCGCAAGCCCAAAAGGACGCACAGCAAAAGGAAAGAAACAAAATGTGGAAGAATTTCTTTGCGCGTTCTTGCAGACAATATGGTAATATTATCTACAGCGTAACGAAACCCAGAGATATTATTTTAAATGTCTCATGAAATGATATTGGTAATTATTATTGATAAAATATTTTCTATTGAAATGGCACAGAACTGAACCGAATTGCAGTTGGAATGAAATCTAACCTTATCTAAGTTTCAATTTTAGTCATTGTATTTCATCGAATATAACAAATGATATCGATAATATGTAGAGTAACCTCACCTATCCCTTGAATAATTTGAATTCCTCGGTATCCCATACTCTCCTAAATTCTCTTCATCTTCCCTAAGCACAGGTTCGGTGAACTTAAAGCTGGAGAAGCCTAAATTTTTGGTAACACCAACACTTTCATGCTTTATTGAGATTCAAGAAAACCTCGCACGGTAGAAAAAAATTGCATGGAGATGGGAGGGAGCGGCAGAAAATAAAAGAAAGTTCTACAAATATAAGACGTGTAAAAGAGAATAATGGTCCAAACATTACTCACATTTGGATATTAATGGTTTTGAAAACTTTTAAAAATGATACGCTCTTAACATGTTCACTTCATTTTTCTGATTCAAACATTTACTTTATTTTCACTGATACCCGTTAAGGATTACGTTCGTTATAAAATTAATTTGCATAAGAGATTGCATTGAAAAGTGTGCCAATATCCTTCAGGCGCTTAGGGCGCTGTTTCGACCCACTGTGCGCCGCCCTGGCACCGCAAGCCAGGTGCAACGCCGCCGCCGCCGCACGCATGCAGCGCGGTGCGGGCGCCCGCGTGCCCAGGTGCGCCAGCACATGCGTATGAGGGCGAGGGAGGCGGCGGCCAGTGGAGAGACTGCTTCGGAGCCGATCATGGTGGTTAACGAGCCAAAGCACACAAAAACGATAATTCAATAAATTTGGTCTTATTTGACGTTATTTAGAAAGAATGAGGAAGCTGTAGACGACAATTCAGAGCTAATGCGTCCCTGCCATAGTACTGAAGAAGCGGGAGTTCCGTAATACATTATAAAACAACCTTCAAGTCCACTTCTTCAGTTTTTAATAAATTTATTAAATACGTAAATATTATGTAATAATAATTAACAGTATTTGACTATGCTAAATCAGCATTTGCCAAGAGTTACCAAAAATATTCTAGTAACAATTATCGCTAATCATGATTTACTTGATCTATCATACCCCTTCACAATAACGCTTTACTCCCGTATTTGCAAATGAAATACTTCATCGAACACTTTTTCATGGAACTGGATCGGGCATCCTCATCAACTTTCTCAATCGTGTACGTTTTCAACAAATTAAATTTATCTTACTTGAAGGATTTCCCTGAAGAATAAAAGAAATAGCCGTATGTTTGCGCTCTAGATCACAGAAGGCTAGCAGTGGGGACAGGAGAAGAAGGTAATGGCGAAGAACATTGCACACAAGACAGGCCATTGACTTCTGCCCCGAGTCCAGGAACGTCACCATAAATAACTTCAGAGACATGGGAGTTGGTCAAAGGAGCTGCGGAGGAGGTGAGGTGGAAGCAGCTGCTTCCTTGTTCAGCTGTACAAATGAAGCAACTCTAATACCGCTGAATCTGGTGATCCCGCGTTTTCAGAGCACACCATACTCAGTGATGCTCTGTGACAGTTTCAGGACCGACTATAAAATTCAGAAACACAAATTTGCAAAATAATTCACAATATCAAAGCCTCGCAAATATTTTACACATTTACTTATTTATCGTCACAAATCTATGTGACGCATTGGGAAGAAGTATAACAGCACATAGTTCAAATGTTACATTCAGCTTCAGTCTTGTTAGAAGATATAATTCATTCAACAGTTACAAGTTCACTTTAATATATAATACACATGAACGATGGATTGAGCTCCTTTAATAGCAAATGAATATAGATGAAATGTATTTTGTCACAGAATCAGTCACACAAATAACAAAATATACTTAATGTATGACAAAAATGACCCTATTGACAAGAATGATATCCAATCCTAATCTTCAAGAAAGACGAATTAAGTTCTAAAAATGCGTCAACCACCTTTGCAAAATCCTAGGTTGTGAGAAAAGTGATAACTGAGGGGTTGTGGGCAAGAACGTGATAACCCACACGAGATATGTTTTGATTCATCTGTGCTGTTACAATCAATAATCACACAGATACACACCCAAAAAAAGTTGTCAGACCCAAAGGCTTGACTCGTGTTTCTCTATGTAAGTCGACTCGCGGTATCCGAATCTGAAGCCAGAATTGTGCCACCACCCTCCAGTTCTTTTTAAATCGCGACCCTGCCTGTGAAGTTGTAATTGTAAATTTCACGGGGGAGGGTCGCAAATAAAAAAACTGCAGAGTGGTGGCGCAATTCTGACTTCGGATTCAGAGAGTCAACAAACAGAGAAACACGTGTCAAGTTGTTGAGTCTCACAACAAACCCCAAAAACAAAAAAATACAATTTCACGGTTTTTCAAAAAAAACTAGAGGGTGGTGGCACAATTCTGACTTCAGAATCGGATTCAGCGCGTCAACATAGATAGAGAAACTTGTCATGTTTTATCAGAATATGGAATAAGATTGTTTAAACTTTGTTCCCCGGTGTCGTTATAAAATATATTTTACATATGTCAATATATTTAAATATTTTGTAATATGTATATATAATATTTATACATAAATACGAGTATATATATATATATATATATATATATATATATATATACTACGAAGATTTTATATATTAGCATATAAATAATCGATATACATAAATTGTTTCAAAGATTTTGTAGATTTACAGATTCTTTTCTGCGAAATACAGATTGAATTTTCAGAGATTCAGACGTCATTCAAACGCAAAAACAAGAGCTTGCACCAACTGGCACCGACATTCTACCCGTGACCTCCGATAACCGCATCGCGCGCAGAGCAGAGTTTACTGGCAACGCCCAGTTCCGTTAACCCCAGACCGCGCGCGGCGGCGGCGCGGGCGTGCGCAGCCGATGGCTGCGGGCGATACCCGCGCCGCGCCCGGAAGCCGTTGCGACTGCGGAGCGGGGGCACGGGCGGGAGCGGGGGCTGGGCGGGGGCGCGGGCGTCCGATAACCAGCGACAGGTGAGCGGCCGCCCCGCTGCCGCCTGCGGTCCACGTGAGTCGCTCGCTCGCTCGGCCGGGTGGCTACGCGGAAGCGGCAGGCTGCGCCCCCAACAGCCAGATTTAGCAGAGCGTCACTAAGTTATGCGGGGCCGTACCGGCCTCCCAGCCGACCCCCGGGGGCGACCCCCGGCCGGCTGTGCCCCGCCCCCCGCGCCGGAGGCGGCCAGGCGCGGGAGCCTCCAAAGGCGTTTATCGAGCAACAAAAAGCACGCATTGGGCCGCAGGAAACGTTCATGTACGCCGAAATACTTCACAAAAACTTTACGACAATATTATTGTACAGAAATGACAGTGTCTAGTAGTGTCATTCAAATACTAGAATGCTATAGGAATTGTTTAAAGCAAAAAATAAAGATATTATTTACTTAAGCATGTACATTTCCGTTTGATCAGTTATGAAGTTTTCTAATTACATTTAAGAAGGATCATTAATATGAAAATCAAGCCTACCAACTACGACGGTCGACTTAAGCAGTACAGCCAAAACAGTTTAAATGCATTGTTTTATCAATCTCTTAGGTCGTTTTCCATCTAGACTATGCCATACTATATCATTTTACCAGTCGACATTATTATCTTTTAAACTTTGAAATCTGAGGCTGACAGACGGCGTTAACTTTTCAAATTGTTGTGTGGGATTTATAATAAGTATATTCATCGAAATCGTGTATTTAACACTTTAGGTAATGAAAGAACACTGTAATAAGAATGTTTTTGATCTCATTCCATAATTTATTATTATTACTAATAATGTTTGCAATTAATAATGTTACATCATGTTTTGAGAGATCACTAACAATATCTGAGGACTCAAGACCTCTCACCCCTCACGCCATTATTAACAATTATTTTCGGCTCATGCTCACTCCCTCACTTCGAATCCAGTTCTAAACAGTTTCATTAAATCTCCGTGTGTATTGACTCGAAATGAATTCCCAAGAATTGTCCATTTTAACCAATCCTGACCTTTTGAACAGATCTAGATTATTTACAGCATAACGGCATTCTTCAAAAGTGTAGAATGGTCGCGTTAACGAGGAGCATAATGCACGGCAGGGCGCTGGGGACACGGGTCCGCGCCTGCCGCCCCCCTTCGGCCGCCCCGCGCCGCCCCCCCCCCCAGGCCGCCCCGCGTTCCCACATGCATATGCAGATCTGATTGCGCCCACAATGCGCCGCGTTTTGCCCCCTTCCGAGCGCCCTGATCGTTATCGGCCGCGCCGGGGTTTGCGCCCGCGGTGGCTCTATTTAATAATTAAATTGCCGCGTTATTGGCCTTCCACCCCCGGCGCGGTGCTGCGCGCCGCGTAAACATAATCAAGCGCGTTTATTCATGAGTCACGGCGAGGGGTCAGCCGCGCGGCATTCCTCGGCGCGACCCGCGCACGCACTTCCGGTTACGGCGGTTTGCACGTGCGTTACAGTGCAGTTGGAATGTCACGAGGAGAGCTTTCGATGTTGTCCTGACCCCACGCAAGATTTTGTTTCCTTGTAGAAAGATTGAGTGAGCCCAAAACATGTGTTGGAAACAAATATCAAGGAGAATTGTTTTAAGGCACTATTCAATTATTAAGCTCGAGGAATGATCGAACTATCAAGTTTTAGAAACATTTGTAGGTTCTGAAGTTCTATAACGAGTGAAAGATTTTCTGGAGTTTGGAAAGATGAGGAAAATGAGCACGTTCCCCCACAAAATGGTCCCCAAGAACTATGAAAGATGAATGTAAGAGTAAAAAAGGGGCAAATGTTGAATGTACAAATGTATTTTGTATCCTAAGGAGGACCAAGTAAAAGTACCATTTCCTCATCCTCAGCGCGCACATTGCATAAATGTTTAGCGTACATTGTAATAAGGCTGACTCCTCGAGTCGCACTTTTATGGTACCATCTCTCACCATAGTTCCATTCCTCATAGCTTTCCCAGAATGAGTTCTATCTACTCTTGATTGTGGATTCAAATGGTGATACGATTGTGTAAGAGGCGAACACATCCATATTCAAAGCTATTCTCTAAAGCAGAAAAACTTTGCATATTCAATCTAGGACTTAGTTTCTCTTCAAATTCTTTTAAAAAATTCAAATTTACTGTTACTTTCGTTAACAGCTCAACCAAGCTACTTTGGGGGAAATTATAATTATTCTTTATATGACAATATGTCAGGAACAGCATTTTACAGTCGAATATCTATAGGGAGAGGGTCAAGAACCGACCACAGCGCCACAACCAGTCTTTGTTTAGGTAAGAAGTAACTATTTTATCTTTTAGGACTTTTATAATTACAACATTTATAGATAGGTTCCTCTTTGAACGTTTATCGAATGTTTACCAAAAGATTCGGAATAGTCACCATCCGCATTGCTTCGTGAAAACCCCAGTTTTCTCTTACAGCCAGACTTTCCCATAATCACGTTGAAATCTTACTTGAGTGTCGATGTAGAGAACACTTGAGCAATCAGAATAACGTAGTGAATGTTGAACTAGTTCTTCAAGAAAAGAACGTGGCCATTTATGTCTCTGCGCAAAGAACCGGAGGTACAGAAATATTTTCAATACATAATATGCCTTGCCATTCCTCAAAAACTAAAATATTTTAACATAAACATGGAGAAAATGATTGCATTATATGATTAATACATGCACCATTAATTCTTAAAATTATAAAATTTCCCCTTAATTATATTGCAATTTATTCTGGGATCCGTTGACCCCTCTTGGTGTTCTCCGGATAGCAGAATGGGCTTGGTATGTGACTGTGAAGATGTCTCTTGTCGAACTGATGAAGAATGAAAATTTCCAAAAATAATATTTCATGGAAATACTTCGTCAAATTAAAAAAATAGACGAAAAATAAAACTCGACTGAAACCTTACGATGCATCTTTCAAATCTCACGGAACTTTACCGCCAACAAATCGTAAAAGCAACAGAGCAGATTTAAGGGCGAACAATTGAACCGAGCGGGTCAACTTCTTATATAAGAAAACAAGAGAAAAACACAAAAGGGTCAAATGCCTCCTTGTCGTAACGTTGGAGAACTACGACGCAGTGGAAATATTGAATACAAAGAAAACCAACACTGCTTTACAGGCAACACACATGACATTGCGTTATTGTCCACAGCCAAACAGAACAAAGCGTCAACTGAGAGCACCCAAATAAAATATTCCGTAGCAGGAGATGCTGAGAACAATATGTGCAAGTTCTTTGTTTCACACCCACTTTTAGTTCTCGTTCAGCATACATTACACCCGTACTTTTCATGAGTCGTGCTGGGGACTCCGTAATTTGAGCTACGTCGCGCCGCACCGAGAGGACGAGCAAGAAAGTCCGCCCGGGTGGAGGGGGAGGGGGAGGGGCGCCGACGCGTCCTCGTAAGCACTCCAAAATTTCGCATCCCGCGCAATAAAAAAGGCAATGTCGCGCCGCGCCGCGCCGGCCGCCTTGCATTATCCGGACAGGGCTCATGCATCATGCATGAGGCGAAGAGCGAAGCGTCCTTGGCGGCCCCGCGCGAGGCCGTCCCGCCGATGCTTCTGCGGCGGTCGCCCACAATTTCAAATTCGGTCGTTGGCGCTTGCGGGGGCGCTCGCGAGGAAGGAGGGCTGTCGAGAGGGGGGGTGGGAGGGCGGAGGGCGGCCCTGCCGGGGAGAGGGCGCTATCAAACGCATCGTGCCGGTGCTTCCTGTGCAAGGTGGCTGAGGTAGTGGTGGCAGCAACACAGGTGGCGCACTGGGGGAGGGGTGGCGAAGATGGAGGACCGGACACAGCAGAACGAAAAATATTTATAGTTTTGGGGAGTTAAGAAACACATTGGAAAAACAATAGGTAGTTATGACACGAGCAAAGTGCTTATAAATACAGAAAACATATCGTCAGCTTACAAAGAAAAAGTATTAATCCACTACAATAAATATTATTTACTTGGAATTTATGAACAGATCTTTCTCAAGGCTTCATCGCTATCTGCAGAAACGCAGTGGTCATTCGCAGGTCTCTAGGTCCACGATTTTCAACTCAATACCTTTTCCTTGTAAGCTCACGACATGATAAAACTAATTATGTACTAAAGGAAAAAGATAGAATGGAATCGAAGGGACGTCCACCCAGATGGGAAGAGAAGAGAGGACCAAGGGTCGCGACAGTAGTAGATAATGTAAGGAATACGATCGAACAGATGATGTCGAAAAGCAGAGAGAAGAAAAAAGGGGGGAAAAGTACATTGGATGAGCGCCAAAGACTAACATTAGCAACTTGTGAGAAGAACTACGGTTGAGATGGCGATTCTGATGAATAAGATCGTAAATATCCACAAACAATATAATTGAGAAACGTACTAAGAAATCAATCAGATGTTCAGTGAACCCATTTCAAAGAAAAATATAAATAAAACATTACAGCGTTGATATTCAATAGACCAAACAACAGACGTTAATAAATAAATCTGAAGCAGAGACGGTAAAAACTAAGATACAATCACACCCCTTCTCAAATCACGTATTACTCACTTTCACAACAGCAGCTTTAAAGAAGCTTATATCTATTGAATGCACTCGAAAAGTCACTAAAAAGTCAAAGGAAAGGACCGCAATAATTTTTACTTTTATAGCAGTGGTTGTGCAGATATTCAAAATAATACAGGAGTTGCAAAAGTTCAGACACGCTGAATGATGACAACGTGGATGATAGTCTCATAACAACAGGGAAGAAGATACACGCCAATACGAAAAGTAATACTTGTATTTAAGTTTGGATTTAGGTATATGAAGAACTCAAGACAAAGATTCGGGTGTAATCAAAATATCGTCCTTCCAGAAGATGATTGGGGCGAAGAGGAAAACGATGGACGTGAATAAAAATGCTAGGGAAGAAGCACCGAACGGAAAACGGCGAACGAATGGTCAGTTGAGCAAACTGAAAAAAAAAGAAAACTAGACTAGCCCGGTGGAAGAGCTAGCTGTAGCAACAACAACGCTGTGACGTGGACGTCCGTGGGAGAGGTAACGGCGGCTTGGAGGCGGGCGGAAACGCGGGCAGGGGCGGTGGTGTGGGCAGATATTAGGGCAGGTGGCAGGGCGACAGGTGGCGCGCGGCCCTCTCCACGGCGCGTCGGGAGGAAGCGCAGGCCAGCCACGCCGCCGCCGCCGACGATGTCTGGGTTCCGCCCGCGCCGCCGTCGCCCCGCACCCCACACAACGCCACCGTCCCTCCTCTTGATACCATCCCACCCCCGTCGCCTTGCTATTGATTCCGCCGCCACTGCCACCAAGCACAAGCAACCAGCACCTCAATCACCATCACCATGGCTGTTGATGCCATTCCTGACAGCACCGCTGCCTACATTACATCCGCAGCCCTCGACGCAATCGACGCCTTCTTCTCTACCGCCTTCTCCAAGTCACCTCCACCATCTCCATAGCCCCAAAATCATTTCCGCCTACACTTGACATACACTCCCACCGCGTCGTTGCCACTTCGAAAGCTGATGGCGGCACTGAAAGCGCCGTTGTCGCCGCCGCCGGAGCCAAAAGAACGCAGCCAACATTGGAGTGGTCAGCTATGACGATGGCGACAGCAAACCGTGATTCTGTTAGTGAGCATCAGTATTACCGCCGTCGGCGTCGCTGCTTCAGCGCCGCCATATCCACTGCTACCGCCGTAATCACCATGTCCACTTTTCGTTTTTTCCTTCTCACCGTCCCAACGGCTAAACTTCCGCCGTATTCATTCTACTTTTGCTCGCACTACTACAATCGTAGAGGGGGCTTTATCGTCATGTTCCAGGATCCCTGTTTCGCCAAAGTTCCGAAATCGATAGCCCCCCTTCATGAGTATACCCACAAACACCACCTAACCGTTTTCTTGGCTTTGCCGTCCACCAACAGGAGTCAATGTCACCATCCTGCACATCCAGAGCCGGCATGCCAGCATCCCAATACAGCACCACTCCACACCCTCGGCGAAGGTGGCTCAGGGCATCTAATGCGAATGTCGTGCCTCTAACCGGGAGACCCTTGGGTTAGAATCGTGACACTGGAAGGATTTTCGACAATGGCTATATAGCTAGGTTGAATTCAGTCGCTGTCTGGAGGAGAATCCTAGAGGCCGGCTGCTTTGATCGGTAGTTTTCCATGGTTTCTCCGATTAAAACCAGACGAATGCCGGAGCAGAACCCTAACAAACGGGTCACGGTCCGCACACGATCTTTGCTCCCTGTTCCTTGTCCTACCCTCATCTCTCACTTACATACACATTCTCTAAACTACCACAAATGTTAAAAGACCAGTCAGTAGCTTAGGGCTTGTCCCGGTTGGCTCAGTGTCTTCCTGGTGGGAATACCTGGATGAGAAAGCCCCTCAAGCCTGCTACTAGATCGGCGACGGATCTCGCCATCCAGCCAGAACACCACCACCCCCGTGATAAAAGTATGCATTACTCTTACGGAACTAAGGTCCATAGCACTTGCCAAGCCCGGAAACAAAATAATCCATCAACGATTCCACCCGCGCCCAGAGCGCAAGGTGCACCGCACGGCGCCTTCCGCGCGCGCGCCGGAGCGCATCGGGCGGCTCGCGCCTCCGCACTGTGGGCCGTGATTAATGCCCCGCCCCCTCCGCACGCGCTCCCCCGCGCGGCGGAGGCTTCATTAGCTGCGGATTGGGAGAGCGGAGCGCCGGAGCGTGGCGCCCCTGCGGTCGCGCCGCTTGTTTCTTCTCGCACGATTAGCACTTCTTTTCCCTTCTGCCCCGCTGAACAAATAGTGTTGCAGGTGCTCGCGGGTGAGAGCCCGGGGCCACAATTAGAGTGCCGCTTGAGTAACCCGGTTATAATTCATATTCCCAACGGCTTTCATCGTGCTGTTCATTCACTGAATAGCATGAGATATGGAAAGCGTTTGATTCGAAATGAAAGGGTGTAGAAAGGGATATGTAATTCAGGTGTAATAAACCTCTGTGAAATAAACAATTCATTCCTCTTAAACAGTATAAGTTAAAGAGATACTCATATTTTATATAAAAATTCTAATTAACTTCTTCTACTTCAAGCATTAGGCCGGTTGGTCCGTTGCGAAAAATTCTAATTTATCAGCTAAAAATATTGACGGACAGCTAGTTCTACAAAATTAATCTACGTAGATGATGAACGAACACGATTAAGACTTCAATTAATGGACCGAATTTTTTCGACAAAAAATGAAGTTTAACAGTCAATTATCAAGTACACTCTTCGAAACTGACGTCATCACTTAACTTTCAATTAACGATATGCTTCCTCTTAATAACGTTGCGTTCGTTGTATTAAATTATTACAAATTCCACATTACGCTTCAAACATCGTACGAATTCCACAAAGTTCACAAACAACTAACCAAATTCATTGAACAGTTCCGTTGTCGTTTCAAAGGAACCGCATGAAAAAGATCCAAGGAGGGTTCATAAAGACTTTTAATATCGGCGATCGCAAAACTCACAATGCATCAGAAGGGGCTGTAAAGATCGACAAAAAAGGGGTTTCGATATCCTGTCACAACGTACGCATACGCTCGAATGACGCACTAAAACCATGAAACGGAACAGATTTCCATTGAATCGACGTCAGATCCTCCCGTAAGAAACCGGAGGAAAGGTTCGTTCACCCCTTCAGCATTAATAACTCCCTGTCCATATTTCCGAAACGGATATCACGTGACGAGCACAGCTCAAACCCTTGTTTGGAGCCTCCGAGCGCCGTTATCAAGCCCGACATCTGCCCGCAAGTAAATCCGTCTGGACGGACCCAATCTCACGTGCTCCGAGGGGCATTGTCGTAAGGGGGCGGAGTTAATTAAGTCCCCTTTTGAAACCGGCCTTTCAGCCGAAGAGCGCGCACGATCGCGCCTCGCGGGGGTCGAAGTCGCCTGTAAAGACCTGGGGGCCCCGCGGGGCGACCGCCGATTGTCCTCTGGTGCGGGGGGGGAGGGAGGGGAGGGTCTCAAGACGTCGACGCCTCGTCGTCGCCGGCACAAAGGGCGCGCGTGCGCGCAACAGCTCAATGAAGACGTCGAGACGTCGATGGCGCTCCCGGCGGACGCTCCGCAAACCCGTAATTTTCCAAAGCGCCACCCGCCGCGGAGGCGGCGTTGCGCCCCCACCGGATATCCTGCCGCCCGCCCGCTTGCCTGTTCGGCCGGCTCGCCGTCGTCCAATGTTTGGGTTCGTGACGAAGCCTTCCGCGACCGAATTGCGCCGGGTGCGTGACGAGCCGTGGGTGACTTCGCGACGCGGCGGTGGTCATTGCAACGATGGTGGCGATGCGGGCGATGGGCAAGATAACGGTAACGAGAGGCGAATAATTCCGCTGTAACTGCGAATAGTACATTTGCAAGATATTGCGACCTAAAAATAAAAACAGCCCACAAGGAATGCACAAAGAATATTTTGTTACATTCTTAAACATTTTGTGATAATTGTTAATCATTAAAATTTTAAATTGAAATGTTCATATAGTCCTATTACATCGAGGATTGTGTAGGATATTGCATCGTAACACAATCTACAGAAGAATATGAATTGCATTGATGCAGCAAACACAACAAAGTAAAGACTGACTTATTGTGAATATCAGTATTGTTGCGGTGGAATCGACGCTCACAGCAGTTATTTTGCTTCATGAGGACCCATAACTAAACACAACGAAAACGTGACTACGTAACAATGTCAACATCGTACGTCCAAATACTGCAAACCGCTTCATCAAAAAAATTTACTCTGAGTGCATCTTCATCTTAATTCAGTGGCAAGGCAAGAATTTCTAATGAGCGTTCGAATCATCAAATCCTGAGATTCTCGAAAAAGATTCAGGTTTTGAAAAAAACCTCGTGCTCCTTACCCCCTCTAATTTTAACTTCATTCCAAATATATCTCTTCTAATAATGTTATATCACGGGTTCTAGACGCTCAAAATCCATAACTACGAAGAACTCGACACTCCGGTATGATTCGTTGCATCTCCATCAGGACCATGTGCAACTACTGATGCTGTCGTCACCGCCGTCGCGCATTTCTTACTTCTACCGAAGCGGCTGCCATTTTCGTATCGTCCAAGACGACAGCTGCGGCCGCGAGCGGAAGCGGCGACATCGCCCCTCCGCTTCCGGAAATCTTATTGATTCCGCCTCGTCTCTCCGTCTTCCGGACACAAGAGGGCGCGCGTGCCGTCGCGGCGCTTCGTCGTCTCGTCGTCCAAAGCGGCGGACAATCGCCGCTCGTCGATTGTGCACCACCCCACACCCTCTACCCGCCACCGCCGCCCCTGCTCGAAGACACGCGTCGCCACGCTTCGGAGGCGCTGCCCTCAAGGAGGCATATCCCGTTCCTCACGACCGACGACGGCCGCGGCGGCGGCGCTCGCGTTATTGTCCTTGCCGTGATTTGAATGCCCCTCTCCTCCCTCGTCGCGGGGTAATTATTTGTAAACCACTTCCGCCGGAGGATCCGCGGTCGCGCGCACAATATATCCCTTCGCGGTTGGGCGCGTCGCGCAGTCCCGATTCCACGTCTGTTGCTCGGAGGGCCCGTTGCAAGCTGGGCGGGCGCTCGAATTAGGGAGTATTGGTGGAGCGTACAAATTAGCGACGGCAATTACGCGCTCAAATTAATTCAATTGTTCGCCTCCCAGAAGCTGGCTTGGAGAGCGGCCAAGTTCAGCGATTAAAAGTTGCACGAAATCCGCGGGAATGGAAGTGAACTCTCCCATACGTTTACAAGTCTCGTTACAGAACGGAGCATATCGGTATTTCGTTCATTAATTTCCTAGATATGTAATTTTAATGTAGTAATTAACAATGATGCTTTTAATTACATAGCCTTGCATCAGTGGGCCTTTTTTGTTCCAAATGAAAATTTCTAAAGAAACAAACGTAACATTAACATCGTAGAAAACCAGGGTTTCCTCTTACAACAGCGGGACAGCGACAAACGCTACTAAAATTAGTAATATATATTTTTAATGATCATTCAGCCAAGTCTTAAGAAAAAAATTCCACGGCAGATTCCATAATACACCTCTAGAACTCAATATAGATAACAATTTTTTTTCGCCATTTAGTTCTGATCAATTGTTCGTGAAATGGAAATAATTGGAAAGGTCTCAAAAATAATAAACATTCCGCACTCCTCAGTAGTGTGACATCTATTATTATTATTATTATTATTATTATTATTATTATTATTATTATTATTATTATTATTATTATTATTTTCGATTTTGACTAATTTTGTAGATTGATGGCAACTTACAGCAATTTGCGAAACCTGCAGGTCCTAGATACAAAGCCCGGGAAGCAAGTCTCTTCAACTCAGCGAAGAGAGTTGTTAATATGGAAGTAATACTTGTAAGTCATATTCAATAACCGTTATTTGATATTGAAATGGAAAGATTATTTTTCAACGAAATTTCTACATAATACGTCCGAAAGCAAACCACATGGGTGAACATGAACCAATGAACCACATGGGTGCCAATGTAGGCAGAATTCGGCAATAGTTTATCGCTCATAAAATAACATACTAAAAAATCCAGGAAATAGCCTTCTTGGCT
This sequence comes from Teleogryllus occipitalis, assembly GCA_011170035.1. NCBI lineage: Eukaryota > Metazoa > Arthropoda > Insecta > Orthoptera > Gryllidae > Teleogryllus > Teleogryllus occipitalis. Next base: position 115,381 of record BLKR01001206.1, on the reverse strand, counting down.
GTTTCAATGACGCCAGGTGGAAACCCTTCCGCCTCGCCAACGCCTTCCCGGCTGCGTCCGCTTCCCTGCACCTCGCCCTCGCGGGATCTCGTCCCGGGCGCGCCCTTACCCTTGTAACGGCCGGGCGCGACGGGAAGGCGGGTAGCCAGGCAGGCAGGCAGCGGGGATGGGCGACGGCGGTCCCACGGGGAACCTCCGCAGCAGCCAGCGCGCGGCCTCTGAACCCACCGCCACCCGGACTATACCTGCGTGGCGTGACGTCACGGCCGGAGACTCGCACGACTCGTTACGCAGCACGCGCTAGCCCCGCGGCGGCGGCGCTTCGCACGGTGGGGGAAGGGCACAGGGCGCCCGAGGGCAGCGAGCCCTTCTGGTCACCACCGCCGCCGCCGCCGCTGCTGCTGCTGCTGCTGCTTCCTTCTAGTGGCCACCGGTTCGCGCGGACGTCGCGAAAAAGTTTATCCCACGAGTCTACTGCGCAGGCCGGTTCCGCTTTCAAATGAATGCACGGCCTATTCGTTATTTCAATGCGTGAGGCTTTTATGTAGTTGTTTTGGGAGGGGTTCTGCAACACGCCGTCACTCTACAATGTCAATGTCTGTAAAGTTGAAATCTTGCAAACCGTTCTTCAATTTATCGTTTGAAATGAATAAGAACATAGTTTTAACATAAAACATTTTTCCAAAACTAGTCGCAAAGTTAATCAAATCGAGCAACAGACCACTGCAAGCATTATTAGCTTAATAATCTTAGAGGGTAAAAAAATACTTTTGTACGATAAAATAACTGTGACACGTTAACGCACCAACCGAATCACAATGCAATTCGATCGAATTCCAGAATATAAAGGGAAGCAAACAACCAGAGTAAGCATGACGAAGCGGCCCAGCGCGAACCACACGGCCCTCTTTGAAAGTAGAGTTCGGCAGAAACGGAATCTTTTGTGGTCTTTATCAATCCAAGACCACAGATTTTAAGCCAAATTTGATAAACGATTGTCTGATAACCGCAGATATACGCACTCTTTGGAATTTATATAACTTCTCAATTCTTAACATTCTTTTTTTCATTATATCTCACTTTTGCCGAGAAAGATGTTTACAAAAACATGTTTCCTCATAGAATTAATGTTAAAATATCATCAATTATAAATAAATTAGTTTAGCCTTTGAATTCTCGCCATATCGTATCCAACTCGCGTTTTTTACTTAACATCATTGCAATATCTAAAAACGCCGAACTTTTTTAGCAAGAACTATCTTTGTTCATTAGGGAGCATCATTACACGCCAAGGGGAACCAACCGACAGATTCAAGTCGGACTTCACGAAACTGGCCTGCATTCAAGCGTCCCGAACAGACTTAATAACGTTGTTACAGGCGAAGCGAGAACGGACACGCGAAACAGACACGCATCGCCGTGGGATCCTCCTGTGGAGTGTGCAAGCGACTCGTACCCCGCTGACCCGTTCCCCCAAGGAATCGCTCCCGTGCGGGGACCCTCCCGCGCGCAACAGATGTGAGTGGGCGGCAGCGCTAGCAGATCGGCGCGTAGATAAGCGGCCAATTATACCGCACGGCGTCGCCCGCGCGGCGGCAGGAGAAGCGGGGGTGAAGGACACCGCCGCAGCGACGGACAGTAGGAAGAGGTTCATGGGGACGTCACTGAGGGCGACTCCGTGGACATTAAAAGAGCGAGAAGTGCCTCGTCCAATTGGATGTGATGATGTTGAAACGGGAGATGTTTGTTGGGGAGAAAAAGAGAGAAACTGTCGGAGGGTTGAAGAAAACGGTTAATACTTAGGCAACGTGAGGACCCCCATGAAGGGGAACTACGGAGAGAGTGGGGGGGTGGAGTTCAGAACAAAAAAACACAGCTAAGTCAGGGGAAAACATTGAGAAAATACAACCCAGGGAAGCTTCCAAAGGGCAGAGGGACTTGCGTGCTATGTGCTCTTCGATATTTCCAGATTAGAAAATTTTTTTTTTTTTGAAAATATACTCTACAATGAAATATTAATAGCAATAATTAACAAGCATTAAACGTAACTTTAAAATTATCGTTATTATTATCATAATCGTTATTATCATTATCATTATTATCATTATTATCATTATCATTATTATCATTATTATCATTATTATCATTATTATCATTATTATCATTATTATCATTATTATCATTATTATTATAATTATTATAATTATTATTGAAATATTTACTTGTGCATATACTAAACGTTTCTCACTTCGTAATTTTTGTTAACTGCTTAAAAATACATACTTCAATAATAAGTTAATAATTTTGGGGGTCAGTCACGTACTACAGTCACGTTTCGCTGTGTAGGTGAATTTAATAAAGTCCTAACTAACCGTTCCAAAGTGTGAGTTGTTGAATCGAAACGTTCCTGAGAAAAATGTTCAAAAATAGTTTATTTCGTGCAATCATTGTTTCATAGATTCTCATGAACATTTGTTCTTAATAATACGTGAATCTGAGCACTTTCACAGTAAACTGGATTATTATTGCAAACTGGTAGCCTTATCATCGAAGTGAAATGACTAGATCTCAACATTTGTCTTGATCTACCACATTAAAAACCATACCTAATTAATAGCGGATCAACCGTCTAGGAGTTACCTGTTGAGCAACTCAACTTTTCTTGCATTTTTATTTATTAGGTTTAAGAATGACAGAAGTTGAAATGTTGGAATTTGTACAATTAAAAAAGTGTTACGTATAATTTTATATAATGGCACATCCTAAACATTTTCTGGAACTACTCGTTCATATATATCAGGGATAATCACAAGGTCATTGAAGGCAATGAAAATAGATGAGAATGCGTGCATCAACCCTAGGGTTGCCAAGCGTCCTCCATTTCGGAGTACAGTCCATCATTGACGTCAATTGCCCTCTCGTCCTCTGAATATTAAATGTCCTCCTTTTAGTACATTTTTAACATTTGTTGTCATTTATTTTATCGTATGACTAACGTCTCCTACATTGTATCGTTTATTGTTTAATTTAGAATAGAAATCATGAAAACCATTATACTGAACGCTGACACGCGCATGCATGATAGTGTCTCTGTCTAGCAACTAAAAAAGAGACGCTCAGACCATCTTCATCTGCATTTTGCGAACGAATCTATTTTCACTTGAATCGCAAGTGGAAAGAAGAAAGAAATAGAGTTGATATTAGTCTAAATTAAATATTTATAAAAAGAACTGTGTTTATGCATTTTTTTCTTTTCTTTCTTTTTTATCGAGTGCCTCCCTTTTACATGAATATTGTTGACAACCCCCAATCATCCCCGTCAAATCCACAAGGTCCAAAATAGAAGAAGCATGGCAACTACTTCGTTCTTGCTGGTTGAAGAGCCCGAACTACAGCAGCAGTTGCAATTTCGGGGACGGAACGCCGTCTGCACCAACAGTCGCGCCAGCTGCAGAGAACTACAAGCATCGACAGCCGCCACCACGGGCGGTGCCCGGTTCGATCCGCCCAGCGGGGTGTCTCGTCGCATCCGCCGGCCGTCAAACTGCCAGCGGCCGCGCCGCCCTGCGCCGCCCCGGTTGCCCTTGCGCGGGCCGACACACGGCGGAAGCACGCGGCGTTTCTCGACGTCAGGACGACACCCGCCGCCAAACGCCACCGGCGTGACAAAGGGGGGCCCGTCCCCCAGCGCCCCGCCCCCCTCGCGCCCCCGCACATAGAGCGCCCGCAGCCGGGCGGGCGGCAGCCCTTGTCGCCCTTGCGGCTACCAGCAGCAAAATGTTTGTTTGGCCGGCTCGTCTCGATTAAAGCCATTCAGGCGGGCCCTCCTGTTTGCGTCCGGCCGGCGGTTAGTGCGCGGGAAGTATCGACAGCTGACGCCGATGAAAACGCGCGGAACCACGTCATTCTTTCGTGCCACTATCGGCTGTGATTAAAATCTCGCGTATGCATATTTTCTAACGGTCGCGAGGTAACAAAACATCCATTTACATACCACTATATTTATGATACTTCGGAATTCGGGGACATGAAACACCAAAGGTACGAGATCAAAGCGATGGCGTTCGTGCATGAAAATAAAGATAGTGTCATTCAGTGGGGTATGATATAATCAGAAAATATTTCGACTGCTGTTACTCATGGAAACTAATTAGTATTCACCGATAAAATGGATTCCAGGTGAGAAGCGACATTCGGTTTCTAGGAAATCCAATTAGTTCTACACACGTGGTAGAAAAGATTTATCGAAAGTAAAGATTGAAGCAACGTAGTCATACTTACGTTAATTCTAAAAATCAAGTAGACAAAATAACAAAATGTATCAACAGGTATTGCTTTTCACATCAACGGCAAAATCGCGCTGTTGTTATAATTAGGATTCTTTATTCAATGAATTACGAAAAAACCTAACACTAAGGCCATTCATGTCAATCCTAATAACCCATTCAAAAACAATTGTTTTATGAATTGTGGATTTAAATAATTTAATCTAGGAACACACTTTATAATAAAATACCCAGGAATTATGCAGGACTCGCACCTGCAGACTTCGGGAGCGCTTACTTAGCCAACGCTCACAGTTCCCTCCCACAGAGAGAGTCCTCGAGTAAACTCCATTTAATTACCTAACGACCCCGCATCTCCATACGCCTACGAATACTTACGCATGCACTGCCTAACTTTCTGTTCACGGTCAACTTTTATTGTTACCCTCCGGTAAAATGAGTGAAAAGGTAATGTAGACACTTCAGCTAGTGGAGGTAAGAGGAGATCAAGCCTTTCTTCCTCTTCTTCGTTGATATTTTCCATTTCTCTCTACGTTACCCCAACTTTCCACTAGGTTTCTTCTTTCTTTCCTAGAACAGCTTTAATACATCTTTATTTTCTCTTCTCCCTATGCATCTTTCCATTTTTTCAAATATGGTTTATTTCTTGCGACTATGCTGCTGATTATTTCTTTCAAAGGCATTTCAGCATCTTTTTTGAGCCGAAATAATAATAATTTTGTATTTCTTTTAGTTTGCGATACTTTTTCTGATGTGGTAGAATGTCTTCATTAATTTTTAATTTTTATAGAACATATCGTTTCAATGATCTCAAAATGTTTCTATAAATTCTTCATTGCAATGTTTCTAATTTATTTATAATTCAATTCTAGACTCATTTGCTGGGGCGAAAAAAATATAGAAAAGAAACAAAATTTTTACAAATGTATTTGTAATGTATATAAGTGATAAAAGAGATACATATCTGAATTGAAAACCTTAAGAGAATGAATTGATATCAAGTTCTATTGTACGAGTTATCAAATCTAAACAAACGCACGCGAAATTAAGACAGTAACAAGAAATACTTTCAATCATTTTAAATTTGTCTCTAATGATTAATGAAATGTCGCTCATTGCATTAACCATTTTACACAAGTGAATAAAAAATACTTAAATTTAATTAGGTCATTAAAATTTATATACAATATTTAAAGAAATGTGCAAATTTGTTTGTAGTATTTTAAATATTTTTGTTGTACTTGATTAATCGATAAACCAATACCATTTCATTTTTCGTTTATTTGTCAGAAAGATCATATATCTCTTCCACTTAGCATACAATGAGATCTTGACTCTCACTGCCTCAATAAATATCTGCCTGATTAGAAGATTGTAACCCCGTACACAAATCATGGAACGTTCTGTGACTCACCAATGAAATCAAAGAAGCTTTTAATTAAGAACTGGCTGATCCGGCAGCGAAAGTCGTCCCGCGCGGCGGTGCGGAGGCCGTTCCCAGCGAGTAGGCTTGTGGAGCGCAAGCGCAATTGCGCCGCCCCGGGCGACGAGGGAGTCCAGCGCGCCGTCCCTTTTAAAGCGCCCGGGCGACGCCAGCCCCGTAATTGCGGCCTTCGCGGCGACATCGGCGACAGCCGCAGCCCCGTAATTAAGCACAAATGCCCTCGCACAAAGCGGCCGAGGCGAGCGCGAGGTGGCGGCGGCGCGGCAGCGGCGGAGACGGCGAGGCGGTCGGGATGGAGACGTGGCCGAGGCGGCTGGGAGAAGAAGCGGGGGAAAGTTCTCTTTAACATTTCCAAATCAACTGATCTTCATCGTTCTAATGTCGGCGACGAAGTTCACTCTAATGTCGAAGATGGAGATGTTAAAAAACGATTTTCTGAAAATTTAATAATGGTTACCTCATTATGTACTTCGCTCTTAATATAATACATTTTCAAATTAACAAGCGACAAACTATGAGAAGAGGTAGGTTTTACCAATATGGAAATTTAATCTTACAATATGTTTTCAGTGAATTCAAAATTATTCTAATCACCGGAAGATTCACCTGATCGTAAACGAGATAAAAACCGCAATCACCACACAGTATGTGGACGACGAACAAGTAGATACTCAGATGTGGATCATGCCGGCGACATATGCTGGAAAGAACGTGGCTTAGGGCGTCGATTGTCCGAGGACAAAAGGATGAGCCTAGTGATGAGAGGGCGATACCGCGGTCTTTCAGAGGCGTGTAAATTGGAGTCGTAGAATTTTTAGTGATGACGGCGGCAACAACTTCGCCACTACCTTTTGCGGGAAATATGCGACGGAAACATACGCCAAGGCACGTGCAAAGATTTGATGATGGAGATGCTACGCAATTGCAAGAGAAACGTCTGTGGGAAAATTTGGTTGGGCAGGGACTACGGCAGTTCTGCACAAAAGAGACTTTTGAGATCGTGATTAAAGGGCAGTGGAAATGGCCGTGTTGTGCAAAAAAATGCTTCAGCAGGAAAGTACACCAATAGAGGCGGCAGCCCTTTGGAACAGTCTGCTGCTATATACCGAGGCAGCCTTTGCTGAGGTAGCTGCGGCGGCCTGTGTTGAAGGCCGCTGGCGACCACCCTTTGCCAAAGAGGCGTGCCCTTCGGACTCGCGAATAGTACAATTAGCCCTCGGCGGGTGGGCGGCGGGCAGGGGGCCGGCAACTCCGCTGGCAGAATGGCCCGCTCTCCAACAACCGCGCGTATTTACCCCCGCGGCACACCCACAGGCGTCACTTCCGGGGCAGGGAGTCGCGGGGGGCACGTGTCCACTCTGCTCTTTAAATGCAGATGTGTGAAAGTAACAGGAGAAATCTAGTAAATGAGATGAGAAGGAAGGAATCGTTCGAGTGGAAAGTAGCAAATGGCGTCGGTAGCCATTCTATTGCCATTCAAGAGGAATTTTGTATACCTCCTCAGAAATATTCGTATCTCTCCAGAGTAACATCATGAGTGCTATCCATTTTTATTACATAAAGAATTTCTACACATTTATTTTTCGTTAACAAACCGCGATTCACAGTGAACTTCCATTTCTAGTTAAGAGTTGAGATAGATATTGCTTTACCGATACTGTCGGCTCAAGCACGTCTGAACTTTTTTTCAGTATCGACGAATTTAAGTCATTCTTTCTACATGCATGGATCCGTATTTTAATACTGAAAAGAGAAGTTACCAGTTCAACTAGCCCCTAACTTCATTGGAATATTGGACCATACTTAACTTTATGATTCAATTTTACGCTACTAATTGACAAAATGGAATGCTATACATCATAATTTTTAAATTGATAATTATACGTACTGTAATAGAAATCACTAATGTATTCGCTAAATTTTCCAGCACACAGCACTTCCCTCACGCCCCTTTCTTGTGATGCAAGTGTGCCCGTAGGCTGGCGGTTCTTCGCATAAATTTGTCCCTAAAACCCTTCAGGGCCCCCTGCTCACTCCGCCCCGCCCCGCCCACTTTCTGCGGGAGCGTTCTGCGCCCCCCAGCCGTCGCGGCGGCCAAGGGCCTGGAGCACCCGGACGCGCTCTGCAGATAGCCGGCACGGAGCAGCCGCCAACCACACTTGCCCGACACAAAGGCGCGCGTAGAAAAAAAGGCAGTAGGTGCACTTAGTGTCACGGAAACGCGAACCAGCCAGGGATAGGTAAGACATTTTTTTAACGGGGAAGAGTACCATAAAAAATGAACTGCTTGCCATTCTTGGGGCAAAGGATAAGGAAAATAAAGCTTCGTAAGATGCTGCTGAAAATAATTTGATGTGAAATACTGCAGTTCTTGGACAATTATGAAGTGATAATACACACACGACATATCCGATACTTTCTCCAGAAAAATTGCAATAAAGAGAACATTGTGAAAAAGGCATTAACTCTTTTATTATAATTTTATTTAATTCTAAGCGAAAAGGAAAGATGGTAATTGTTTTTTGAACATTTCTAAAGATACAAACAAAACACTAATATTAAAGAGAAATCTTTGAATGGCGTTAATGAGAAACATATTCATCCTACGTTGCTTTAATTTTTTATTAATAGCAGTCCTACATTTCATACGTCGGTGTAATTTTGCCCGCGCTCGTGGGTTGGCCTAGTGCGCCGGGCCCACTGTGCGGCGCGCCCGCTGCTCTCGCTGGAGCGCCCAGGTGGCGCTGTGAAGTGCCAACAGAGACGATTGTTGAAGTGCGTTGCCTCCCCACTTGGCTGCCCGAGCTGTTTGCCCGAAGCCGTTTTTATTAGAATGGACCGGCCTGACGTTCGCTCGATGAGTGCTGATGCGTGGGGCGATACATACAGGCTTATGAAATGAGCAGTCTGCTCCTTACGCCCTCCAGCACGAAAGTAGATCCTGGGATGTAGATAAGTCAGTCGTGTGAAACATAACGAATACACATAAACACCAACAGTTCCACAACAAGATCCTGACGGACATCAAGATATATGCCAAGACAGAAAAGATTCAATACGCTTCAGTAGGAGTATGCACTTTATTTTTAAGGAAAATATATTTCAGAATAGAATAACGTTACAAAAATCATTTTCACGCCCCTCTTTCACCATAAGTTTAAAATAAAATGGAATTCCGTGTTATCAATAACGACAAATTAAAAATTTTGTCCTAACATAGGTTTTTGAATTCTGTAGTCCGACGGTAAAGACAGCTTGATGGTAAGATCATTCTAATTAGATGTTCATGAGTGACGATAATTATCATTGAGCCCATTAATCTATTTATCTTGGGGAACAAGTGATGATGTGCCTTTCGCTCCTAGACCACTGTATAAAAAAAGAAAATGTCAAGGTTTTACGATGGACATCAACTCCCAACCTCTTTTACACACAGCTCAACTATAGCCACACTCGTCTATGCTTCTGGGCTGTCCCGACAATCACAGGAGTAAATATGTCTATAAAGAGTATCTATAAACAATGTTAGCGATTTAACTGCGCAATATTTTCGAAACAAAAATAATGAGTCAATACTGTCGGAATCTGAGATAAAATTTGTTCTGTACGGATTCCTTTAACTGAAAAATAGACACAAGGCTCAAAGAAATATTCCACCGAGTAATAATTTACCTCAGACTAGTGCAACCATGTGTTATACAAGATTTCATTAGGAGCATCTGCAATCTGAGAGAAGGGCACGTCGACTATTAACAAAACCCTCACCCCCGACCCTCTGTACCCGGCCCCACGCCCGGCCCCCGCCCCCGCTGACGTGCCAGGGCGTTGGCAAGCTGGAGCACAACCCCCGGTAGCCGGGTGCGTCTCCCGGCAGGGTCGAAACGAGATGATCCAGTTCCGTGCGTCTCGCATCCACTTCCCATGCGCTCCATAACCCACCGCGGCGCGGAACGGACAGAATTTGTGGTTTCGCGCAGTTTGTCTCGCGGGTATCAAGTATTCAGCCAGAACTGGTCCGCCATGTAAATGAGGCGGGTATCAATTTCTCTGAGCCGCGTAAAATTCCCATAGGCCTAACAAGTTGCAGCGGCCGGTGTAAGTGCGACGCTGGGGTCGGGGGGGGGGGGGACGGAGGGAAGTGACAGTAGGAGGAGGACAGTGAGGTTGGGAGGGGCGGCGAGAATTGGAGGAGAACAGGGAGGTGGAATGCGTTTTCAATCTATCCCAGAGGTGAATAGTCCCGTGATTGCCGAGAAAGGAAGCAAGCGTCGGCGGCAGACATCTGCCTGGGGACTGCTCGCATTTCGATTGTTCTACAACCTTATGGAAGAAGAGCAGCGACCGGGTCTTAGGGCAGGCGCGCGCACATACACACACACACACGCTCACGCATTGTGTTGCGAATGTCGCGGCCTCGGGGTTCCCAGGGCCTTAGACGCGTCTGTACCCTGCGAAGGGCACAATGGAAGGGGGGCCCGACGGCGGCGGCGGCGGCGGCGGCGGCGGCGGAGGCCGATGCTCTAGTTCCGGACGTTTTCCGGACCAGTTCCGATCCCCCGGCGACGAGTCTCGGCGGCTGCCGTCTCTCCTTCCCCCTCCCCGACCTCCTCTCGCTCCTTCCCCGCCGCCGCTCTCGCTCCTTGCAAGCGCCCTTTCAGTTTCAAATCTTTTCTTCCTCGCAGCACCGCCCGTTTGCGTCTCTCCCCCTGCGAGGGACTGCGCCGTCCGTCCCTCCGCTTTCAAAGAGCGACCTTTGAGCCGACCGTCGCGCGGAGGTGTGGGGAGCCAGGTGGAAGAATACGCGTGCACGCACACACTGACGCGACGCGCCGCGCCGCGCCGCCCGCGGGCCCCGGTGCGCGCACCGCTCACGCAACGCACACGCACACAGACACACACGAGCTTTAAAAGAAAAAAGGTCGGTGGCCAGGCCGGGTCTTGGCGGCGCGGATTTCGTCTTGCCCCGGATCGTGTCCCTCCAGGTGCCGCGAGGCGCCCTCGTTCAACGGTTATCCGCCCGCTCCGCTGGATTCGAATCGCCGCGCACCCGCCGCTGATAACACGTGTTGCCGACCTGGCAGCACGCGGACCCATTGCGCTCGCAGGTACAAACTCTGCTCTGGTTAAGGAATCTGCCGCTCACAAAGGTCCTGCTGCAGGAGTGAAGAGATATTTGAAAATTCTCTCACAATAATGGCACAATGAGTGGTGTACGTCACTGAACATTGAAGTTAAAAGGAAAATCCGGCGAAATAACATTACTTTGCGACTATTAATATCCTTTTAATCTACAAGTATCTATGAAATTTGTGCATTTAACTCACTCTATACTTAACTCTTAAGTATAGACTTCTCAGCGAAGAAAATACTACCGCACTACTTTAGCGTGGCGCCTCCGAACGGTATTTTCACGTTAAAAAGTTTTTTTTATGTGCTCTGCAAGTTCCCAACAAAAATATTTTTTAAACAAATGTCAGCAGCACGGCTCGTCCATGTCGAGCGTAGAAAATTACATGAAAAAGTATCGAATAAAATGTATGTTTAAATTTTTGTTTCATTACCAGATTATGTTTAATTATCGTCAATCTTATTAATAAAGACTTAATGTTTCATGTTAATGCCGGAACGATAGTACATGAGTAATTCACAACTTTTCAACAATGTACTCGTAGATACATTGAAATCATCTTATGTACTTGTTTTTTCATTATATTCTTCCAGATCATTCCAAGAGAACCGATAGCGAATTTTGCCAAACGATTCGTCTTGTCAAGAGAAATCGATTGCGCTGCTGATCATCTCTGCAGGTACACAAAACAAAATATGCCTCAACTCCCAAAAAACACATTTATTAGAGAAATTTCGTATAATTTACTGGATGGATTCGCAAAAAAACTATCGCGTCCCACCAGGAAACGAAACGCGACGCGTCGAATGACTTCTCGTTCGTCTCGATTGATGAACCGGAAGGGTCGTGAGTGACAGACGAATGAACGAATAGACGCAGGATACTCTATTACTGTAAGTATTAATCCGATATATTTCTTTCTTTATACACATTTCCATGACAATTTCAAAATGAAATCTTCGTCTAACCACTATATTTAATATCATCTAACTAATATTAATATCCCATAACTATTTTCAACCAGAAAATGTGTATCTATACGACAAAGAAAATTGAAATAAACTAGTAATAAAATGTCTATGTGCGATGTGTGCTTATAAATGACACTTCAGGTGTTGTAAATACGCCCACTCATCTAGTGCTGTGTGGAGAGAATGAACATCAGCAATTTCGCAAGTAAAACTAACCCCATCTTCCCTTGTACAAATGTAGTCATTTGAGAGTAATGTGTCCACCAAGAGCTCCTAACGACCTAGACCAGTGCCTCCGAAGTTTTGAATGAAACAGGGGGGAGGTCCAGGATGACGAGCAAAGGAGGAAGGCGTCAGAGGCTTGAGCGAAGGGGACAAGTCCATTCCGAAACTTTATGGGCCATGAAAGCTGAAGTGGAAACACAACAGGTGACGAAGCATCTGGAGCATGCAGGGACGGCTGTTCGGCGGGTACTTAATCGCCTCTTCCTCCCCTTCGCGGGAAGTATCTCGCTGTCGCGAGTTCCTAAAAATAATTACGCAACTTTCTGTACCTGCTCGAGCAATATCTTTTTCGTGCACTTCGGAAGCACACAAGACCTCATTAACGAGAAACGGACGAACCTTTTTTAAAATAACGGCGACTAGTTTTAACACATGGTGCTGAGCGGAGCGGCAGGGTTGAGCCAGATCTGTCATCCCCTCGAGTCTGTTTTGTTGAAAATGCCGGGGCGCTTCAAAGAGACATCTGCGGTGCCGTATGACGTGGGGACACCTGGTTCGGCTGCCGGCAATTACGTCGTTCGTCGACTTCAAACCGCACAGCAGCACTTAAAGGTAATTACGATTCTGGGGCGGGCAATACGCGTCGGTCATTCGGTGCACGTTGTGCGCTCTATGAGTTGCTACAATAGGCAAGCATTGCGAATTGCTCGTACAGCACACTACAGGAAACCATAAAACCTGACACATCGCCCCCTTTGCTTGTCTCTCTCTTCTCAGCTTAGTCTATCGATTCAATACTAGGAACAAAGAGAATGCTTTCACGAAGAATAACTCTGCATTTTTATTAATGCTGCACGTTTAATATAAATAGAGTGCAACGTAAATTTTACCATTGGATGGCACAACGTATCGCGGCCACAAGAATGGAATCCACCGTCCACTTGATTCGAATCAAATGAATATTATTCATAATCCCACATCTCCTCTTCCTCGAACTATGCCTTCCCTCTGAAAAGTCTATTAACTACTAAAAGAAACAGCAAAGTCACGGTGGGCCGTAATGATCACACCTCCGCTTTTCTGCGACATTCTTTATTCTCCATTGTAGTTGTGAATACGTTACTGCTTCTTTTATGTATTTTGCTACAATACTACCGCGTCTTTTATGTATCTTTCTACTATAACAACCTATATATGATCGCTTTATCTTCGTTTACGTCAAGAGGTATTGGGAATTCTTTGATAAGCGGGTCATTCAGATGTCAACATTTTTACCTTCTCTTTTCTTTTCTTTCAGAGCACTCGAGCTGTTCTGATGATGACCACAAACACGAGATTCTCATGATTGCAAAGCAGAAACAATTTCTATATTCACAAGTCGATACGAGCAACTCGGCGAATGACGATGGATAAATATTTTAAGGAATTAAGAGAAATAACTATACAAAAATCAAAGTCACTTAAAATAAATTAAAGATATATTACCATTATTATGTTATCATATTTATATATATATATATATATATATATATATATATATATATATATTACCGGTTCAGGTGGGGTGACACTACATGTTAGCGAATCTCTCCCCATACAAATGGCAGAAAAAAGAGGCCAAATAATCGCTCACATGACTGGATTGAGTATAAATTTCGCAACTATCATTGTAACGGTGTGTGTTAACAGAGCAATTAGTCTTTTGAAATCCTCTGAGCCAAGTAACATCATGTCTTCCGTATTTGTTACAGCAGAATGTGAAAATGATTACGCACTGGAGCTTTGGAAACGATGACTTAGCAAAGGTCCCTCGTGAAGTAATGTAGCGAGTGAATTGCCATTATGCCCACAAGATGACACTTATTCAGATATAATTCAAAATTTGCAAAAATGACCAATATTTCAACAAAAAGGACGCAGAAAATTGTTCACAAAATTATTAGGATAAAAACCGATAAAGACTTACGCGTTATTTGATAACACAATTGCAAGAAACAATAACACAGCTGTAATCACCGCCAACTAACTAATTTTCTTAAGTCAGAATGTAAAGTAACTGCAAATCTGCACGTCTCATATTCCTGAAGGGATGTGGTTTTATTTAGCAGGTCATTCAAAGCCACCCGGACACGCAGAGGTATTCATATGCGCAGTGGAGCGATTTCACTCCTCGCACACTCCTCCGAACCTCCCACTCCTCTTCCGCGTTCATAACAGCCCTCGAATCACTCCTGAAAATCGTGCAGTCGCTCACGCCGAATATCTTTCACTTTGAAGAAAGAGTCCGAGGCCCGGCGCGCTTCTTCAATTCTTTAAGGTCACTTCAAACGAATAACGGGCGCGCCCTCCACTTCCCAGAAGACCAAGACGCCAAAAAACCAGCCGAGTGCGACGCGGGCGGCAGCGGGTGCATGACTAATAAGACACGTATGCTAAACAGCGAGAGCGCACGCGCCGACGCCGGAGGCGTGCAGGAGGCGGGGGCGGGGCCCGCGGCAGATGCGGAAGCAGTAAAGAGGGGGGGCGGCGAGGTAGCGTAGCTGATAGCTACACTATCAAAGGGCAAGACGATGACAGGGATGATGGGGTGCCAAAACAATTAGAAAATTAATGGAAACTCAGTTAAATCCGGGGGGCGAGAAATGGCCGTAAAGTGACCCTTCGGAGTGACCACTTAATAAACCTGGAATTAGAGAGTAGGCGAATAGGGCGCTTAAAATTTAACCCCAACATATTATTTTACATGGATTAAATTTACGAAAGAATGATCGTCACTAACTTTTTCAATTAACAATTAACAATTAACAATTCAATTCAATTTTCAAGAGAAGTTAGCCAAGAATAATAACTGTAATCAACAAAAAATATAATTTTTATACTGCAGGCCTATTCTATGATTGTATGAAAATTCACATTAACTGCAGTACGCCTTCCTTAGGAACTAATAATAAGCAATCGTGTAATATAACAATGCACAAGTAGAAGAAGAAAAATGCAGTGAAGTAATGGGGTGTGAAATGCAATGGGGTCTCATACTCCCGCGGTCAGAGATGCAATCGTCAATGCAATCGTGTTGTAGTATGGTTTAAGTGAAATTACTGTCGTTCCTTCGTAATACGGTTATCTTCAATTGTTACACTATTGCTAAGTATTTTAAACGCCTAACCACACAATCTACGTAAAAACGTAATTAGCGTGAACCGTCGTCGCGGGCGGAGGAGGCACCGGTGGCGGTGGTGGCGGCGGCGGTAGCGTGGCCCATTGTGTGCAAAGTCGGCACGCGCCCGCACCTAGGGTGCGGCGGTGGAGTGCCGCGCCGAGCCGAGCCGCGCACCTGGCGGCCGTGCAGCCTCCCGCCCGCCCCCGCCCCCGCCCCCGCCTTGGGCGCGCGCCCGCACCTTTGGCCCCCCGCCGCAAAGCGCCGCGGGGCAGGGGGAGGGGGAGGGGGAAGGGCGCCACCGCTATGCGGGCGCTGTCTATCCCTCGCTCTAGGCGCGCACCTCAACGATGCTCTTCACACACGCCAGCGCGCTGGCAGATTCCGAACGTTGGATTCGAGTCCCAATCCATTTTCGCAACTAAATTCAAAATTCGTCTACGATAACTGGTTTACTTCATGGTTCTATACCTCAAAGCATACCCAAGCGCCGAACTAAATCAAAACCTTTCTATATTAATTGGAGTTCTACTGAAACTTTTATAATTAGTACAGCAATAAATACAACTAATTCGATTTATTTATTTTACTAACTTACGTCAATTTGCATCTTCACCTTAAGAAAATGGTGGCAATTTCTTGAAATTTATAATCAGGTATTCCAAGATGTGTGCAAAATAATATTTTGAGAATTTCATACACTTGCACACCTACGATTTGCTTCCGAATAATATTCAAAAAGTAATATCACGATCCACCTTCTAGAAAAAATGAAATGATATTTTAAGTTATATGAATACATATTATGAAAGTTATAGTGCGATGACCTACCGGAAAAAATATCTTACACTAGATAGAAAAGGAATAAATGGGCGAGCATTCTTATTGATGTACACGCCTAACCACTTACTTAAATAAACCTAGAGACGAAATGTGTTTATTCATAACTTTACTGCGTATACAATATGTAAAAACGAGTTAATGTGTTCCTTCTATTATCTCTATTTGAGCTGTACACATTTCTGTGGCCTGAATAAATTTCAACATTCTAACTACGAAAAATTTCTATTTAAAAAAAACGTAAACCGGAGAAGATACCTTACGTGCAAAACAAATACGCACGCGATAATAATGGATAATTGTTCACAAGAGCGCCACGCAAAGTGCGTGCAGAAAAAAAAGAGCTGAGTGCGCAAGCGTGCGTATGTGTGTGTACCTGGTGCTTGTTAGCGCGCCTCGCTCGGCAGCGGATGGAGTCTTCAAGTGGCTCTCCACGCCGCCTCCCGCTCGCGCCGGCCACCGCTCAGACAGTACGCACGCGCGTGTAGCGATCCCCAAGTAAATTGCTCGTTTAATTCAGGTCACAGGGCTGTGGGCACGCGGCATCGGCGGCTGCGATAGACAAGAGAGAGAGGGGCGGGACGGGGGAGGGAGGGAGAATGCAGAGGGGCCGGCCACTGTGAGGGGGCAGCGGAGGCGGTGGTGATGGTGGAGGCGGTAGGTGTAGGGGAAGAAGAGGTGGAGGTGGTCGATTGTGATGAAAGAATAGAAGATGGATGAAGAAATGGTATTAGTAATTGGGATGCGCCATCAATGTCGCGTTGATTGTTCTAAAAATTTTGATTTTCGAAACATCGATGTTTCTAAAAACACATCGATGTTTTATACATCGATATACTGAATCCGATGTTTTTTAACATCGATGTATGATGCTTGATGTTTTGTTCAAGGATGAAATATTTGTCTATTCACTTTGTAAAAGTTGAAATAAGAAATAATAACTGATGGAACCACTGCCTACGTGGTTCAAACCAAACGAACACGGTTTGTACTACTGTCATCGATCACACTATTCCTCGTGCGAGATAATCCTGGTGACCTAGTATTTCTTTCGTCTTTCATCATATTTTGCACATGGAAAGGCGTTTTATAACTATTTTAGGTTAAATTTTAATTATAAATTAATGTACACGACCACTGTCAAATTTAATTTTTTGCTCAGGAATTTAATATTAGAGATTACTAAACAAGCTAAAAACACCGCTGGTTTTCGTTGGATGCATTATTAACATCGATGTTTTAATTTTGAATATCGATGTTTGACAATAACGATGTTTTGTTGTCGATGTCGCATCACTATTTGGGAAGCAAAGAACAGAAACTGCGCCAGTGAAATGCCATTAGATGTAGCGAAGGGAAGCAAGATGTCTGTGATACGCAATGCCGAGGGTTACGGAACATGTGAATGATAGCGGCAGAAATTTGACATCGCCGACAGGCAAGTTGAATGGCCGAAGCGGCGATGACGGAGGCAGCGGTGACGGTGACAGAAGCGTTATGGAGACGGTGATGGAGGCGGGAGCATTGGCGGTGATGGAGGCGGCACTGATGCTGATGGAGGCGGCACTGATCCTGTTGGAGGCGGCACTGATCCTGATGGAGGCGGCATTGGCGCTGATGGAGGCGGCATTGGCGCTGATGGGGGCGGCACTTATGCTTGTTGCTAATGGCTGTGGTGGTGGAGTCGGCGGTGGAGATACATGTGGCGGTAATGGAGGCAGCCGCACGGCGGCGCGGCGTCCCGTCCGAAAGGGTTGGGGGCGTCTCGCCCAGCAGCGCGTGCCTGGTTCGCGTCAGCTGCCGCCGACAGAGCGTTATCTAAAGTGCCGCACGCGGAGGGCACAGATGGACGGCCAACCCCGGCGCGTCGCGTCGCATCGCGTCGCTGCGCCGCAGCCCACGCGCGCGCGGCCTCAGAGTCCACCAACGGCGCGCGGCGGAATGTGAGCAGAAATGCAATCGGCGGCTTAGGCCGCCCGCGGACCGCGCGTCCAGAGGAAGCCGCGCAGTCGAGTGACTTGCGTGTCCCGCGCGACACTTAATAATCGCGAGTCCTTTGCATGACAATGACGGCGGCCTGCGGATGCTGCGACGCCGCGAGGGAGCGGCGGCGATGAGACGGCTATTCTGCGCGTCACGTACGAAGCGGTCAGCGGGTGGAGTCTCGGCGTGAGAAGAAGCTGGGAGAGAAACTGACGGGTCAGCGCGATCCGAGCTTCAGACGTGGCTACCGACTTCATAAAATATTTTACTCAGAAACCTATTTGTATGACTAATTTACAGCTTCGCGTTGATATTCCTTTTGTTGGGACGAATCACATGTTCATTCGCCGTTTCTATTAAAATTTTACACATGATCCAAACAGCCGAAAGTTTAACTACACGTTTAAATTTGACTTTGCATATTTAATCAAATTTATCCAGACTCCCCAGTAGAATTCCAGCTTTACCACTATTAACTCTAAAGCCTACCAATTATATCTAAAATGCTGATTCTCATTAGATAGGAATATGCCAAGAAAGTTAAATTCGAACGGATATCATTATTTGACGAATCTTTGAAACGAGAGACTATCTCTCCTTACTAATAAATTCGTTATACAGTTTTCCTAAGAATTAAGAGAGTGCAATGTTCGCGTAACTTTGTCAGGTTGTTTTCGATTTAATTTTCAGTTAGATTCACGTAGTTACACATATTCGAATCTTAACATCGCATTTGTTTGCATATACGTTTACATATGTTTATAGGCTCACAACACACACACACACGTCCACGTGCCAGAAATTTGACGTAAACACGTCGGGCCGGACGGGAAGCGGCCTTCATAAAAAAAACGGGAAACAGAAGTCGAACGTTCAAACAGCTCTAAATTAGCACCACCCGCCCAGGAAGCGGCCATAAGTCCCGGGTCGGCAGTGATGCGTGACTCGAGCGACATATAGGAAACAAACCCTCGTTTAATTCCAGTGGCATTAATTGCGCTCGATAGGGGGCGCGGTTGGCGGGGGAGGGGTCACGGCAGAAGGGTGGCCGTGCTCTACGCCGGCGGAGGGGTGGAGAATGGCGGGGCCACCGGCCGCTCGGTTCTGCTCCGTTGAGGCTAGGGAAAGAGTGGCGTGGAGCGGCACGGCGTGGCTGGCGTGGCGCAGCGCGGTGCGGTGCGGTGCGGTGCGGTGCGGTGCGGTGCGGCCGGAGAGGGGTGCATGCATTTACATGCAAATCACTCGGGCCAGGTATCCGTTGACCGGCGGCGGCATATGCCGCTGCGGCGGGGCGATGCGGTTGGATCAGGTGAATGGAAATTGGCGACCTTATCGTCGAGCATCGGTCTACGAGGAGACGGTCAAGTGGGTCGTGAATGCGATCGCCCCTTCCCCCCCCCCCACCTGCGCCGCGCCGCTAACGAACGCCTAGCGCGCTGCGGTCCAGCGCGGCGCCGCGCGGCACTAAATCTCTTGTGCGCTCCGCGAGGCCGCCTCTGGCGCTTCCCGCCTTTCAGCGACCGCGCCGACGCATTGTAGTGCAAATAATCGCCGCGGCAGAGGGGATTTTCTCGAGATTTGTAGGCCCCCGAATGACAGCAAGGAAGACATTTCCCATTCATTCACTATTCTTTTATTACAAAGACATGTATGATGGGTTATTTCAGATAAATTTATTGGCAATATCTGAGCTTGTATATGAATTGGAATGAATTTATGTATAATTCACGTAGATCCCTCTTCCAGTGTCCTGTTCAAGTATGGGGGGGTCTGGTTAATTCTAGACTCTTCATTATCTATCGCCATACTATCTATGCCTGACAGTTGTGTTGCTAACTATTTGATTAGATTATTTAACTCTATGATGTCTGCTGCACTTATTCTGATTTCTTTAGCATGAAGGTGACAAAGTTATTAAATTTGATAACAAATGTTACCATCCGAAAATTTGCAAGTCGAACTTTCTTTTTATTCCCTAAATTCGGTCGTACATATAAACTTTATTAAACAATGTATACGCTTCAAAACTACACACCCCATGTTGTAAAGAGATTTATCATATAAAAAATTACTTTCAGAACAATTTTCACCTCTACGTTTACCACAACATTCCTCACTTCCGGCTCTCCGATCTGTTCAAGTATAGAACTTCGCCTTCTTCAGACGTATCCTCATTGTTAAAGAGGTTGTCAGAAGTTACAATGCAAAGAAAACTCGATGACAATTTCCTTCTCTTGAGGTTTGCCATTAAAAAGATCTGTTTTGTTCTTTTATAATCACGCTTGGTAATTACAAATGTCCGGTGACTAGTTTTGAACGAACGATCAATCAACTCTTTGTAATTAGTACAGACGTTAATGAACATTGTAAAACTTCATAGTTCATGTGCACTTCACAGCGAATTTGATAGTGACTGCATAGTCCATTCTCTGGAAGCTTGCATGCACCATTAAAGCTCAAACAGGAGCATGAATGACCTACGAGAAGAACTATTCACCTCTGAAACTCGGCTTTTAAAGAAGTTCTAAAGAATATGACGTAAGGAGTGACTTGCAGAAAAGAGGTCCAACACGAGAAACTAAGTTTATAACACACGCTACGTTTTACTTCATTATTCTTTTACTCCACTACATTATAATTTATGCCATAAATACATCCAATTACATCCTTTCAAGCGTCAAAGGGCTCGGTCTCGGTTAAAACGGAATTCAGAGAATGCGAAACCAAACTCGCCATCTCGCACGGCACGACCTGCAATGCCCCGAAAAGCGCGCCCGAGTTCGGAGTTCGAGGCCACGGACCTGCCGAGAGCGTCACCTGCAGCCCGAGACAAAGGACGCGGGCATTCGTATGGAAATGCAGCGCGCCCTTTGTGAGCGGGGCAGTGGGCGGCGGCGGCGGCGTGGCATACCCGTCGCGGGAAGCGCTGTTGTGTCAGACTGGCGCGATCAGGTTTTTGAATACTTAGCAAAGCAATAGTCAAACATTATTATTATTATTATTATTATTATTATTATTATTATTATTATTATTATTATTATTATTATTATTATTATTATTATTATTATTATTATTATTATTATTATTATTATTGTGCTTATTTCAGTACATGGTTAAGAATGAATTTATTACTAACATTTTTGTGCTTTAATGTACGGATAAAAATTGCAGTACTCCACTTCCCCCCCCCAACAAAAAAAAACACCAGAAATAATAAATATCTAACATCAGCTTTGGGCATGCGTCAATTCGACGACAAGCGATCGAACACAGCCGGGTCTCCCACGCAACCTGCAAGTGCGAAGCAGAGCCGGCGCTAGGCATGGGCAGACCGGGCGACCTCCCGGGATCCCGCAAGTCAAGGACCCCCATGATGGGACTGATGGGGGGAAATTAGTAAAAAATTGACAAAGAAATCGAGAAAATCGTTATCATAATTTTATAAGTCGCAGTACAGTAGTCTGACATTTTATAAAATTTTCATTTTTTCATCATTTTTTTAACTTAAATATTTAATGATAACCATTAATTATAAGTAGGGCTCTATGAAAGGAGTCAAATGACGCTAACATTAAAATAAGTTCTACAGAAATGTATATTCCTACTGCATTTATTTAACAAGTGATTTTATTAAACAGTAACTAAATACGATTTTTTAGCTTTTTAAGATCACCATGGAAATTGTATTACTCGATCACTAAGTACTTTTACTAAAACCTGTTATTTAAAATATATTTCCAAAATATTTGTTTGTGGGAGGGGCTGCGTTTCAGAATTGCCCTGGGCCCAAAATTGTCTAGCTCCGGAACTGGTGCGACGAGCACGCTGAACCACTGGACGTTGGCTAAGGTCACCGAGGCGTCTGGAAGCGGCGCGCAGCCGTGACCTCGGGGGGCCACCGACGCCGCGCCACGGCGCGCCGCGACGCACACTGCGCAAAGCACGCAACTCGCAACAAAAAACGAAAATAGCGATCCTACCTTCAAATTTTCCTTTTAGAAACTAGATAAAAAAATGGGTTACGTATCAGAAATAGATTATACCGTTACGTACAAAACGACGGATGAAATATGAATCAAGAAGGTGGAAGAATTTCCCTTGTTTCGTTCAATTTGAGATGAATTATGTGCGTAGTTTCAACGTTAGGATTTTAATGGTTTCAATTATTGCCTTAGCATACACTAATGGAGTTCTTGTATTAGTTTACATCAACAATTCAATAGTGGATTTATTAGTTATTTCCAAAGAGTGCGTATCAGCCTTGAAGGTGAATAATTGTCAACTAAATTCATTTGCAGGTGTTTTTCTACGTAATGTCATTTTTTTCTGACGGTACATGTGAAACGAAGTAGAAGAGATTCGAAACTTTATTTTCTTGTCAACTTGAATTAATAATATAAATGACTTGTTAAGGATGCGGATTTGACGGATTGCCTTCCTTGCCATGTCAAAAACATAATAGAGCGATAATCCAACGCCTACTCTTCTTAGGAACTTCTTCTCTTGATTCAATTACGACTTCAACCGTTTGAATAAGATAAATTAAAATACGTGGAGCACCAAAGGAGGGGATCATGGGGCTTCAACCCCCCTTCACAAGCTAATGATGCATATGAAAGAAATGTAGCTTTTACTAATTTTATGTAATAACGAAAGTCATTCAATACACCAATTGTTTGTATTAAAATATTAACCATAGATAAATAAAAATATTATTTCACCATAATTTTTTTTAATGAAAGCTTCAACGAGGCTGGCCACAATACCTGTATCCCCCACCCTCGAGAAAAGTCCCCAGTGCGTCACTGGCTTTTTTCCCCTTTTCCATATTAGAAGTTAATGTTTTCGCTCATTTTTAGTTTGTATTCATAAGCTCAGACAATGATTGAAATATTGCTGGCGCATTTCGAAATCCGCTGGGCCCACTGTGGGCCGCGGAGCGCCAGGCCATCGCGACCTCGGCCAGCGCTCCCAGTCAGACGGCATGGGACGCGCGAATCAAGCGGCTCTCGCGCGCGACATTAGCAATGCAAAGCCGCACGCGCCACGAGTACACGACCTCCTGAGAATAATTTCAAGAAAAAGCGCGAACTACGAGACACTTTGCATATGGATCTTCAGGACTTTACAAAACGTAAGATTCGAACTTCGAAGCAGATGGCAACAAAATCAAGCCACACGTGGGTAGAAATTTGGATGCCCGTTACGTAGGATTTAAGAATCTGACGTTTCACAAAAGACTGATAAAACGAGATTCAATTTCTCTGAGTAAACTGCCAAGAACATTACGAATTCCTAAAGTATATTCACGAGGAAGTTGGATAGAGATACACGAATTGCTACGTTCTTTAAGTCAAATAAACAATAAATTGTCGCAACGTCACATATCTCAATTATGCTCACCTTTTAGAAGAGGTGAAAGTAAGTTTTCAACTATTCCACTCCTAGTTTGGAGACTGACGACATATCCAAAACATCAACACAAATATTTTCCTGAACCTTGGGAATTGATTCACGTTGAGTAAGACTTATCCTCATTGCATCCTGCAGTCAAAATTTCCTACGTTTCTTCTCGCCTTCTTTTTTAAAAAGTTTCAGCCCTGTTCATCCCAAATGTTAAATATAGTGGTTTCGTGAAGGAGTAACTCTATGGCAAGGCGTTTCTTTTGGTTTCATTGTGAGCGAGTCAAAGTGAGTGCTAACCGAAGCACCAATGTTTCCAAAGTTGCCCTTTCGCTATACTGATCGGATAACAGGAAAAGGGCTTTGAGGAAAAGAACAAAAGTCTCTTAACGTTTTCAATTTTGTGGTATAAGCAATTGTATTTAATGATGAAATGAATACGCCAAGCTTATTTTTTATTAAACCATCTTAAATATTCTTAATTTACTGAAACCGATTACTACGTACGTAGTTAATTCTGGAAAGTATCCTCAGATTGAAGCAAAAATGTTTATTTGCATTACTCAAAATTCAGACTGAACAACATACTTTCATTATTCCTCCCCCCGTAACGCGGTTAAGAAGCAATTGGGTTAGGTCCAACTCATGGAAGCCAAAAGTGAAAGGGGATTACCTGGAAAGCAGAAGAGAGGGATAGGCGTCAGCGAAACGCACTCAAAGGATTTACGTCAGAAAACAAATTTCCCAATGGACAGCCGAGTAAGATACCTGGGCTACCCATACCACTCTGTTTTGAGATACAGTAAATTGCCAATTCTCCTTAGACGAATTATCCGCTTTCCAGATTATCTGCGGATCTCTTCTACCTCTCCTGATTCCCATTTTTACAATAGTTTTGTAATAATTACACGATTTTAAAGAAATTTCAGTCACAAATTTATTGGACATTTAAAATTATTTCCACACGAAGAAAAAACGAAATAAACCCTTTTGTTGGTTAAAAAGTAAGAAAAAAGTTTAAATACATAAAATTATTATTATGGATGTAACCGTTTGTGAAGCCATTTTAGTCTTAATAAATCATGTTAAAAGCTTTTCGTGTTGATTTTCGACCCTTTTCAGATTATCGGCCAAATTCGTTTATCCTTTTACAGCGCCACTCAATTCCGCGGATAGAGTTTACTGTGGTGTTTACCTCTACGCCGCAGTGTTGTGTTTGTCGATAAAATAATTGAACTTTATAGATACATCTTTTTGAAAAAGCATCAAATAAAGTGCCATAGTCATTTTACATAAAAAACTGAGGTACGTGGTGTTACTGGGCGAACAACGAAATAAATGTTTATGAGAAGTTCAAGCTATTTCGTATCTAATCTAATGAATACTACGTATATAAGCATTTAGACAAGATGCAATTATAATGTTTCCCTTTAATTTTCACTACCTTTTAGTGGTATGATAATTTCCAAGCATAAAGTCGATTGTGGTCGCCACAATCAGAGTCAGAAGATCAGATCGGGGATATTTTCTGTACATTTCCCATTTAGAGCCCATGGTATTAAATTTTAGTTATAATTTTAGACTCCTTTAATTAAAACTGAATCCTGAGATGTTTGTCTTCATTTTCCATTTCATTTTCACACGCCAGAAACTAACAATTTTCTAATGCTTTCACCTAACAATAAATATTGCTATCAAGGGCGAATGCAAACAAATCATGGAAGAGGTATCTGACGTAATAACTCAAGAGGTATCTGACGTAAAGCACGTTAGAAAGATGGAAAATGTAGGTGCCATTCATCCTTTGCAGCCTTCAAGCATAAAGCTCTGGAATTATTACTCTGGTTACGCTTAAGCAAGTTCTTCTCACAAGGGACCCGCAGGCGAGAGATGCCCAGGAGTCCCCGGTTGGCAGGAAGTGATGGATTGCGTACCTCCCCACAGAAATTGTCTCTTGGAAGGAATGAAGTGCGGGTAACGTGTTTTATTGCTTCTTTTTTTTCTACGAGTTACAAAACACTACTTGAAAGACGCGAGTAGAAAAGAGGGGACCTCCGCCGTTATTCTTGGGGGAAACTCTTTACACGTGCTGCGTTCTGTCGCCAAATTGAATTATGGAAATTAACGGCTTGAACAGCCAGAGACGGTCTCTTTCTCTCGCCTGTTACACTCTCCCATTCATCTTTCTCTCCTTCTCTCTTAGTGGAAACAACTTCCTTTTTGAATCATTACTGTACTTTCCTATCCCTTTGCGCTTCTCTTATCATACACGCCTTCCTTCTCTTTCTCCTAATAACGTCATAGAAATCTAGCGATCCAACCACGCAAACACTCCCTCGTATGCGAGCAATCATTTCATTTCATTTTACCTTTTCGGTACCACTATGATTCAAGTAGTACATAAAGCTAGCGGAATGTATGTAATGGATATGGATCCCATCTTACTCGAGATTTTTTGAAGTTGGAGTTCCATAACATTCATCATAAAATATATCATCCCCTCCCCCTTCATGCAAACGTGCGAAAATTTCATAGTTATCTTATTCAAAGTTGAAAGTGCTTACTGAAATAATTTAAGCCGTACAAATAAATGCCGTAAATGATATCAAAGTTGATCATACCGTTGACATGAAGGAGTGTTAAAATTTCACAACTAAGTTTCGCGAAATGTCATGCAAAAAGGTATTCATTAGTTTGGACCGGAGTTTTCTTACGTTCATTTGTCCAAAAAACTGCAGGCTACATACAGGCGAGTTCACATACGACACAATCAATTGTTCAAACGGACACTTCGTCTGCGAAGTGGCAATTCAGAATATCTTTCCACACTCGAAAGCGTTTATTTTCATTTGCATGATGTTGAAACTTAGCGTTCGCAGCTACTGTAAGCACATCGAAAGGATGAGATATGCAATTATGCATTTTCATTATTTAATTCTAATTAAAACAAGACAACTCGTAATTTGACGAGATGGAATTATAATTTTACAAGCTCGAATTATTCCTAAATATTCGCAACAGAAGTCGAAATATCTAAAAGGGGGTTGAATACGTACGGCCATTAGGTTTTTTTCATTTTAAAGAAATTATTGTTTAAGCAAGAATTCATACATTTTATAAAATATTATACTACTATCCGTTTCTTGGTATTATTGACAATGAATATAAAACATCAAAAACAATCCTCAAAACGCATCATTATGCATTTAAACAATTGAGTTGATCCATCATTAAATACAGATATTTACTGCCGTTTGGTTTTCAAGAAATTAAATTACATCCTAGAAAGCTAAGTGTTAAAAAACATTACAAAAATAATAGCTTGGTGCAAAGAAAAAGAAACAATGTATTCGATGACACTTGAAATTATATCATGTTATATTTAGATCTTCGAAATTATTCTTTTTTATATATACACTTGAATTGGGTATTCCTACAACTTTTATTTGAACCAGGCTTGTATTCATTTGTAATTATACAACTAAACTATATTTATGATTTTTTTAATAATTCACAATTCCTGTAAGTAAAGAAATCCTTAACTATTCCAAAATTTGCTTCCTACATTTTCTTAAGTTAAGTCTTATTAGGATGAAGGAAATCATCACTTTAGTGCGGTCTAGGAGGAAGGATGATTAATCAAATGTAGAGATGATACTATTCGTGAAAGAAGGAAATTGCGTATTAAACTTGCGACGTGTGACGAATTATTGTAAAACAGTACTTCATATCGTTTATATGTGTAATAATAGTAATAGTAATAATAGTAATAGTAATAATAATAATAATAATAATAATAATAATAATAATAATAATAATAATAATAATAATAATGTATTAATGTAATTTAACAATGCAAAAGTGAATGGAACTATGACGACGTAAATAGCCTACATATGTTCAATATTTGCAATTTCTTCAAAAATATAGTATTCTCCCTGCAAAATAAGAAATATTACGCACAGAGTTCCACTACATTGATCCTGTCACTCTAATCGACATGCCAATTACATTGTCATCGAGAAAACGTTAATCATACCGACATCATAGCAGCATACTCAAAACTTGAATGGCTACCAGAAAACATACCAGTAAACTCACAAATTACAATGACAAAAGCACGTGGCGCGCTCGGAATAACAACACGAGAAGTTGCGCAAAAACCGCAACGTACGAGTGAAGATTCTGCAGGCGGCAACTCCACAACCGCCTGCATAGCCGCACGCCGGGTGCAGGGACCCTCCCGCAACGTGGATTGCATTTCGTGGATCTCACCCGCCAGGCGACGCACATTACTCCGAAGGGGATATACAAATGCGAAAGGCGCGCAACGAAATATCTTTGACTCCTGTGAATAAGCTGGTAAGTCATGAAAACTTAATTTTACACGAGAGAAAAAAAAAAAAAGAAAAAAAGAAAGAAAAAAAAACAACTCAACTGATGCTGTAAATCAGGGATTGATGATACTCAGACGAAACGTACACAACAATAGTTTCGTTTGTTCAATAGTCACCTTTGTTTGAATATCATTAATCCCTCATTTACTTCAATTGAAAGTTGTTTTCTGCTTTTCTGTAAAATTACATTTTCATGGCTTAGCTTATTCACCGGGAAGAGCAGAAATTCATGAACAAATCATAATGAAAGGCGACAATTGATGGATCAATCAGTTTTCTCAATATCAGAAGTTTTAGATGATGAATACGAGTTCTTCACGAAGAGCTGATAATTGTACACGAAAAACAACGTGTAATTGCAGTCTTCAGTAGTTTTTTTGTTAGGATGATAAAACGATTGAAGTAGTATGCAGAAACAAACCTTTTGCAAAATCAATCTACAACATTAAAAAAGGGAACACTGCAATAAGGCTTTAAGCTTTTAAAATGGTTTCATTATTTATTGTCTTCATCTTTTAAAGCAACTCTTACAAGTGACAATTCACCATAAAAGTTAACTTGGAAAGTATATAGACACCATGCAACTCTGAAAAAGAAACCCCCCACCATTTGAACAATGTTAATTTTATTTTTTAATATGCATGTTTTAAGTTGTTGCTACAAAATCGATCGCTTGGAATCTGCGCGATCCCGCTAGGCGCGCATTTGGAGTCCCTGTGGCCCATCGTGCGACGTGGAACGCGACGGCTCGGCGGCAATGGAGCCGGCGCGCCTGGGCCGGCACCCGTTTCCCGCGTAAATCTGACCGTGGGTGGCGCTGCCGCTGCCATATTCGAACGCGGGGCCTTGGCCGCCAGCTGACAGAGACCTTGGCCGCTACAACCGGCGCGGCGCGCGTGGCGGCCCGCCCGCCTCGCCTACCGCCACGCACCCAAACCCAATACGGCCCGCGGACTGTTATGGGTGTTTTATACTTCGATTCTGCTGTAGTGGCCGATGATATAAAGTCACTGTTACACGTCCTGTCCTATAAAATGAATCTTTTTTAACATTATACATGACTGATAAGCACATTTCCGAGGCCACAAATCCCGTTGAAAAGGACGCTCGCGGATTAATTAAAAAGATTCATTTTATAAGGGAGGTGGTGTAACAATGACCTGATGTCATCGGCCTCTATAGAAAAATCGAAGCATACGCTTTGGGGGCAAGCATCTGAGGCAAAGGACCTGTTGTCGAGATATTCACCCATACAACGTCACATTTTCGCGAAATTGCGGAGATCAGACGAAAGAATAAAAGGGTGCATAAATAAAATTACGTACATATATTATGACAATACACATAATTTGTGAGTAATAGCAGTTGCTATTACAAAGTAATCGTCACAACAAATGTAAGTCTCGTTTTCAATATGACATCTACTTAAAACAATACTCAACAAAATGAGTATTGTGTTAACTGTTAATAAATATATCCATCATGTACATAAAGTTGAAAAGCGTGTCTCTCAGTAACTTCTAACAAAAATGAATTAATCCTTTAACATATTTTCACGTACTGGTATTGAATCATATATTATGGTTCAAAGAAATCGTGTCAGAAATTGTCATTTGATTACAAAAACTGTCAATTCATCAGACTAAGAACATACACCTATTTCTAAATTTAAAAATATGGAAGTCTACTTTTATCCAAGATCTATTAATATCGATAAACATTAATGATTATCATTAATGAACGCTGTTTTGCTGAAGAGCACAATTTATTCAAAAACGAAATGTAACCAAAATAAAATTACTCTTTCACTGTGTTTTCTGATCGACCTGACAATCCACTTGCACATTATAATTATGATTTGGCAGTTACTATAAGCAATTCATTGTGTTAATACAAATATAAGTATAATATTTCGGTTATTTACACATGCCGGCTTTACAATTAATAAAAGACAAATGTTTTGAAATGAAAGAGACTACTGTCAAATTCAGTATCTGATTTAACCATTATTATACAAGGGATGTTGCACTTATGTATTAATACAAACAAAATGACTTCAAATGCGAATTCCAATTCTCGAACCATTAACTTGGGCCAGAAACGTAATAAATTGGAGGAAATAAAAATAAAATACCCACTTCTGCCCAAATGGTTACATTTGTTTATATATTTCATCTGCAGTTCGGAAGCGTTGGGCAAAAAGTTGACGAAGTACATAGCTGTAATGGATTAGGTTGGAAACATGACACGTTCGGAACGCGTTGAACGTTAAACAAATTTAAAATGATTAATGGTCATTAGTCCGACTGTAATTATTGGTGTTTTCACTGGTTATCAGTCCAGAAAAAATGCAAACTTGTCAATAAATTCATTATTCTATCAACGATTAGAAGCATGTTACGACATCGTAAGTGCAACCAATGAAAGGTGTTTTGTAGTGTCACGAGACCACCGCGCCAACATTTGAAAATTTCCACACACAATGTTAACGAGAAAAGACTGGCATCTCTGGCATGATCTTTTGAGATTTTGTAAACAGGCATTCATCATGTCAGATTACTGGTTTCAAGAATTCCTGGAAATTCTCCTAACGGGAACCCAATCTCCACAAACAATACCAATTTCCTAATTCCACCCAAGCCTATGAGTAATTGTTTCTCTTTTACCTGTGCGTAGTTAATCCCAGATCAGCAGCGTTGGCTGGAAGAGAGCCGGTTACCGCGCGTCGTGGTCCCTCCGCATCGCCACCAGCCCTTGGATCAAGCACATACCACCGGCCGAGAAGCACTGGCCCCGCCGCCCGCCCGGCTACCTGGCCCGCGCCGTCGGGGGGAGGGGGGAGGGGAGGGGAGGGCGCGGCGGCGCGAGGGCGCGTGGAGGGGGCGCCGTCGGGCCCTCGCCCCTCGCCTTCGCCGCCGCCAGCGCCGCCTTGCACCGGGATGGCCCGGCGGAGGTGAGAGAGAAACAATGAAAGGCTGCCAGCGCCAACCACGAGAAATGCATTCACAACACATTATCCCCATTTGCCGGCTTTGTTTTGCATGATATTGCTCTTGCAACAGACGCTCGTTGATTGTTCTCGGAATTCTGTCTGGAATTTGAATGTAAAATCCGTGTTTGGAAGGCTGAAGAGGTAGATGATAAACACTGAAATGAATTTCCGGCTTAGAAGATTCGAGGAAAACATATCTCACAAATCATTGGGGATGAATTTGCAACCCTATTAACTAAGGGAAAAGTAGAAAAGTGCTCCGAAGCGTGCACACAGGTTTAGTGAGGTGGGTCGCGCCCTCCATGGAAATTTTGAAAGGGGCTTTCTTACATAAAGGAAAGAATCCTAATGTATCAAAAAATTTTATTTCCATAAAAAAATATTTCGTGGTAAAAAGAATAATTATTGATATAGGACTGAAATACATTTTAAAATGTACAGTGATGATAACGGGTTGGATGCATTAGCTCCTGAATATGTTGTTACCGGATCTAATTTGAGAATGCATTGTAATAGTGGTTTTATTTAGTTGTAAAAGTCAACACTTTTCGTGCTGCAATCATTAACTCACCGACTTGCTGTTTTTCAATATTTAAAAAATATTTATGATATTTTAATTTTTGCAAAAAATATAACATAATTTTATAGACAATAATTTTCAAAATAACTGAACAATTTGAAATGAGGTACTTTTATATGTTCCAGAACTTCAATTTTAATCTTGAAACATTGTTACTTGCAATTGTATCTGGACATTTGTGATTTACAAATGTAGAGTTAACTAGTTAATTTCAGTTCCCAAACGGATATGCGTGTTTTGACCAGCTGACATTCTATAAACTTTATGAAGTCAAATTAAATGTATTACAAAAAAATGTAGAATGAAATAATGTGAGAAACATTTTTGATTATCCAATGTCAAAATTGGATATTGAACATTATGTCTCTACAGTACCTATAAGAATGAATTTGAGGCAAAAAATGTGAAGAAATTTTTGAGTTCTCTTCGATAGTGTCCAATTCAGACTAGATAAACTAGAAACCTCTAAAGATGCGAAAAACTTAAAATCAACCCCCCAAAATACGACCAAATTGGAGTCGAACCAATAATACATTTCAAAAATATACCACTGACAATCGTTGAAGTAAAATGCCATATGTAAATTTAAAAAAAAAAATACTGGATAAGGGGATCCAGAAATGTAGTTCTCTCCTACTTGTTTTAAGTTGCTCAGGCCTACGCAAATGGTAAAATATGAAAACATATGGCTTCGTAAACAGTTACAGAATTGCAGCTGGGTCAAGAATTATGACGTCTACTTTCCAAAATTAGAAATGAGGGAAATTTTGGTTGCTATCTGTTCCAAAAACGCCTAGCATAGAAATTCAGAATTTAGTGCAAATAAATAAATTGCCAATATCGAGATATCTGTCAACAGAGTAACGAATCATAGATCTCCAGAAGTAATGCTATTATATTACGTTGCTTCAAATATAAAAACACTCCAAGGCAGAGAGGTAGAACCATGGGCTGGGCACTTCCTACAACTTTTTTTTTTTAATTTGCTGCATCGTGAACGCCTCATATTGCAAGAGAGGTGAATAAACATTTCTTTTATTTCAAGCTATTCATTTTTCTAAATATTATTTTGAAAATAATTATGGGGAGGGGTCCGAACTGAAATTGCTCCTTCTCCCCTCTCCGTAATCTAGATCCTCCTCTGCTTCAAAGAATCAACAATTTCTGATGGAACAATGAGCATGTCAAGACTGAGCTTGAGCGAGAGGAAGGAATTTTTCGAATTTCATTTATTTTTCTTCACGGATTCCCTTGAATCTTGGATTGTGTCAGAATATGTAAAAATATACACTTATTTGTTTTTACTTTATTGATCCATTAATCGTACTATAGTGTGCCTAACACACTAAATATGTGTGAGATATCGTAAAAATCAGGATTGTAAAATTACTGGTTCATAAGTCACAGCCCAACTGCGATGGATACTTTCGTAATCTGCTTTGGTTTCATCAATTCTGATACGCAACGTGTATATAGAATCATGAAATGAAGTACGTACAACATTCCAAGAATACGTTTTTACGGATTATTTTATTCCAAATTCATGATCTTAACAACTTACTATTCCAAGAATTTTTGAATCGGTGAGCTCCAGTTTCGACCCCAGATACGTGACTGTCCCCATTAAACGCATCCAACATTTGTGTGGTTGTCCACTTTCAAGGGAGCACTCAGTATGACTTACAGAAAACCTATTATATGTTATCGCAAACAATCGCTTTGGTTGATTTAATTGTTTATTCTATAAATTCTTTTTAAAAATAATACAAACACTCTCTACAAGATCTTAATAGATTTAAGTAATACTAGTTTATAGGGAGTAATACAGAATAGTTTTTTTTCTAGGGCACTTTATCCAGCGGACAGCCGGTTACCCTTTACGTCCTGATGGGATGCGTATTCGACCAAACACAAATCACCAACGCACTCAGGGGCACCTTTGATCTGGGGTCAGCAGAACGCGAGGCCCCCAGCGGCAACATATAGACCACATGAGAGACGAGGGACAAACATCCATACCCAAGGCGGGACTGAAACCCACGACCTTTCGGACCGAAGCGCAGAGTCTGTACAAGTTCTTAGTCCCCACGATCATCCAGGTCGGCATACAGCACACTATTGAAGTTAAAGTTATATTGTTAATAAAATGAATTTTCAAGAATGGCCAATACGATTTCAATTCATGTTTGTTGCTGTTGAACTTCTTTGGGATATTAGGTTTTGCGACTGTTAGTATTGTAAATTTCTATTTGCATTCGTACATTTTCATTTAAAAAAAGTATGTTTTATTGAATGAAAGAAATATTGGAAAATACGATTGTATGCAAACCTCAAAATATGCAAAGTTATGATACGATTTTGGGAGATTAGGAACTATTGTATTTGAATATGTTACGTGGTTGGCAGATCTCAAAAGCAGTAATATTTTCTTTATAAACTGGTACTAACATCTCGCTCGCAGGTACCACAGAATCATCTCCTACATTATTTCAGTAGAATACATACCTTTTGCGACTCTCACATGCAACCAATATTTGTAAATGATGTCTCTAAAGAATGAGAATTTAACGGAGACGTGATGAATAAGACTTTGAGTTTAAAATATGAAGGATTTGTTTTATAAAAAGCATATAAATATTCATGTCAAATGCAACCTGCAACACTTCGCTGTATTTTTGACTCTTTGTGTAAAATAACTCCTAAACAAAGCGTTTTAGGGCCTTAAAAACTAAAATGTTGAGGCCACACGCCTCAAAGAAACGTTTCTCTCTCCGTAATCTATAGAATGGGATCTTCTTGTGCACTGTATTATATTTTTGCTGGTTCGACGCTCCTCGATTCTACCCCACTTGTTCAGAGCCTGTAGAACTACAACCCTATGTGAAATTAAACTAATTACTTGATACTCTACGCGATTGAATTACATGCCCGGTAATAACGTTAAATAGTTTGTATTGACAAGGACGTATTTTATTGTTATCCATTACTAGGATATGGATCACGGGATCGGTCAATTAATGAAATACATTAGTTTGCCAACGTTTCGGAATATTTAATTCCTTCATCAGGGCTAACAAAAAACACAATCACAAGGAATAAGGACAACTTTTCTGAACAGCAACATTAGAAATCACAACATTAGAAATGTTGTTCAGAAAAGTTGTCCTTATTCCTTGTGATTGTGTTTTTTGTTAGCCCTGATGAAGGAATTAAATATTCCGAAACGTTGGCAAACTAATGTATTTCATTAATTGACTGATCCCGTGATCCATAACCTACTACTTTTTAACGGTCGTGATTTCTACAATGGTTATCCATTACAACAAGACATATAGAACAAGTGAGGGTAGGATAGGATCTTGAAAAAAAGATATATTACACTCTTGTTATAGAAATGGAAAAATAAGGAAGAAAGTGGGGGCTTTACATGCGAGAGTTCTCGCACGGGTACACTAGTTGGTTAAAAATCTAACAAACCGTTCAAAAGTGGTTGGTGTGGAATCCAGACTCTCCTGAGTGACATTTTTACAACGATATTGATTCTTGCGATTAGTTAATGCGATCTTATTGTTTTACAGATATGTTTATGTTCCTAATTACTTGTATATACAAATCTGAGCACTCATAAGGGAGATGTAGCTTAAAAACATGAGAGTGAGAGTGTGTGTGAGAGAGAGAGTGAGAGTGAGAGTGAGAGAGTCAGTCTTGAGGAGCCCCTCCCCATACGTTACCCCATACAGTTTTTAATGATTTTGACGAAAATAATTCAAATCAGACTCTCGAGAGTATTACCGCACGTTCATAAACGTTCATGATAGGATACAATTCTAAATTAAGTCATGATTAGACATCGGATGTTTAGGGAAATGCCTATTTTTTTCTAGAGAACGTATTCAAAGGCTGATAATATATGTCCACGAATCATGACAAATGATGACATATGACGAAGTTTTATAATGCTTATTTTTGCTTATTTTAGCATAAATGCCTATTTTTTGCATAAATACCTTTTTAGGACATTTTTGCCTTTTATTTATTATATTTATATACAATACTAAGATACCGGAAAATCGGCCATGGTTCAACGTGACCATTCATTACGAAACCTTAAATTCACGTCCTGAAATTTAAAATTACGAGAGAATTCCTAAAAGTATACCAACTGATTTTTCTCCATTTCCCTGTTTCATAAATACCAGCCATGATTTGAGAACATGGACGATTGACAATACACCGAGGGAACCGAAATGTTAAGTGGAAATAAATGTAAATTCCCAGAAGGTTTCAGTGTTGCTAGTGTTGGACTGCTAAAATATATGCTGTCATATCGTTCAGATATCCTTCTCCGCATTCAAACTAATTTTGTCTCTCAGTCGTCGCAAATTTGAAATTGTGATCCTTGAAAAGTTACTGGTAATATGTAAATATTACTGCTTAATGGAAACTATTAAGAATAAAATGTAAAAGAGTTGTAAATGTCTAAATCTAGTTTTACATTAAAATATACGAACTGGTTTTGTGCATTTAAGTTTACAAAATAATAGACAAAAAATAGAATTTTTCCATTTTATTGTGAACGTAACTTATGACAGCGCCTTTTTTCTCCCTATCCTTGACTTTTTCAGCGCCTTTTTAGGCGCCTAAAAGACGATTTTTTAGTGCCTAAACATCCGATGTCTAGTCATGATCTACAGATGTCTCCAAATCATTAAAATCGATTGAGTCAACTAGGTGGAGATAGACACCAATAATTGCTACTTCAATTTTCATTTACATAAATGACGTGTTACAGATTTGACATACAGATATTATTGATAGTTTGTATTACTGTACACACGTTTCTTTCAATAAAGTAGGTGCCGTTCGATTAACATCGAGAAACAGATCTTATAGCATCAATTTAAGCATTTATGTGTTAATTGTGGGTAGAAGGCTGGTTCGATTTCACTCTCGACAAGATAGTCATGGTCAAGAGCAATAGTCGCACCGCCCAGAAAAACAGGTGTTTGAAGATCGACCGCTCTCGTCCCGTGCACCCTTCACGTGACAAAGCGGGCGTTCCATTCCGTTGGCCGACATCTGCGTCGGATGCGCCCGGGAAACAAGGGCTCCATTCCACTCGGCAGCGCCTAGCGTTGTTTTCCTCCAGGTAAGGGTAGCAAGTCCCGTGCACAATAGGCCACAACCAGCAGCCTCATGCAAAAAAGGGGAGCGGCGGGGCTCGGCGCAAGTATCGGATCGGGGTAGAAACAAGCATCGGGGGCAAACCGGCAGAAGCGCCCACCGCGGGACAATGGAAGTGCGGCGGGTGAGCATTCGCGTGGGAACTGCGGCAGCGCGCGCCGTCGCCGACGCGACGTTGCGACGTAGGTGAGCGCCGCGCTGCGCCTGGGCGGGAAGACAATGCGCCGCACGCACGTACGCAGGGGCGGAGCGAGGCGGGACGGGGCGGGGCTGGCGGCGCCCGTTGCCACCCGCCTTTCCCCCTCACAGGGAAGCTGCGGGGCAATTCCAAACGGGAAAATCGCCCGGCAAAAGCATAATTCGCACCGGGATTTGATTGGATTCGTCGGGTGGGCTCGGCGATCTCGTATCAGAGGTAGTGTTTTACGAGATCACCTGATCAAGTACGATTGGGTGTTAGACGATGAAGCTCTGTAAGTGGGGAAGTTGAATTCAGGTTGAAACTAATGGATCTACAACAGCACGTACTTTCGCGCATTATTTCTACATGTGAAGTTTTCGAAAATTCAGCTTTCAACAGAAATGAGATCTGCGTCATACTTTTAAGCGTCCCTTGTTCTATCCGTGGAAAAAATAAAGAAAAAAATTGGAGCAGTTTTTGAGAAAATGTGTTTTCAATTACCTTTTTTTATAACTTTGCATAAATTACGTTTTTTTATTTTTTAAATAACTATTTTTTAGAACAGACTATAAAGCAAAAATCTCTACTTTCAATTTTTGTAGTTTTGAAATCTCACTTTTTTGCAACTTTCGTAAATACAGAGAGTTTGCCAGAAATGAAACTAGCGACATTTTTACCGTCACTTGACAAACACGAGGAGAACATTTAAAGAAAAAATGTAGAGCCATTTTTGAGAAGTTTTGTTAAAATTTTAAAAAATGCCCATATTTTACGCGAAATTACGCAAATTACTCGAATTTTTGAAAAATTGTGCATGTCCTTATTTCAAGATGTCTCTATAAACCACATTTAATTAAGAAAAAATATCTACCTTCAATATCAATATTGGAGGACCCCCCAAAAAAAACAACTAATATTTGCAATTTTCGTCATAGATGTAAACTAAAATTATACATCCACTATTTTCTTTAGTATTTTTACGCTCACAGAGAACAAAGTTTCATTACAAAAATTTACAACCATTTTTGAGAATATTGTAGAGGTTTCATGTAAAGTGCTCCCAATTTCAAACTCAAAGGGACTCGAATTCTTTTAAATTGAGGAATATAAATTTTGTAGAAAATCGGCAGAGCGGTTTCGGCGCTAGGTTTGATCGCAGACGGCCGGACAGACAGATGGACGGATAGACGGACGGACAGACGGACAGCTCATTGACGGACGGACAGATTCTGTGGTCAATTTTCGGTATCATAGAGAAAATGGATGGATGGATTCTAACAACACAACGTTTTAGAGGAAGTAATTTACGATATACGGAACAAGATTTATCCACTTTTTCGGTACCAAGATCCGCCGATATAAGTTTCCCTGTTTAAAATTCTCGGTTTTCCGGCGCAAGATTACAATACTTTTTTTTTCGAAGCAGGCGAGAAAGTAAGAAAATTACGTACTTCTTTTAGTAAATAATGCAAAACTGTTAAAGTTACAACAGCACTTTTTTTCATTATTTGTAAAGGTTACGACATTTTACAGTACTTTTTGAACGCAAGAGATTAAACTCGCAAATGTATATATCCGCTTCAGGGATTCGAAACCCTAATACTATGGTTTCGGAATCTAAAAACTTATCCACAACAGCCGGTTGACTTGGAATACCAACTTTCCGACGCATCAAAAAGAAAGTTCCGTCGCCCAGCAGGTCGAGATCGGTGTCGTAGTGATCTCGGACCGAAGGGTCGCGAGTTCGAGTCCCGCCTCGAGCATGGTTGTATTTGTGTTCGTCCTTTCTCCCCCTTATCATCACCATATCGTTTCATCTTCATAGTTACCATACCGTTAACACCATTAGTGGTGGCTAATGACCTAGATGTTGATGCGACCTTAAATAACCAATTAAAAAAAAGTAAGTTGAACTTAATGAAAACGGTACATTTGTCATTTCATTCAGTAAACATTGCTGTATTGAAAATAAAGAACAAACTTACAGATGCTTTTGACAAAATTTCGAGTATGTATTTGTTTTCAACAAACTGAATCCTACACTCTCCATTGATTGAGATGTGTTATTTTGCGGTATGCGTACGACAAATGGTCACAACTTGGTTACAGTATTCAAATGGGTACTGCAATGTAAACAAAACGCTAGAACTACATGAATCAATCGCTGCCATCTCAATTACTGAGACCGGCTTACGTCGCTCAGAACATTAACTGATGCTAGAAATTGCAACTTTTTACTATCTCGTATACATACGGATATACGGATATATAGCTTGAAACATGCCCACAAACTGCTCACAATTATTGGGCGTTTCGTCGTAACCCGTTTCCGAATGTATGTTAACATGGGCGCCAGGAAAAAGGTTACGATAATATTTTTAGCTATTATTGCTTCAAAGAAAACTAAATATTGTCCCGCTAGCTAGGTCGATGGGTTGCGTCTGAAATAATCGCTATTACCTATTGATAGCCGATTACCCGATCTGCCATCCATTCAGAGTGGCTAGGAATCTGAAAACAACTGTTTTATCTAACGACTTATTAGCTCGAATAGGCCAACGAAAATCTTTTTTTTTCCCTTTCAAAAAGAAACTTAGGATTTATTGTTTATTCCAATGTAAAAATTTTAAATGGAAATTTACAACATAAAGACTGTCCTTTGGTCATGACCTTGTTCGAACTTTTATACTGCACTATACTTCGCGCACTCTTGATCGACGTCGCCTTGAAGGACCATCTTCTCTTCTCCCCAGGGATGCGAATTCCAAAGTCGAAGTACCGCGTTCTTCTCTCCTGTTCTTCCACTCGAACGTTGCCGAGCCACTGATCCGCACTACTTCAAATATTCGTAGTTCGAGTTCGATAAAACTTGCAAAAATAATTCCCAGTTCTTTACGATTACACAGCGGAAATGTTATAAAGTTCCACAAATTAATTACTTGTCCAGAATATTTCCGAGTCCTATCATACACGACTTCTCACAAGTTCTAATTTCCGCGTGTTGTAAAAATAATTAAAGTCCAAACTATTCGTGAACGTTCGAAATTCTATCAGTTCAATAATTAGTAGAGCTCCCTCGCGAAAAATAACAAGTTATACTTTTAACACACTGTAAATTATTCGGGGTCCAACGTTCCTCAATCTCATGAAAAATTACAAGTTCCAATTACACAATTATCTATCCGCGAGCGACCCGCACTGCGTCACGACATATGATAGAATGTTAATTTTTTTTATTACTGCTCAGCCCTCCAGACCTCGGCTTCCCTTTTCTACTGTTTTGTCTCAAAAAATCAGACATACTTCCGCAGTAGGAGACTATCGTTGTTCTCTCCAACCAATCCCCAAATTGTTTTCAAATCTGACTAGCCACGCCCTCACTTTCAATGCCAGATGAATATTTATTTATCTTGACAACAACTTGGGCGCCGTTGCTAAGGCGCCATATTCCTATTTAATTGCCCCAGCATTTCCACCCATTTACGACAAATAACATGTAATAAAAATGACCCACATATTGGTATGTCACAATATTGTGACATACCAGATTGTCACCAACATGAAATTCAGCGAATTTCATTAAAAATAACACTTTATTAGCAAAAAGACGCTGGTTGCCATGGTACCGGAGTGCAATATATAAACAATGTCCATTAGTTCAAAATGGGACGGAAGTAAGCTAAGTAGCATCCGTGGTTTCGCGTACGAAGAAAGATAAACTTAACAGATGCTTAATTACATGAATGAGAAAATTCCATTCTAATATACCGGGAGTGTCATGGAAATGTGAAAAAGTGAGTTATTGGTCAAAAATAATTACGTAGATGACGCCGCGAGGTAGATCGCATAATTTTGTTTTTAACAAAAGAGTAAAAGATGAAAAAAGTTGACATTTTGAAGAAGGATACAAGAATATTCATTCGAGCTCTCGACACGATACCGATCGGATCAGGATGCTAGATATATAGCAGTTTACTTGAACATAGAAAATTTACGCGAGTTCGGACGTAGTGATTTGTCGTTTTTAGTATTCAAAAGATAGAACTCAGAAATTGTTTTATACGAAGTGAGCAGTGAATGCCAAAAGTGGGACTTATAAATTTTATTAAGCGGACAATGATAATCAAACTTAGTCGCCGATGATAGGAACCAGATGATAACTTGATGAACTTATATGCTAATATTTTAACAGCACTTAAGATTTTGCTTAGGTAATGAACAACAAGGAGTTTTAGAACTTGTAGCAATTCAAGCAGGTTAATGGGGATGGAAAGCCAATGGATAAACAGTGTACATAGTGGTTTATGAGAAGAAACGACAAGATACTGATTTGGTCGGTAGCAAGAAAGAAGATTGGACGAGGCCCATTGCTGAAGTCTACGGGGAGACATCCTTTACCAGGACAGCGCCCAACATTCTCATGGATAACAGGTTCTACAGCGCTCTAGTGAAAGTCATGACCAAAAAGAATGTTATACTTCGTTTATTTTAAAAGTTACTAACATTTATAAATAAATTTGTTATTTTCTATTGATGAAAGCTGATTATCATTTGCAGTCACGTGCAATCCAGTATGATATTTAAATTTTGCATTTCAGAATCTACGCTTCTCCGTATGGGGGGTGAATTAAGTAATCGTAAGTATTCACGATTTTTCCGGTAAAGAACCCCCCAACTGAGTCAGCAACGGAGTTATAATTAAATATAATTTGGGAGCTCATTCTCGTAACCATTTCCTGGCGCCCATAGTTTTATTAGAAATTTACAGACAATGACAAGAATTTGAGTGCAACAAGACGGGTATGTGGATGGGTATATTTCACTATGTATATACACAATACGTATATACGTAGTATAGAGAAAGTTATGTATGCTGCTGAAAATCGATTTCGAGATTTTAACGGAAATACACGTTTTGGGGTCCCCTGGTATCGAAAAAGTGTTCATTTCCTTTTGTTTAAACGTCCGACCATTCGTCCGTCCCTCTGTCTGTCCGTCTATCCGACTGTCTGTCTGTCTGTCCGTCCGTCTGTGATCACAACTAGGGACAAAACCACACGTACGATCTTTTCCAGATTGAATAAACCCCTGTCCACCTGGTCTAGTTGAAGCTTTTAAATTTTGAAAATCATTCTTTAAAATTTGGGGGTATTTTACATGAACCCCCCAGGACATTTTCAAAACTTTCTCAAAAACGGCTCGAAAGTTTTTCTTACACTTATAGTATAAGTACACTTATAAAGTATAATACACTTTTTGAATATTCTTGAAGTAATATTTCGGTTCTACTATTAGGAAGCTGAAAAGTTGAGAAAATTTCAAAAAAAGTACTTTGAGTGATGATGGTAGCTGGCCAGAAAATGGAGCAATACCTTAAAGCCAGTCCAAACCAAGGAAATTATAAAAATTTGCTACGAGAAAGTCTGTGCCATTCTGTAGCACAACTAGTTACAATTAAACGAAATGGAGAGGACT
This sequence comes from Teleogryllus occipitalis, assembly GCA_011170035.1. NCBI lineage: Eukaryota > Metazoa > Arthropoda > Insecta > Orthoptera > Gryllidae > Teleogryllus > Teleogryllus occipitalis. The sequence continues at coordinate 73,135 of BLKR01001206.1, read as the reverse complement.
CTTGCGATCAATTGTGTAACAATGTAGGCAGAACAAGGTGTCAATTTACTGTATTACTTTATTATATAAACGAAATTATTTTTTTATTGTTACGCGTATTATTCAACACACATATCTCCCGAAAACCATAAAAGGACATTGCTTTCTTGAGTCAGAATGTTCGGGTCCATATGACCCGACGCCAAAGTGTTATAGATCTCACTCCAGTAGTTAAGGGTTAATATTTACAAACTGTTAACAAAATGTCCAATTAACGCAATGGTTTACGGTTCGTTTTTGTACGTTCGATATGTTTATAGTGCGTTTGATTAGAAAGACCTACATTTTCAATATTTTTTTTTACTTTTCGAGCCCTAAATATCTTGATTGAAATAAGGCTTTTGGAGTATCGTAAAGAATTAAACAATTTTCCAATATTGAGATCCCTGCGGAAACAATTGCATCTGTTTTTGAGAAAATTTGGTACGAACGTATACGAATATTCGCCAATTTTGGTTCCCTTATACTAAAAATGACTTATAGATTTTTGAAAAGACATCATTACAGATTCTTTAAAGCATATGTGTTAGGCATGATCCAACAGAGTTAACCCGTGGGTTCATGTACTAAATAATGAACGTTGTTTATATGCTGAATTCCACACACATTAGTGATTGCAACACAAAGACGGATAATTTTCCTTTCACATTAGTTTTCGATTGTAATGCTGGAAACCAATAATACTAATAATGCTGGAAACTAATAATACTAATAATTCTAATAATGCTGAAAACAAATAAAACTAATAATTCCTCCATATGCTTTAAATTTATTTTTATAAATTGACGAGTCCCATTGACCCGATTCTTCGATTCTGGTTCTATTCTATCCATATTTCAATTACTCTGCTACACGTTTTTATAGATAAACGTTTTTACTGTCTCGTATACGTACGTATATACGGAGTAATAAACCTAGTATAAAGAAAGTGATGTAATGCTGCGCGAAAAAACGGTTGTTTTTGGGCAGAAAAAAATCATTGCCGGGCCCTGATAACGAAAAAGTAGATAAATCCTGTTGCTAAATGAAGAAAAAAATCCTCTAACATGTAGTGTAGCCAGAATTCCTGTTTTGTGTGATGCCAAAAAACAATTGAAATCATTGATGCCAAAAAACAATTGAAAGCGAAACGTCCGTCCGTCTGCCGTATGTGAACAAACCTAGCCCCTAAACCGTGCATAGGATGTTTTCCAACTTGAAGAAACCCCTGTCGTTTGTGCGTGATATGAAGCTCTACGATTTGTGATCATTGATTAATGTTTGGGGGGACTGCATATGATGCCCTTGGAACATATGATGCCCTTGGAACAAAATTTTCTCAAAAACGGTTCAAGTTTTTTCTCTAAATTTCTTGTAAGAATAGAGTTAAATACACTTATAAAGGTGGCATAGGTCCTATTTTCAGCATTAACTCAGAATTATCGGAAATTGTACAAGTAAGCATTTTTTCCGCAACTTTTTACAATTCCAATATTGAAGATAGAGACTTTTCCTTCAAAAGAAATTTGTTGTCCATAAATAGTTCTTCTATTAAGGTCATGTAGTTTTTTTTTAAATTTTAGTAGTTGTTGTGCAATAGTGCGTGCAATATTTGCAATTTTAAAAAATTACAAAAACACAATTTTCTCTAAAACAGTTCCAAATTTTTATCTTCAAATTTTTGGTAAGGCTGGAGATAAATAGAGACCCTATACGACATAAACGCCATATTACTGTATTCCTTTGTTTTTTCAAAAATTACAAAAATGTAATTTTTTTTACTTGTCTCTCTCGTCGGTAACAACGGCAATTTCTTCATAGTATTATATTGTACATGTGCTTTTAATAATGTCGAATGAAGTTTCTCAAGAACACAACCGTTTTCTGTGAAAATGAACTCAAATCCCGCATTTTCCGAAGCGCTCATACGCCATTTTCTCAAAAATTTTATCTTCAAATTTTTCCAATGGATGGTAATAATTGTACTGTTTAATATGACGTGTAATAAGAATGTATTTTTAGCGGCGATAGATGGCAGCTGGCATCAGAATGAGGCGAGAGCGTAAAGCCAGTCCACACCAAGGAATTTAGGAAACTTAAATACGAGAAAGTCAGTGCCATCCTGTAGCACCTCTAATTTATAGCTAACGTCCGTCGCAACGCACACAGTTTGCCAACAACCAAACGTTCCTTGCTGAAGCTACAACGTACGTCATTGAGTAACGCACGTTGGCTAGTGTTTGACGTCTGTTATCCACTAAATAATGGGCTTTAATTTCAACGCACGTCCCGCAACGCGCTTGTGTTTCCTTTCATGTTACATTTTCCGTCCGCAGTTTGACGATCGTGTGGTGCTAACCTTTGAATCCCGTTCACTGGACGGAATCCACAAAATACTTTTTATTCCGTACCCATTACATGTCTTGATATCCCACTCAATGTGTGACCAAAAATCTGAAAAAATTAAAATGCAGCGTGTGTAAATTAAATTAATATTATTTTGTTATTCTAATTTCTAATTTTTTTCTTAATGAAATTTGTTTATCAAAAACAGATCTTTAAATAAGATCCTGTTCAATTTTTCGAAAATGTGAGTATTTTTTGTGTAATTTGGCGTCAAAAAAAGTTGCCCGCTTCGAATTTCCTGCGCTTTGGTAAGGTAATATGAGATTTGATTTGATGAGGTTGGATGCTATGTGAGAGAATTTGTATATCATTTCATATTTCTTTGTTCGTTTTTTACATTCGAGCTTTTGTTATACGTCTACAAAGTAATCTTTAAGAAATTATTTAACAACTATTTGGTAATGCCTATTTTTTGTCCGTTTTGCGAGGATGTATTTACATTCTCAATGCATTGATGTATTTTCCTTCAAGCAATCCGCTTGGAGAGCATTTAGCATTATATGTTCAGACCAGAAGTAACTCGTGTAATTCGTGTTAAAACGAGCATATTTGGAGAATATTACAATCCCTGCATAGTATTTGAGTAAATTCCGAGTGCGTGCGTTTGAATGTGCGTGTGTTCGATTTCCGTCACTTCGACTAGAGCACTTCCCGTGCACCAATCAAGACATATTAAGTGTTATTCGACGCGTCTCAGTCTCTCGAAGCAGAACTGATAATTGTGTTGTCGGGTCCAATAAGAAAATTCAAAGAAATTTCCAAAAATCTGCTTGTGCGTGTTTTGGCGCTGCGATCTTAGTGAGAGTGCCGGGAATTAAATCAACGCCATCTAAATATATCTGTGTAGGTGGCGTTGATTAAAACATAGAACCCCGTGGTTATTTTCAGTCCAAGACACCATAATTTTCTTCCATGAGGTTAGCACCCTGATTGTTTATAAACCAGCCATATGAAATGAAAATCGCGTGGCAGAATTTGTAAGATACGAAACATTTCATGGGTATTTGTATAATAAATTTGCAAATTGCCTTGGAACATTGAATTTGAAGAATATGAACTAAATAAAAAGAAAACCAGAAATGTAAGTGTAATACTAGAGAAAATACTTTTCTTAAGAGAACATAGATTGATTTTCAATTTAATGTGATTTAAAACTTATTCACCTTATTCACATAAACATACAAAATAGTAACCTTTTAATGCTTATGTATATATTCACCTACAGAACACAAATTAGACTGAGTTTGTGGAGTTGTAAAATATTTTTAAAAAAATAGGGGACAAAAATGTAGATGTGTTAAGGAACTCAGAGGAATACAATGTGTCGAAGCTTTTGCGTCAGAATTTTCTGAACTAATTGACAATGATCTTATAATAAAATTAGAAAGCAGAAGATGATAGGATATGGTAGAAGAACAGATTACAGGTGACTATTTAGGGTTCATACTTGAAAACAAATCGTAAAAATATAGCTGTGCTAAATTCTAACTATTCGCATTATTAATTCCTACAAGTATTTTTAAGGCAATTATAATTTTGAATTTGCAATATTACCAATTCATATCCCGTATGGAGGTAGTACAAAGGTGTTGGGAATTTTTGAAGGAAAGTATAACATTAACAGCTACTATGATTCACTGGGAAGTCCAATGACAGATACTGTAAGAACATATTTGAACAAAGCTAGTCATGAAGGAACTGAAGTATTAAAGAAATTTTGAACACATGAAAATACTTTTAAAAACAGTTTACCGCGTCGGGGACGCCACATTCAATTCTTATACGCGCACGTTTTCGTGAGCTCCAGAATACCTACCCCCATTCCTTTGCCAACATTAGTTGAATTAAGACTAAATTATAGCAACCAGCATTGTGGACAAAATCAGATAACCGGAAAAGTTCGCTCCCAAGTAATAGAAACTATTTTGCAGCGAAAAACGAACTTCAAATTTGATATAAAATCCCTTGTCAAAATAACCGAACTCATCACTCCTCGCGCAACGAGCGAAGCGAGGGCTCAAGAAAACGTGCGCGGGTAATAGCGGGTTCTATGCATTCGCCAACTAGGGGTTTATTGTCTGACAGTCCTCTGTCACTAGATAGGCTTCGGCCCTTTCTTATTTGAATTTGGATTATGGATAGGTTTGCCATATTGCGCCCAACTTTTGCGCCAATAGCGTCGAAGGGCGCATAGGCGCTGTGGGCAAAGGTGCGGCGATCTGCAGGCCACCCCCAGCAATTCCCGAGATTATTTTGAACTGTGTCCAAAAGTTTCGAAGTTTCACGTTGTGAGGCGCGCACAGTGTATTTTCAGAATACAAGATTGCGAAGAAAAATGCCGCATATTCGGCGTTGTTTGGTTCCCAATTGCAATAACAACCAAACCAGCCGCGGAAGGTATAATGCTAACTGCAGTGCGATTCCAAACAGTAAGTAATATTATGTTATATGTTTTGCATGATTGATGTTTCGTTAAGATTGGTTTCATATTATTATGATAATGAGTGTTATTTCCTTTATTTTTAATATAGTCTTATTATTTTTGTTGCAACAACATTAAATTGAATATTTATTTTGTGTATTAATGTACGTGATACAAATTTTATTATATGTGCAGGAAATATCTGCTGGCTGTTTAGGATCAGGTTACGATCTGCCTTGTCAGTGGAGGACATTATTAGGAGGAATGTGTGCGTTGAGCACTTCATGCCAGTTATGTTGACTACAGGAAATAGCAGCGTGGACTGTGGTCCCCTGTGAATTCATTTTATGTACCATTCATTTTGGCTTCCTCGCATGACCTGGTGAGTTTAAAAATCTTATTTTATGACGATGAGACACAGCACTATACATCTTGAAATCCTATAACATCATTTTTTTATATTTCAGGTACCTCCCCATTTGCTTTAAAAGACTGGAAAACAAGTTGGAAGTGCCATTTGTACCAAATGATATGTAAAACAATATTGTCAATTTTGGTAATTTTTTAATATTTCTGTTTAGTAATTGTGGATTTCAAGTGATATGTCCTTGTCCGTATAGTGTGTTGATAATTGTTCAGATCACTTATGGTCCGTTCAGGACATGGAGTGATTTTTTGCCAGAGGTTAGAACTAGTTTAGTATCACTCTGTGGAATGTATTTTTTCACCAGCCATTTGAAGGAGAATGCCAGCTGTTAATGACTTTTCAGTGTGAGTTCATTTTGTGTAGTTGAAGGTTAGGGATAGTTTTCAAGTGTGATTTACATTGTTCCAATACCATCACTACAAAGAACTCACTATAAGAATACTAGCAGAACCTGAAAGATGTTGCCCTTCTCTCTCTTCCTTCACTCTATTTTTCCCTCTTCTCTCTCCATCTTTTTCCATCTCTCTTTCCGCCTCGCTTTTCCCCTCCCTCTTTTATCTAGACCTCTCTTTTCTCCTCCTTTTCTATCTCTCTCTTTCCTTTTCTCGTATCCTTCTTCTCTCTTTCCACTTTCATCCTTTCCCCTCTCTCTTTCTCCGTCATTTTCTCCTCCTCTCTCATTTACACTTTCTCCCATTTCCCTTCTCTCTTTCCTCTTCTTTCTCTTTTCCCACTTTCTCCCTTCTCCATATCTTTTTCTTTTTCATCTCCCCTTTGCCATCTATCGTTTCCTTTCCTCTTTTTTGATTTCTATCTCTTTCCACTCCTTTTATCTCTCTCTCTTCTAACCTACTCATTCTTTCCCCGTACTATCTTTTCGCCTTTTGCCTTTTCTCTTTTAAACTTTCTTTTCCCTCTCGTTTTCCCTGTCTCGTTTCTCCTACTCTCTCTCTCTATCTCTTTTTCCTTTCTCTTCCCTCTATATTTTCCTTTTTTCTTCTTTCTCTCTTTCCCCCTCTCTTTTCCCCCTATCTTTTCCGTCTTTTTACATGTATCTTTTTCCCCTCATTCCCCTACTCTTTTCGCTCACTTGTCCATCCCTCTCTCGTTTTCTCTATTTCCTTCCCCTTCATTCTCCCTTCCCTCCCTTCTCTCTTCATCTTGCATTGCTGGTTCTTCCTGGCCTCCTCGGACTCGCCCCGCGTCATACGGCAACGCCCAGCAATAATGAAGCTGGGTTCCCATGATTGGTAATTGCATTTAACTGAAGCTCCATCTTGTGCTGCAGCCCCTTCTAGTGGAGTTAAAAAAAATGAACAGCATAAAAACCTCCATGAAAACACATAGATGTGCCAACTTTCATGGGGATCGGTCACACGGCCATTCCCCTATGCTTACTCTGTGATTCTACCGCACCGCTGCAGGCCTCTGGCGGAATACAGGAAACCGTCTCTTAGCGACAGGCGAAAAATAACGACCGTGGTGCATCTAACAGCATATTATTTAAATTATTTATTTTCCGCATTTGTAGTCATAAGTTATTTTCACCATGAATAATATATGGCTCATTGTAGCGACTAGCAACACAGTCTATACTGACTTGTAAGTATTCCCCGTATTTTATTTTGTGCTTGGACTGTTTATGATTAATAGTCAAGGAGAATGACTCCTATCGTGTAAAGAATAGTGTTCAATATTGTGTAATAAAAAATGCAAATTAGATTCCAGTACGGATAATTCCTTTCAGGGAAGTCCGCGAATGGTGCTTCGACAATTCAAAGAAAGGTTCATTGATGAATCATCAATCGTTCAATTCACATTAATTTAATCTTATACTTGTATACGTATGCGCTTTCCAAACTGATTTTAGTAGTTGTTGTAGTGATAAGTTATTGAACTTCGTTGAAAAATTGTATTGTTCGTGTACATATACTTTTGACTACGAGAATATTAAAGAAGAAAAGAAAAAAGACTGAAGTTTGTTTTTTAATTCTAAGAATTATATTAAGTATTATTAATTATTTTCAATAAAAATATAAATTTTAACAGTATTGTTCTAGTTCTAATTGGAAATTGATTTCTGTAACTGTTTTATATTCAATTCGCTAATAACTGAATCTTGTCGATCGTCAAGGTGTAATCATAAGTGGGAGTGGATTTTGATGACTTAAAAGATCGCCGAAAATGATCAATAAACTGCTTTTAAAATGTCATAAAAATGCCCTAAAAGCAAAGGAAAAAGACGTAAAAAATGTGATCAATATCACTTCGCATGAACAATTCAAGATGTTAGATACGTTACGGATGTAATCTAATTCGTTCAAGTGAACATAGATTTTAAACGTTTGGTTTGAACTGTTCTTTACCAGGAAATCTGTCTTTACTATTCCCGAAATCGACTGATTTTACAATCGCGCTGACAGGCGCCACAGGAACCTTAAATTATGAACTCACAGCTGCTGAGATGACAATTTCTGAGCGAAGAAATCCAATAGGTTTCTCAGGAATTCTGTGAAGAACATTTGTTGCATCTCGTAAATATTATTAAAAGTACGTACCATTAAAATACTTAAAATCGATGGAACCAGCGAAAAATATGAGTTTATTAAGAGAAAATGTTAAAAAATGACTCATTAGAGGCAATCGCCGAAAAATGCAACAAAAAAGTATTAAAATGGGCCATTTTATTTTGTCAGAAAATAAAATTAATTTCTACACTAAACAGCATTTTTCTAGAGTTTTAAAAATGTTACATGAATGTATGTGCATACGTGAAGGAAAAGCATCTTTTATGAAATCCGAGGACAAAATGTAATTAAAAACATTTTGACCCACAAAACATGGACTCTGACTACATGTTAGAGAAAATAACTTACTACATACTGAAACAAAATTAATTCAGTGTTTCCTTACCAGGGCCCGACAATACGTTTTTCGGTCGAAAATTCTTTTTCCGGCAAGTACTACAAAAAGCAAGAAAGTTACTCGTGGTGCTACAGAATGGCACAGACCTTCCCGTATTAGTTTTCTATTTCCTTTTAGCTCTTTGGACTTGTTTCACACTCTTGCCAGCTGCCATCTATCGCCGAACAAAGATTATTTTCTCAATTTTTCGGTTTCGAGTAAAATCTATTCTAAAATGGTAATTTTCACTGAAAAATTTGGAGCCGTTTTTAAGAAAATGACGTTTAAACGTTACAATAAATGCGAAATTTGAAACTCCTTTTCACAGAAATCTTTAGTTTTCGAAAAACTTCATTAGAAGCCATTTGAAGCACTCTCACTCACAAATGCAATAGTGCATACAAATCGCTGAAAATGTGCATATTAACGGCATGAGAGATATTTTTAAAAAAAATTATGTAATTTTTGAAAAAGCGAAAGAATACCCAAAAATGAAATTTGTTATATTAAACAGTACAATTAGCACTACTCTCTGGAAAAGTTAAAAGAAAAAAAAATTGAAACCATTTTAAAGAAAATGGCATTTGAGCGTTTCTGATAATGCGGAATTTGGAGCGCATTTTCGCAGAAAACTGTTGAGTTTTCAAGAAACTTTATACGGCATAATTCAAAGCACATGTGCTCATAAATATAATAAAAAAATGTGAACAAATTGCCGTTAATGCAAAAAATACATTTTTATAATTTTTTAAATAAATAGAGCAATATGGCGTTGTCATCCCATAAAGTACATTTAGCACTTTCCCTAAGAAAACTTTTGGAGCCATTTTCGAGAAAATCTTGTTTTTGTTATTTTCTAAAATTGCAGATATTAGAGGCAATATTCCGTCAAAACTACTAGAAGTTTTTCTAAAGAATGTGCATGACTTTAATGAAAGAACTAATTATGGACAACAAATTTCTTTTGAAGGAAAAATCTGTCTTCAATATTGTAGTTGTAGGAAGTTACCGAAAAAAATCATTCTTTTACAATTTACGAAAATTCAGAGTTAGCAGTAAAAATGGATCTATGTCATCTTCATCACTATATTATATTCTATTCTTTCAAAAAATTTAAGCCGTTTTTGAGAAAAAATTTAAAATGTCTCAGAGGCAGAATACGACGGATCTATCAAAGCTAAAAAATTAATTTTCAAAAAAATCATAATTATTTTCTGCTGTAATTGATTGTTAGTGATTCCGTGCGCGTCAACTACTGAGGTATTTAACCCCGCAAGTGCAGTGCATGCTTTTCATCGTGTGGCGGTGAGCTTCCTTCGCTCGACAGCGAGGTACGGCGCCGACTAGCGGGATTTTCCTCAACCACGTATCTTCCACCAGCGAAGCATCGCCCCAACCGGGGCAAGCTCTCAACCCCCGTCTGGTCTCCCGGCATGTGGTAGTGTGTGTATAAGTAGTATACTCTCTGTATAAGGCTAAATGTACCGACACTAGTTCCATTTGTCGCCACCACGTGGCAGCACCAAAATAAGCAAAATTTACTAGACCGATAACGTCTGAACAAATTATCCGATTTTCGATCTGTAAACGGCATTGGACTCCTTTTTGAAATAGAATTCACGCTACGATGCCGTTTTTTCAAAAAAATATTTCCAAAAAAAATTTAAAATGATCTCATTGTTTCGGGAAGAAATTAAAAAATGTGGGCTTATAGCGCGATGACGACGTGCTTCCTGAATCCAACGCCGTGTCATTTTTAAACCAATCTTCATGTGAGAGATTGCTCTCATAATTTTCATTTTGTTATCATTTGAAGATAATAACATTCCTTTTGAAAAAACAATAATTGTAAATTTTCGTTAGAATTAAATAATAAAGGTCACTCTGCTTTAAAATATTGTTTAAGTCACAATATGCATCAACAAAAAATTAAAAAAAGAAAACGCATAGTGGTGGATATACAGCAGAGCACAGAACATTGACAATTATGGCCCTTGTATCTTGAAATATACATCACCCATGTAAATAAGTGGGAAAATGATTTCACTACATGAATCATTGCATTAGATGCCCTGGTAATCATTTATTGGTATCAGGGACCCACAAAACCGAGAATTTAGCAACTGGATTTATCCACTTTTTCTATACCAGGTCCCTGTAACAAGTTATTCTGCCAAAAATTCAGTTTTTTCGTGCAGCATTACATAACTTTCTCTCTACTTTGTAGCGAGAAAATAAAAAGGAAATGAGATGGGTATAACATGTAAAGGTTACAGACAGCTGTCCTCAAAAGAGATGATTCCATACACACATGAGATTTCTTGTGCACAAGTCTTGAAGCATCAATGAAAAGTAAGTCTAACTTTATAATGAAGATATATCTAAATTTCTCTGTATTTAATAAGTAACTAATATTAAAATATTTAACCATTCACGAAACTATGGTTCTGTGATGTAAGATTCATTTCGGAACTTGCCATTTGATGTTCAGTCCCATCATGAAACTATTTTCACCTATATAACCTATTTATAAAGTCATTGGTGTCAGAAGGAAAGCAATGGTTTAATGAAGGACAATAAAGAACAAGAAAAATACTCATACAAATATATTTTAAATGCACTTACATGATTGCAAATTTTCCCATTAGGAGCTCCATAACGCTTCACATCCATTTAATTACAAAGTAACAGTGCAACAATTATACTACAGATTACCACTTTTTACTTAAAAAGCTAAGTCATTGTCTACTAGAAACTCAAGGCAACAATTTAAAACACTTCCTGACATATATCAGCATCAGTCTAGTTACAAATATAAGCTTCATATACAATTATTATGCACATCATACAGATATTTGCAGCTGACACAGAAACTTGCAAATATGGTAACATCTGAATACCTTGTACAAAATTATTTAAATGAAATAACCATAGCAACATTGCTTGCTTCACTGAAACAGTGAAGATGGTTCAGTTCTAGTCAGTCACAAACGAAGCAATATGAAAATTGCACTCCAAAACAAGCGAAATGAAAAAAGGCAAAGAATTATTCTTTCTTATTGAGCTCCAAATGGCGTGCATTTCTTCGTAAACTCCATTGATCTAAACTACAAAATGAAAATAAATGTTGATTTAAAAGACACGTTGCATTTGACTCTACAAACACAATGAGACAACAAATGGAAACAGGACATTGTAAATCTAGATATTTAAATAATACCCAAAAGTCTTTTGGGGAACATCTGAACTTTTTTTATAAAGAAAAGTAAGATATACAGATCATTTCCAGAATGTTATTTTTACAGAATTAACAATTGGAAGAATGAATGAACTTTAAAAACAAAAACGCACACAAGTTAACACCTTAATGCATTATAACTGTCTCCATTCACGCTTTCAATCTTCCAAATTCTTCAGTCTTCCCAACCGTCTTCTTTCTCCACAACAGGAAGACTCCAAGTAATATACTATCTCAAATTACAATTGTGTAGTTGTAAACTAATTGAAGAATTAATAAACAAATACAGAATTTAAGAAACTCACATGAATACAAAAATATTTTCACAGAGATTAAAATTACTCATTTCCCTCCTTTCCTCCCGACTCCTCCTCGTCATGGCTTGACGTATGCCATGTTAATCTTTCTTCATAAAACTGAATAACGATTTGTGGGCAACGCACGTTTGCTTGACGTGCAGGTACAAGATCTGCCTCATCAGTTCCCTTCCTGAAACAGTGAATATGGTACTCAGGTTTACAAGTATACATAGAAAAAGAAAAAAAGAAAATAATAATAATAATAATAATAATAATAATAATATCAACATATCAAAACACATTTCTATCCTTTATTTCCAATAAGCCAAAAGCATCACCTTAATAAACTAACTGTAATGAGATTAATTTAATTCTAAAAATGTTACAGGAACATGAACAATTTTTAACTAGCATATTCATTTAATTTTGCTACAAATTAATTATGTTATTAACTTCCCAAATATATACTTAAACTGCAATGAGAGAATTTAAAACAAACGTCTGCTGGTGTACACATTTATCCACTTCAAACCGACAAAGGACTGAAAAAGAAAATATTTATATAACATCAAAAGAAGGTTGGAAGATGCTTGTTCACAATACTTGATTTTTTTAACATGGCATCTCAAGGTCACAAGCAAGATAGAGGGAGATGGAAAGCAAACTCCAATAGGGAGCCATCAAAGTTGGAGCTGATGTGACATTGCTACTCCCCATTGAAGTCTGCCTTCTCTCTCCTCCTTTCACACATGACCTTGAGATGCCATGTTAAAAAACCCAAGTTTATTTTGTGATGGCCCTGTGAGTATTTAACAGAATCTCGCAATTAGCAAACCCTACAAATATTGTGAAATGGGAGAAGCGAATGTAATATTTCATTTTAATATTTCAATATAAAAAAATCCTATAACTTAAAATGGAAATTAATCCACTTACAAGATAAGAGACTAGATGTCATTATTTGAAGTAATCAGTCGATTATGTTTTGTTGAAAGAAGATACTAAATCTGTAATCTCCGTCACTTTTACGGTTCTTATTATCGTGCAATTCACAATCGATTGGGGTGTTTGCTTAATGGGGGGGGGTTACAAACGGAGCCTGGATGCTGAGAAGAGGGAATATTTTATACAAATCTTTTGGAAAAATCACAAAAAAGTTGCCATTCACAGAGATAACCACATAATCAAGGCGACCATTAGAGCAGGTTTTTGCTTACATAACCCTGGAATCTTGCAGTAAAGCAACAGATGGTCATCAATGAATCTCCTTGCAGTAAACAAAGCAACAACTGGTGATCAATGAACTCCAGACATTTGCAGAGAGCTGTCGCTTAACCCCCCACTTCGCAGAAAACCTGTACTCTATATCAAGAGTGAGCTATGAAAGCATAGGCCTTCACAACCAAAGTAAATAGATTCATGGCTGTTTGGGAGACCCTTTACCAGTGTTTTGGCTGTTTGGCCATCATATTGTGACCTTTCTTAAGGTGAAATGCCTTGCATGAATTGCACATTTCACCCTCAGGAAAACACAATATGATTCTATGTAATGCGTACATGTGTATGTTTCTTACAAAACTGCTGAGAGGTGCAAGGGATGACCAAAAACCTCTGTACAAGAAGAAAAATTGATTTGGATGCATTACCAGCAATGTTTTGTGTTCAAAAATTTGAAAATGCACAAACCGAATAAAATTAATAGAAATGAAATGAATTTGTATTTTTTTATTTTAAGTTTTTCTTATTTTAGAAAACCAAAAACATTGATATGTACACATTTTCCTTTCTTATTACAAAATATTCTGTTCCTTAAAAACTCTATATAACTGGTATTAGTGATCTCATAAAATTATAATAAATATTTAAAAAAAAACAAAAAAAACAAAAAACCTTAAATTATACACACACACACACACACACATGGCAGAGCAAGGGACCTTTTTTTCTTTAAACAAATAAAAGATGTTGATAATGATAATATTTGGTGGGTCACATTTACAATTTCAATTGTGTATAAAACATCATATGATATTACATTAGGAGAATATAATTGTGTGTGTCTAGAGTTCCAAAAACAAGTTCACACTGTCAGCAAAACCTTCCATCTGTTAACAGCCAAAGAGGTGTTGCAAGTTGCATCATTTTACCTATACTTGATTTGTTTTTCCTGTTTGGTGTGGATATTCAATTGCTATCAAAAGAATTTTCCATTCACAATTATTTTTAAAGATCTACACTCTTACTACACATTACTTTGAATAAAGATTTTGAAAGAAACATTATAATATTTGACTAGTGTTCACTATATAATAGAATCACATGGGTAAAATATCTTGAGATGTTATGAATAAACTGCTAACATAACTCTCATGCCTAGCAAGAGAGCATATGAAAACTTGTACAGAAAGTTGTTACATTTACTTTTCAAAATCAAAGCAAGGGATCCTCTCAGCATTTGTTCAAATTAAGGAAAACTGGACCAAAAACCTGTTCTAGATGGGGATAACAAACATTTGTTCATTTTTGTTAAATCCCTTCTCTGAGGATTTTAAGACAGTTTAAAGTTTTAAGACATTTTAAATCTGACAATGTTTCTGTATTACTCAGAATGCTGCAGGTTTGGCTTAATTTTGCCCAGCCCAAAATGCCACAAGAAACACACACACAAAAACACATGCAAATCCAAATTGTTTAATGAGTTTTTGACATTTCAAACTAAATAATAAAATTGATAGTTTGATGAATCAAAGTGTTCATTCAAATTTGTCACAACAAACTAAAGCAGCTGAATTACATCTTGGCCAAAAAGGTATCAGAAGAAAAACGCTGCAATTAAGATGAAGTGTGGCTAAAAAAGAAAGGAAAGAGAAAAGAAAAAAAGTTAAAATTGCATAGTGGCTAGAACACTAATAAGTCGTTGACTATTCAATAGTAAAGGAACAATTGAGAAAAAGAGCCTTAAAATCTAGACTTTTGCTAAGAATGTGCGAGATAGTGCAGGGGTGTCCAACTGGCAAAGCCTCAAGGATCAAGACCTTTAATATGGCTGGGGGCCATACTTTCATTATTCGGACACGCAAATCTGACTTTCCCACATTGTTGATCTTGACACTGAACCTGGCTGCTTTGAAACGGGGTGTGTGCATGTGTGTGATGATGATGAAACCATGCATAATATCAGCATAACACAGTGAAACAAATTGGGATGATTGTGCATTTCTGAATTTACTAGACAGAAATTCCTTAAATCTAAACTTCACCTATTTTTACATTAAAGGGGGTGATGACACCAGCAGGGTGCATGCACTGGGCACACAATGTTCTCGCAAAACATGGATGAAAGGGATATTTTTATTTTCTACAAGTAACCTTTCATGGGTCACAATATTTGGCAGTGCGGGCAGCATGTGGCCCACCAGTTCGACAATCTTGAGATAGTGGAATGAAGTAAATCATGTGAATGTAGATAACTTCTATATGTGGAAACAATCTTCTTCGTGCTTGACGTTTGAGTCATGAGATGACATGTCAGATGCTTCCTAGTGACATAAAAGTAGCAGCTTTTCGAGTGACAATATACCCTTGCTACCAACACAGAATAAATGGGATAGTGGACTGTACCAGCAGAGTGCTTTTGCGTTGTATTTATCACACCTAACAACATTTCACCTCACAAGACGTATCCAAACAGTATGGGTATTGGACTGAGCATCATATCTGTATAACTGAAACCTGATATTCATGTTAGACTGCCCACGAAAGATTGTGCAGTGCTATTGTGGAAGTCAGTCAAGCAATGCTGCCCTACTATGGTCCAACTGTCGAGGAAGAAGAAGAAAACAAACACAACTAAACCTGAGGTCATCAATACTTGATTTAAGAAAGCCATTCTGCATGCTTTCACGACTTTATGAGCAAATTTCCAGACTTTTACGACTTCACAGAAGAGCTTTAGGTATAAGGAAAATTGATGCAACTCCAACAATATGGAAAATGTCGAATTTGTTTCAAGACTGACACATGTAGTCAGTTTGCACAAATATATAACCACTGATAGATTGACCCCATATAGAAAACTGTGTCCCACCTTATACCCCCCCCCCATATAGAAAACATTTAGTCAAAATGCAGTACAGAATGAAACTCTCATTTTCTTTCTGGCTTACAAATATTTACATGATCTCCACATATACAGAAGTAAAGTTGGAGAGAGATATGTCAAGTGAACCAAGGAAGGGGAGTAGAGTTAGAACTGGCAGAACTTGGTGTTGGACAGATCAAGGCATAATAGCAGACACTTTTTCACACTAAAAGTCTAGCAAAGAATCTCTTACAGAAGAACTTACTGTTGGAACAATGAACAGTGAAGACACCAAAGAATTTCTATCTTTCATGATCTCATTCAAACAAAACCTAGTTTTATTAGAATCTATAATGATAGACTTGTTTCTGGTGATCCAGATATGAACAAAGTTGTGATATTCCTTTCGATACAGCATGATTTGTTAACAACTTTAAGACAACGAAAGAAAACCCAAAATCATCATGCATTGAATGAATACAACGGAAATAAAGATGGAATTGCGCAATGGCCATTCAGGCTGTTTATGGAACAGCTGCATTGAAATCGCACATAATTAAATAAATAAATTCTCCAATCCGAGAAAGATCAAAGGAACGCTTTTATTCATTAAGTTTGTAAAAAGATGGCATTTGTTGTTTGTAGACTGCATTACACCCAATATGCTTCAGCAAATGAGACAAAATGCATCTCCAGAAGCAACAGCTATAATATTACTTTAATACTATTCTTTGATTAAAACACACAGTCCTTTCAAGGATACAAGCTGAAAAAAGAGGGGGACACTAGTCAACCAATAAAGAATTTCAATACCATAAATTTAAGATGTAACAAAGTTCGCAATTCCATGAGTGTGCACCTCTCCTGCTAGCTCAAGACCTTATAAGGACTTCCCATTTTAATTCAAGTATACCTCCAAGATCCTGGAGGAACTTTCACTGAAAACGTGAAGAGGCGCCAAGAAAGAGGACAAAAGTACAAGAGAATCAGACACGAATATAAAATAAAATGCAATTTTTACAAAAAGATGGGGTGCAGTAAACAAAAAAATGATGTGATGTGATATTTAGAGGTGTTAGACGGCACAGATTAGGGTAAGATGATAGAGTGAAATGGCCTTCTGTATTTCTCCAGCATATGAACCACTAAGTATCATATCTTCCCTTGATGGTCTTAGTACCTTTGTTTATTTTTTTTGAAGTTATTTGCCAAAGTCAATTATATTAATTCTAGAACAAAGAATCTCAGGAGGTATATTGCCAAAAATAATACATGGTAGTTCGACATACTATTGACTTTGAACATGAAGTGTTCTAAAAATGTATGAATTATTAATGATTTTATAATAATAACAATAATTTAATAACTCCACCACATACAGTGTATATATTATGCTATAATGTAATAGTCAGTATATAAAATTAAAATGTGCAGTTTTATAAAGAATATGAAGTATAAAAACAAGATAAAAAATAATAGTTACAAGATTTTAAATTAGCCCCCTCATTTATTTCCACTTACAAGTATTCTAATTTGTTTGTGTCCCCCCCCCCCAAAAAGGAGTGAGGGTGAGAGAGTGTGAGAAGAGAGAAAGGGCAGCACTAAATTTAGTTATGAATTTGGTGCTTCTTGATAGAAGGGGCGCAACCCAGGAAAAGATATGAGAAGAGTATGGGGGAAAAAGAGCCATGCAAGTTCCTCAATTTCTATTAATATGCTAAAATTTTAGGACAGGCGATTCAAGTTGGTAATAGCCCCCCCAAATGACCTTGAGTTGTTGAAATCTTCTACAATGACAATAATTATGTAATTTTAACTGTTCTCCAGAAATGGAAGGCCACACTTTCATTAATTTTCCCTGCTGTTACCTTTGTGGAAAGTGCTATCCATGCCCTTCCTACTCTGAATTTGTGAGTTTGTTCACTTGTCCCATAAAAAATTAAATTTTTTAAATTAAAGAGTTAGAATAGCAAGTTGTGGCAGAAAAAGTGATGAAAGTATGATTTTCTAGAAAAGTGAATCAATGGAAGGCTTGCGCTACTTTTATGGTGTATAAGAACCATACCAAGGATATTATATATATATATATATATATATATATATATATATATATATATACACACACACACACACACACACACACACACACACACCGTAAGGACCACTGCAAGGATGAAGAGGACAGGAACATACCTAAATGAATACTTTATGAGATAATACTTTTATCTCTGTAATTTTGCATCCACCACACTGGTGTTTTTCAGTAAATTGCAAGGGAAGAAGTCCAGAGCCTAATTGCTAGTGCATGAAACGCATAGCGAAGTGACACCTAGACCCAAAGAGTATTTAAGCATAAAAATCTGCTTGAATTTCCCAATGTCAAGAATCAGTCATACTGTGTCACTTTTGTATATTTTTCGAAAGGTTCTCCTTTTAGGTTAGTGGTAAATTCTGCTTCTGGTGCGGTGAAACACAATTGCCCATTTTTGAAATATCACATAAGAACAAACCAAACACTCCCCTGAAATTCTTACCAAGCTAAGATAGGTAAAATCACACCTCTTTGGATTTACAGATATGATAATGACATTTCACGTACCAGCCATATCATGATCATTAGTTATTTCCACTATTGATGTAACCAAGGCACAGACCCTCGGCATAAGTTAAAAATTGTAATTTTCTTATGAAATTGTAAAAGAGTTGGAGTAGATACTAGCGATCAGCTTTGAAGTAATTACAGGGTCGGCAGAAGAACAAGGTGTCAATTAACTGTAATCTTTTATGATGTAAATGTAAAGATTTGTTGTTACCTGTGTTTCTACATTGCATTTTTACTATTAAACACCTAACCTTCCCAAAAATCATACAAACAACATTATTTCCTCAATCAGAATAGTCAGAACCTGATGTTGCTATAGTTATCAGTAGTTAAGGATTAATGCACTTCTATAAATTTTTATCAGCAAACCTATGCTTCTTAGAAAAATCAAGAACTTAACAACATATTTTTAGTACTCACCATTTCATCAGAAACATAAGTTCTCCACTGGAATCAGTAGCACCAATAATTTTTTCTGGCTCCAGTCCTCTGTCAAACCCTCTAGGTTTATTATCTTCCTGTAGAGGCAAGCAGTTACATTAATGCCACATACACTAAAAGCTCTGGTATCAGTTTTGAAAACATGCTGAGATTACTAAATAATAAATTCACAAACTTCAACATGTTTCTTTTTAGAAGCTGGTTTCTTCTCTTCAGTAGCACCAGATTTACGTTTACGCTCATCTTTTTTAGCAGCTTCCTTCTTTTTTCTATTTTCCTCAAATTCTGAAATTAAATCTGGGCAATCCAGATTTTCCTCCGGCTCCCAAGTATTATCATCACTAGAAAATTTAAAATCAAATTAGGCAAGTGTATGTCACCATTACCTTACACCGGTCAAATGAGGATAGCTACTTACTTTGAATATCCTTTCCATTTCAACAAATATTCAACCCGACCATTACGCATTCTTCTATCCAAGACCTTCTCCACAGAATACTCTTCTTCTTCACCCTCACCTTCTTCTTTGTCCTTGTTTTTCCTGTTTGCACTACTTGGGCCCTCCACTACAAGTGAAATATTAAGTTGTCTCAAGTTAGAATTTCACCCAATTCATTAATAAAGAAAAAGTATAATTACATATGTCAATCATTTTTTGCATTCTCCAAGTTTCTTAATAGTATCGGAGATACAGCGAAAGAAAATTTTTTAACTGTAAATATCGCAAAACACTACTTACTTTTAGACATTATCTGGAGAGTATCAAATAGAGAAACCCACTCTTCCGCAGCACCTGAGAGAAATACAAAACAAATTGATAACCATATTCATTTAACATCATGCACTGTAGCACCAAAAATTCCGTATAGCAAGCAATGAGACATCAATACAAATTTGTATTTTGGACAGTTTTTACCTTTCTAATTTAAATACACGAATCACCCTATCGCCTTTCAAACTTGCGGAACGTGAAGTATTGCACACTAACAACTCTATCCTCACCTGCGGCCACTTGCTAGTCGCCACCCGCCAAAACGAAATCTTTGAATCCCACACAAACGCCCCCGTCCCTCGAAGCGGCTTCAGCAGCTTTGGCGGGATAATGGTGTCGCCAGTGTCGTGATGGTTTTCATGGTACAGAATTACGCATGAAAACTGTGTAATTAATGAAATGTCTGTTCAAAAAAAAGTATAATAAATCACTTAAAAGTATAAATGACTCTCGCATTTTTAAAGACAACAGCAAAAGTTCGAAAGCAACATGATGATAAAATTGGTACCTATAAATAACATTAACAAAATTAAGGCAAAATAAAAAAACAACTGGTAAATGATTATACAATTAAATATGATTTTTAGTAATGTTTATAGTGATAGTAAGTGATAGCGCTTTAAGTAGTGTAATTGAAGATGACGGATGAAATAATTCAACTGACTATAAAGAAGTCGTTACCACAAATTAATTTGCAAGCTCTTATATAATTCCAATATGCTTTGTTTTTGCTAACAATTTCTATCGAAATTGAACTTTATAATTCTCTGGATTTTCAGAAGTATGAAAGTAAGAATATTTGATTAACATTGTACATCCGTTTCCCATTTAAACATCTTGAACGCCCCCAGACACGTATGCAACTGCCATTTTGTATCAGCGTCTCTTCTGCTGAGGTTCGTCTTGTGAGCTGCTCCAGAGTTCGAAATGGTGAAGATGGAACATGAGGTAAATTTTACAATTACTACTATAAAAGTATCAACAAATAGATTTTAGTTTTGTTTATGAGAAGGTGTAATGTATTTTTAAGTAAAAGTATGTGCGCATTTGTGTTAAATTGAAGTTACGTATAGGCGTCCCGGTGGATTGTTGTTCGGAAATTGCCGAACCTAATTTATTGTTTTAATGTATATTAATTTTTAATTTCTAGAGTAATAAGAGAAAGGTTTTAAGATAGTTGAGCTGTTACTATTAAAAATAGTTCTCGCTAGTTTTTGTTTCGGTAGACATTGACCCTCCCCCCCTCTGAAATTGCCACGTAATGGACGTCGTACAATATCGTTACTTTACTTTGTTTTAGGATGGCAAAAACGAACCGGAACACGTGCGAAAATTGTTCATTGGTGGACTTGATTATAGAACTACCGACGAGTCCTTAAAGAAGCATTTTGAACAATGGGGGGAAATTGTTGACGTGGTAGTCATGAAAGACCCCAAAACCAAAAGGTAAGAGAAGTAAAATTATTCATAAATCCTTAAACGAACTGGACTAGAGTGATAACGAGAAAAAAATTTCAGGTCTCGTGGATTCGGTTTTATCACTTACTCGCGGGCTCATATGGTGGACGATGCTCAAAATGCTAGACCACATAAAGTTGATGGAAGAATAGTAGAGCCGAAACGAGCAGTACCTCGCCAGGTAAGATATTTTCCTGTTGTTTTTTTTTTTCCCCTCCTATTTGGTTTTTGGTTTAGATTTGTTACATGGCTTTCCTCTGCAGGAAATCGGAAGACCAGAAGCTGGTGCAACAGTCAAAAAACTTTTTGTCGGTGGTCTTAAAGAGGATATGGATGAGGAGCATTTGAGGGACTATTTTAAATCTTATGGTCATATTGTGTCGTGTGCTATAGTCACAGATAAAGAAACTGGGAAGAAGAGGGGATTTGGTTTTGTGGAGTTCGATGATTATGACCCAGTTGATAAAATATGTTGTAAGTCTTTCTTTTGAAAAGAGTATTTGGAAATGTGGTTCCTTATTTTAGTTGCTAATTTTTATTCTTCTCATTAGTACAAAGATCACACCAACTTAGAGGGAAACACATAGATGTAAAGAAAGCTTTAAGCAAGGCAGAAATGGCTGGAGTTGGAGCAGGAGGAAGAGGAGGTGGCAGAGGTGGCCCCAGAGGATCTGTTGGTGGTGGTGGAGGTGCTGGAGCTTGGGGAGGTCCTCGTGGAGGTGGTGACTGGAACAGTGGAGGTGGATACAGCGGTGGTGGCTGGGGAGGTATGTAAGACTGAAGATTTGTGTTAGTTACCTCATAATTGCAATATGTTAAGTATTCTTGCCTTTGTTCTTGAAGGTGGAGACCCTTGGGAGAGCCAAGGTGGTGCTGGTGGTGGATGGGGCCAAGGAGGTAGTCAAGGCTACAGTGGTGGAGGAGGAAACTGGAGTAGTGACAGCTTTGGTGGTGGCTACCAGCAAAACTATGGAGGTGGCCCAGTCAGAGGTAACTTTGGAAGTGGAGGAAGACCAAGCCCCTATTCTGGTAAGAATACACCAAGGTGTATCTTTTTATTGCATATGTGTATAGAATTCCCTTCTAAATGATTAAAATTCTTCAGGTGGTGGTGGAGGCGGCGGTGGCTACAGCACTGGTGTGGGAGGAGGCTATGGAGGTGGAGCCCGGCGATATTAATCCCTCAATTGATCTTTTACACGCCTTAATATCCAGGTATGTGCCTTTTTTCTTAAATGCATTTGCCATATGAACAAGCACAATGAACACTATTCAGGTGTTGTCCAGCTGTAAGTTCCATGACTGCTTAACATTACTTAGAAGATAGTGTTGAGTATTCTTATATAATTTGATTTGGGGCTCTTAGATAATATAGTTTAGTATAGCATTTTTAATTATTATTGAGGAATTAACTGACATGTTTTGTGCATTTTTTGAACATATAGGTCCTACCATACCTTAGGCTAACTGACAGGGCAGGCATAGAAAGGAAGTCAGTGCAAGGCAGAGGCAGGCTATATGAGGCACAGGGTGGCAGGATTAGCAAGCAGATTAGCCAACCCCGATCAGCATTCGCCAGGCATAGGAGAGACACAGTATAGGCCAGCCTTACAGCCCAAAGTCACATCAAGACACAAGTGTTATTTTTATGGTCAGTGGTCTGAGGTTATTGTTGAGTTGCACATGAGGACAATGTTGCTAAAGTGCACAGCATAAAATAGGCTCTGGATATTTTCTGCACTTATGTGTAAATGCTAAGCGTTTTGTGGGTACCTATTCCCAGATGAAATTTTAATTTGACACTTGTATTGTTCCATTTTCTTTCTGGCAGTACAACCTGCTTCATTTATCTTAAAAGGAATATCACTAATAAAAATTCTATGTGACTGTAGGTTGAATTGTAATTTTGTTTAAAGTATATTAAATGTGGCAGTTTTAGTTAAGATTGCTTATTTTTCACTCATAAATCCATTATACCACTTATTGTATAGCAGTATTAAGGAAGTGTGTGCAGTATAACTAGGTTTTTTGGGTCATCTTAAGGTACATTTCAAAATTGTCGTTCTTACCTAGTTTTGACTGCATAATTGTCATGTGAGGTGTGTCAATAAATGTTTACTTGGAAGAAATGTGTCATTTAATTAGGTTAGGATCATAGTATTTATTGCATTTATTTTTGCAGAAGGTATACAGGGTGTAGGTACATGACTAGTTACTGATGCATAGTAAACTTACCTACTTCCCTGAGCTTTGTCACTTGTGTTCAGTGGACAAGACTTTGTTCTGTACAAAGTACACCAGATATGCTGAAGTGCTTACTTCTGCTTGTAATGCAGAAAGTAGCATTCCAGTGATCTGCATAATCAGGTTAACTGTATTTTAGCAGAAATTTTGTAGATCTCTATTCACATTGTATTTAAACATGAATTAAATATATGTGTGAAGAGGCTGAGTTTTCATTATCCAGTATGTATTACGGAATTACATCATGAAGAAATATGCAG
Organism: Teleogryllus occipitalis; assembly: GCA_011170035.1. NCBI lineage: Eukaryota > Metazoa > Arthropoda > Insecta > Orthoptera > Gryllidae > Teleogryllus > Teleogryllus occipitalis. The sequence continues at coordinate 49,563 of BLKR01001206.1, read as the reverse complement.
TGTAGGTACTATTGTGATTTTTTTACACTTTACCAATGTTCTTGGAAACTACTACTAATAACATGCTTTTCTTTCTGTTGGAGTTGCCATGTGCAAGATTACCTAACCTGTTCCTGAGGAATGGTAATGACAAGGTAGGTTGGAAATTGCTACTTTCTTTATGGAATGTAACTGGCAAATAAAAGTGGCTACAATATGAAGTCTTTAATTTCACCACTTGCACCAGTCCCTATATCCATCCACAATCCTTAAGCTAGATGGGAAGATCCCAAGTAGAAAAAATGAAAAGGTCAGTGATTCCATCAGGGAATACTTCATTTAATATTTAATATAAAAAGTACAATTTCTTAATAGATTACAGTTCATGATCTCCCTAGACTAGTATTTTTGGCTGAGATTGATCAATTTTCATGCTGAATATCAATGGGCTTATTGGAGACAAGTTTCTGTAGACTGGAATAACTTATTTCAGATTCAGTTTCCAGATATTGAGCACTGAATCAATTTGTAAATTATAAACTTAACATAACCTGGCACATTATTTCAAAACCATTGTTATAAAATCACTTCATAAATTTACAATAAAATATAGGGTAACATGAAAATGATAAATACACATCACACTAACAAATCAATATATATTAATCTTGCACATTTCACAAATCAGCTAGTCTTCACGTAGTTTTCTGCCCACCAACAACTTCATGTTTGCCTTTCAATGCGAAAATCATAGTGATACTGTGGAAATAAGAATTGTAATTAGATAATTTACTTAAGTTATTATTTCCACTTATACTTATTCCTACTTACCTCTTGATCCAATTGGTATTTGGTCTTAGATTTTATCACAGGTACCTGAGCCTACAAAAGTCAATTTGTTAATACAGTTGAAAGATTCAAAATCATGCACAAAACTAAGTACTTACAGAGAGCCCATCTGGAAGCATGAGAATACTTGAACTGAGGACAAATGGAACACCTTCTAAACCTGTTGAAACAATTGCATTAATACCAATCAGTTATAACTAGGTGCATATTAATACTGAAAAGATCTATAATTTATTCTTCAGATATGAATCTTTTAAGGTACAGATAATTCTATTTTACAGGAACAGCAAAACCCTTTGGTATCTTGTTAAAATATACACTTTCTTAGAAATAAATGTTTATAATTATACTACTGGGCCAAAAAAATAGTATTGAGGAAATTTTCTTCAGCTTTTTACATTAGAGTGGATTTCAATAAGCTCATTTCAAACTGTTTTCCGTTTTTCTCCAGGCTTGCAATGCCAAAAATGTGGAACCAAAATGAGCACATTTCATATTTCACAAGAGTTCACATAAGTGTGTCAAGGATGCATGTGTATTTTATGTACTTATAAATAGCAATTTTCCTATGTAAAAAATTTAAATATATGTGAAACAAAGGATTTATGGTGAGTACATTTAAATCAAGCCAATGTTTAGGACAATACACTAATAGGTGGCAATATGTAAGGAAATAAAAAATTCACAGTGCTAAAATAAGAATTTAAAACTTGATTACTCCATTCACATCTCTCACTGCACAACCCCAAAGTAATTTGACATTTAGATGCATTTTTTGTTGTTGTTGTTGTTGTGGGGTAGAATGGGTATAATGTGAGAATTAGGAACTTGATTATCTCATAAAAAATATAAATGATCCATGAGATTGACATTGATTCCCAAAATGCATGTCTTAAATATTTATTAATCAATATGTATGCTGTATATATTTTTTACCCACAATGAGTGCTCTCCCCATGCAATAAGAAACGCACACCCAAGTTTCCAATAAAGATGCTGGGGTAATAAAAATGCACATTTGATGAAAATATCTTCTAGTCCATATTTAGCTTTTATTTTTTTTTAAACTGAAATTGATAATATTTGTGAGAATTGCTTTCTGAAATATAATTGACCAATCTCGGAAATACTATCCCGATTCCTGATCTAATTTAGTTACGTTAAATTTTACATGTGTAATAATGACCTTAACGGTGTGGTGTCAGATTGCCAATGAATACTGCATAACATACACGAAAAAATACTGCTGTTAATATTGTTTTAAAAAGTTTACTCAAAATTAGGACAAAAATAACTCCCAAAACATTACAACTGTTCCTATTGAAAGAAAAGCACAGGGGATCCCATCAGAATTAGGACAATTAAAGTACAATTTGTATGGTCAACTAATATCTCCAGTATCTGAAAACATTATCTTTCATATATTCTCTAAGAGTAGTTTTCATTGTATTGAATTTGTTGTTTTTAAGAGAATTTTCATGATTGTAGGAACTGAAATAATTGATTGTAGGAACTGAAATTGTGTAGGAACTGAAATAGGATTGTAGGAACTGAAATAAGTTGAAAAAGCTTCTGGGCATTATTAAATGGCAATGGATTTCACCATGTTATTAACTTAAACTTCAATTAACAGTACTGTTGGCAATATATGTAGCAAAAAGTATTTTCCCTTATGAAATGGAACTTATTCTAGGAACCTGGAATCTATACAAATTCTTAATAAAGAGATGACAATGACATTTGTTTTCAACGAAATAATTTACACAACAGCTAAGCTTTGCTTCAAGAATTTCAGTGAAATGCTGTAGCAATACTATTTCCATTTTATTTCATTGTTATATTACCTGCTTTTGTAACTATGTATCATTGTTCTGTTTTTGTCTCCCTTTTTTGTTTTATATGGATTGTAATAAAATTAATAAATATTTGTTTTTCTTCTTGGTAAGTTTAATAACAGCATTGAAGAAAGGTAACTGTACTTATTTCCTCTATAGTATTAATACAATATTGTATTACTCAACCATTCTTTCAACTCTTTTGGCCAAATGAGAACAAATAGATAACAGTCTTAATTTGAGGAGTGTATGGAATGACTGTTTAACCTGGGTTAAGCTGTTTTTCCATTCCATGGCTTGTGATGACATGACTATGATAAATTTTCATCAAGTTCAAATAAATGGCAGAAGAAAATAGGAGAAGGCAGATAAGAAAATGAACTTCTGCACATTCAGTTCAGAAGCTGTTGGTCCATTGAACTACTCCAATATATTGTATGGGTTGTATTCACTAGTTTAGGGAGTCAAATTAGTTACTGTTTTGTAAACTCAAAAGTTTTAAGTTTGATTCTTCATGAGTTGCATATCTAGTAGTGATAATTTTTGCACAAGACTTGAGTGATAAGGAAGGAACTTCCAAAAACTCTACACAAATCCAATTCAATTTAGTTTAATTTTCTTAACTAAAATAATCATAAAGAATATTATATTATTTACAAAGTATCCTAAACATGTAATGAACATCCAGAACATCTTAAGTGGAATATGGAAAGAATTAAATATATTCCAATATACAGTAATCACAGACATACTGTTATTTATATTTGTTATATATACATAAAAAATCCTTTTTTTAATGGAGAAGTTGGAGCCCCTTTCCAATGAAATTAACAAAATAAATTAACCATCAGTCAAGTAGGTAATTGACTGATGGTTAATTAATTGGTAGGTACCGATTAAGGAAATATAATTTGAAAACTTGAAATTAATTTTTCTCTAAATTCTTAAACCATTATATCATCCAAATTCTCAGTTAATCTCCCGTGCACCAAAATTCACAGGATTTGATATATAGAAGAAAAACAATTTTTTTTTTTGTTGCGTCTACACCTTGACGCAACACGTCTCCATGCCCCTTAAGGGGCGTTGAGCGCCTTGCACTTCTCGGAGTAATCATCCATTAACGTGCTTTACTTTTAATATTAGTCGAGTCTCGTCACGTCGCAGTCAGTCAGTGCCTTTTATCCCTTCGGCCAGGGGCTCGACGGCGTTAGATTCCGGGGTTCCAGGCCGGTCACCCAACCACGAACCCGCGAGTCTCGAATGCGCTTAACCTTCGTGACTTCACGGAGCGTAGTAAACGCATTCGGCTAGCGCCGCCGGCCATTAGAACCGCCGCCGCCAATTAGAACAAAGTTATTTAATAGTACCTATCTAAAAATAAGAAAATATAATGTAAGAAATGGTTTAGAACTTACCACTGTAAGTTGCAATTGTAGCATATTTCCCAGGGGATACAGACTCTCCTGTATTCCCTGGTGGTTTAGGAGCAGGTCGTGAGGGCTTCAAAGAAATTTGCATGTAATCTAAAGATGGAGTCTCAACTGGAACAGGTGGATACACCACACCATTCAGTGCAGGTTTGGGATATCGAGGAGGCACTGGAGGAGGACTTTGTGCACTGTTCTGGGTAGGTGTAATGCTGAAAATAGAAATATCAATACAATTTACCCATCTTGGTTTAGATCTACCTGAAAATACATGTAATTTACTTTTATGCTAGGACATTACACTTTTTACAAATGTACTACATAACTTAAAAGTACCAACCTGTATTTAAGTTGACTAGGTGATATGGGTTTGTTGGCTTGTTCATTATTAATACTACCACATTTATAACAAATAGTAACTCCATTTATGTCTCTGGAAAAAACAAGACCAAATGTAAGAAAATATCAAGTCTCCACAAGACCTACAAAGATGCAACACTATGCTAAAAATAATTTAAATTTACCCAGCTAAAGAAAATCCTTCAGGAGCCCTTTTCATACGGCTTAAAATGATAATATCAGTAACAATGCTCTTCGCAAGGGAAGGCTTGCTTAATTTGTAGCAAAGTTGTCGTTTCCGCCATGCTCGTTGTTCTGGAGGAAAGAAAAACATTCAGAACAGAAGCTTATCCAAATTTTACAAACAAGATCACTTTATGAAAATATTTGCTTTTCTGTATACATACACAATTTTCAGTAATGTTTGTAAAAGTGTAAAAATGTTGACACTTTAAACAATAATTGTACTTTGTACAATTTATAAGGCATCAGTAACAAAACAAAGCTCAGTAATTGTGTTACTGCCAGATGAATGAATTACTCCAGTGATCCATCAAAACAGATTTTTAAATTTCATTAATTATGACAAATGCACTTGCAATCCACAACTTGTTCCAATTATGCAAATCTGTAAAACCTAGTTTCCATGTCCCTCATGAAGCACAAGTTATTTTGCAGCAATATGTGTATTTATGTAGCGATGTAACTAGTCAAGTACAAACATTTCTGATGATTTTGGATACCCTTTTACATTTTTGAGTTGTAGCATGCTCAAAACATCAGAAATGTTCCGAGTTGGGTTTGAACCTAACTATTATAAAGATATTTTCAATTCAGGTTTTGCTATCAAAATTGGCTCATTTCATTTGGAGGAGGAAAAAACAGAAAAGAAAAAAAAGAGAGAAAGAAACAAAAATGTGTTTGCACCTACACACTCATCAGATACAAACATCTCCACACTCGTCTGGTATAGAACCAGACATGCTCTAGCCATATTGTGGGTGGGGAATAAGCTAGAATCAATCTATCTGACACATAGGTGTCTTGGGGGAAGGGGTTCCCACCCCGCAATTACTTTCAAGTATATCTAGAAGTTTTATTCCAATTGCATTTTAAACTAAAGACACTCAGTATAACACAATTCTTTTAAATTATGTATCATGATCAAAATTAAATCTGCTGTAGGTAAAGCATACCTTTGTAAGGGAGTAGTGGTAATATAAACTCGAGCAACAAAAAAAGGGTGTGTGTTTTTGAATTTGAAACCTTTTTTTATTTATTTAATGTCAAAAACAGAAACTGTACGTGACATGCTATGAGAAGAAGGGTATTCTGTGCACATTTTCTTAATTCTGGGATCACTACACTAAGCCATATTCCAGTTCAATTCTGAATAGAGAAGGAAATGACTGGCAAAAATTGATAAGAAAATATTAGCTCTGGTGTAATTTGCAAAGACAAGTCAGCTAAAGATTTGGGCTATTATCTCCCTTCAGGAAGGAAATGACGTCCTGTCACGACAACACGGAAAACAATAATTCGAATAACTATAAATATTTCCTGTTGAACTTGAAGTCATGTATGCAGATAGTAAAGTTACATTTATATCCAGAACCAAAACAAGAGACCATTTCAACATTCGCTTGAAGCTGAGGTAGAATAACTTGTTACTGTTTGTATTGAATTATAGTACAAATGGTAATTATTACATTAAATATCATTGTTAAAATTAATATTACTTTCCTTTTTGATGCTCGGAATTGTTTCTAATTGAAGAGAAACAGTTATGCAGCTGAAAAGATTTTACTTGGGACATAACTTAAACTTGTGTATCAATTTTAATTATTGGTCATCTGGTAATGTGTTGTTGATTATTTTTGTGTTAATTTTTATTTTCTCGCTACTGCTTCCGCAGTTTACAGAATGTATTGTAATGCTGAAGGGAAAACTGAGAATTTTCGACAGAAAAACTCATTGCCGGGCCCTGGTAACGAAAAAGCGGATAAATCTTGTCCATATCTAAAGTAAATTACTTCCTCTAACACGTTGGGTTATCCGTGTTAATCCATGTTTTGTGGGTCCCGGATACCAAAAATTGATTGATGGCAACACGTCTGTCACTCTGTCTCTGGTCAACACTAGCGCCTAAATTGTTTGTTCAGCCGATTTTCTCCAAAACAATCTCCAATTGATCTGGCTGATGCCGCGGACCCTTAAATTCGAATATTTTATTTTTGGGGATACTTTACATGAAGCCCCTGGGACATTTTCAAAATCATGGGTTCAATTTTTTTTTTTTTAATTTTTGTCGTCGGATAGCGTAAAGGACATTCAGGAGAATGGTGCACTTTCTTTGAAATCCCTGATTTTTCGAAAATTGCAGTTTTTTTCTCGGCGTCTTCCTACAGCTAAAATATTAAAGATAGAGATTTCTTTCCTTAATGAAAGGGTACTCCCGGATAAGATGGTCAAACGTTCCCCCGAACCAAATGACGTGAGAGTGGTTACATTATAATTCTAACATAAAAATAATATTTTTTCTTCGGTTTCTTAGCCCCCATCCCGCTACCCACGCCCACCTATAGGCAAAAATGTGTTTTTTTAATTTTTTTCAGCAACTTAACTATTTTATCTGACTGGTTCAGGGGAACTTTTACCATCTTTTCCGCGGGTATCCTTTGTTCTTTAAAGATAGGATAAGGTTCAATAAATAGTCTATAGTAAAAAAGGCCTAAAAAGGTATCTTTTCAATTTTTCGAAAACTTGAGTAGTTTTCGTATAATTTTGCGTGACTTATGTAATTTTTAAACAACTTTTGCTGAAGAAAAAAAAAGGCACCAATTTTGTTTTAATTTTCTCTTCATATGTACAAGGGAACGGTAAAAAAGTGTTACTATTCCCATTTGAGGCCAACTCCGTATTTCTGAAAATTGTATAGATATTTCAAAACTACAAAATTGAAGATAGAAATTTGTCTTAAACAAAATGTTCTAAAAAGCAGCTCTATCAAAAAGGTCATGCACATTTTAAAAAAATATAGTTTTTGCGTAATTTGTCAGGGAAAGACAACTCAAGTGACTTGATATTCTGAATCTCTCTCCTCCTAAGAACGGTACTAATTGGAGTTAGCCGGCCGGGTCACTTTCACAGTGCGGTGGTGTAGCGCGGGGAGGTGGTTCGTGTACTGATGTATTGCACATTTCGCACACTGGGCTTTGATTTGCATCTTTACTGTGAATGGGCAAACGTTTTGGGGTTTGAAGCAGCGCAAAGGGTTAGGCACATACTGCCGCATTCGATGGTTGTAAATCTTTTTCGGGAGGGTCAGGCGATCAAATTTACGTAAGAATTCTGGTCGAATTCTCATGCTCCTTCCTTCTGATTCTGCATACCTCAGCGATCCCCTGAATCTTGAAGATAAGACCTTCGTCACTCTCCGAAGTGGATTACTCATGGTTTACTATTCCCTTACAGGGACAATGTTGTATGAAATCTCTACCACCTGTACCACCTAGAGGCCGGCAATCTGCTTGGATTTCGGATTTGCTCATCGGTGCATGTTTCAAGTAGATTGTTACCATTCCTTTGTCGCACCACCACTTGGAGCTTTCCGAAAGATAGCACTTACGAGCAAAATTTGCAAGAAACATAACCCATCTGCTCACCATCTTGAGTAATCACCAATAGGAATTTATCCCACGCATCATTTTCATTCCCACTTTTTCACTTAATTTATATTCTTGATTTCGTAGTTTCAATCTTACGGAGTTTTTGTCTTCGCGTTCCACTCGACATCTTGACTGAACTGGCGGAGTCGCTTGTTGCCCTCGTACCGAGTATTGGATGTTCCGCTCCCAAGGACGAGGGAATTTCGCTCGGTGTGGCGTGGCGAGCAAACCCGTCCTACTGGCCTAACATTAGAGGATTTTCTGTGAACTGTCACGGTGCTCATCTCGTGCAGAACTCTAGTTGACACATATATTAGAGGGATGTCACAGCGCTGCCCCGCTGGGGGTCACCCCTCTCACCCTGGAGTTCCGTACAAGAGCTTGTCCAAGCAGGTTGATCAGAGGTGGGTTAGCCTGGAAGAGGCCAACGCCAAAGTGTATTGGGGCACGGAGTACAGTTCGGTTCCGAGTTCTCCCATCCTATGAGGGGGGTCATAAGTTTCTCTGCGGGATGGAGGGAACGCGATAACGTGATGGGCTGTAGGATTTGTTTGACAGACGTCCATGAGTTACACACGGGCTGAAGGATTTGTTTGACAGACGTCCATGAGTTAGTTACACACGGGCTGAAGGATTTGTTTGACACACGTCCATGAGTTAGTTACACACGGGCTGTAGGAAAGGTGCAGCGCATGCTTGGTCAATGCATTGGTTTCGGAAACATCAGCTAAGTTTTGATTCAGAGTGCGCGAATGTTAAATGCTAATTGGCAAAGCGGAAATCTAATTCGAAAATTCACTGTGAAGGTCAGGAGATCATAGCGAGTGTAATTGAGGCACGTGATAAAGAAAAGAAAAAACTGACTCCTCTGACAAAAGCCACAGATAGAGCAGGGACATATACTGTTGTTAGAATAACTAGTATTAAAACAATTCGCAAAGAAAAGAATACATGAAATGAAACAAGTGCTGACAGACGACTTATTTCACCTGGTAAGAAAAGAACAGTGACTCGTCACAACGTCGTGAAATTCGATGAGTTTGACATGTGCGTAATCATAAATGTTGTCTTTGATTTTTATGTCCGTGAAAAGCAAATGCCTGTAACGGTATCAAAAATGGTGCCCATAATCAAAGAACAGGTTAATTTTCCTCGGGGAGAAAAGTCACTAGGGAGGTTGATGATGCAGATGGGATTCAGATGGAAGTGTAATTCAAAACGCTAAGTGTTAGTCGAGAGAGCAGACATTGTTGATTGGAGAGCAAGATATCTTGTCCAAATGAAGTAAAGGAAAGAAAGCCGGGAAATAGTGTATATTGATGAAATGTGGACTGCCAACAGCTTAGTATTTAAAAATTGCTGGGAGTGTGATATAATTGGTATAACGGCAAATATAAGTGCATAAGACTATTTGTAGTTCATGCTGGTGGAAACAATGGTTTCATTAATGACACAAACTAATTTTCAAAGCTGGCCAAGGCGGGTACCATGGTCAGATGATCCAAGAAAATTTTGAAAAGTGGGTGAGAGAAAAATTATTAGAAAAACTGCCTTCCAACTAATTGTTCTTGATAACGCTCCATATCATAATGTGTTAGCTAATAAAACCCCAACTGTATATGCATTAAAGAGTGATGATTCAATGGTTGAATGCAAAGGGAATGCATATTAATGAAAACCTGAGGAAGCCTGAATTATACTACCTAGTTCTGCAACTAAAACCTGAGAACAAGACATACAAAATTGATGAGCTGTTTATCACTACAGGTCATTCTGTCATTCGCCTTCCTCCTTACACGTGTGAACTGAATTCCATTGACATGGAATGAACAAAAATTAAGGGACTTATAAAGGAATGAAATGCTATTGGGGACATGTCAACGACAAAATAGAGCTTACAAACTGGACTATTACCCGTGTCACTATTGAAGACTAGATGGGATACTGATGGAACAGTGCCAGCCATAGTCTAACCAAGTAGCAGAGCCACCAAGAGAGTGGGTACAATAACAGGGATTCACCAGACACCGGAGAGGGCGCCAGTTAGACACTCTTTAGTTTCAAAATGATTTCATATACATCGCTATTGCTGCAATATTGAATGTCATTAAAAGCAAAATGATATTATAAGATCTTTTTGAATTACTGAGGGGTTGTGCAACTGTGCAACCTAAGAATGAGCCGCCACTGTATTGCAGTTATCACTAAATTAATTTTACTCCTATTATACCAACAAAAGAAACACGTCCTATGAAACTATCAGACTTCTCCTTTCTCAAATAATATGAACAATTCTACACACCATTTCCATATAATTCAATGGAACATAAATGGAATGAATACCAGAATTCAATAGTTAAAATAACAAGAGAACTATAATTCTGTTGTAATGTGTTTCCAGGAAACTCACCCCAAAATTCATCAAAATCCCTAATCTTAAAAGGCTACAACGGTTTTCTAATAAATCACTCACATTTTGTTTATACAAGTGGAAGATTTGCCATCATGATCTATTTAATCTAAAACTAACTTTCCAAATGAAAACACTAAATTGAACACCCAACATTAGAAATTAAACACATTTGAATTCAAAGAGTCACAATATTAATTGTCTTTTTCCTGTGCAAACGCATCAATCACTTCATTGATATCAATGTTTATCTCTCTAGAATCTAAGCAATGCAGAACCTTTGAAATGATTTTCTCCCTTTGTGTTTTGCAAGTATTGTTTTAGTCGTTTCAAAGTAGAGAAAGTTCGTTCAACTCCAGTAATGGTTACACACAGCATACTTCTACTTTTAAAAATCAAAAAAATATCTGGAAATGACACATGGAGAATTTGAAGAATGGCATCTAAGACCACTGCCAATCCAAACCAGCACTAAAAATTCACAATAAAAATTAACAGCAATTCAGAATGCCATGCCAGACAGGGAAAAATATTGATAAGAAACTAGGATTTTTGTGCACTAAAAGAATTTAATTCTAAGACTTTTTTAACAATAATTACAAAAAGGAACACCATGATTTTGTGTGGTGGACCTTCAGAGTTAATTAACTTGGATTCCATCAGTACTTGGAAGGGGAATAATGCTAGGCAAGATTTTGGTCTTGGTGTACAAATTAAAATTGAATTATTTTAAAAAATTCGGAGGGTTTTTATCTTCTCTCCGCAATCTACACCACTGAGGTCATCCCAATGACCTCCTTTGTTGATACGTAATAACTAAAGCCTGGAAATTCAGGCATTTATTTTACCTAAAATAGCCATTCGAAAAGACATTTATTCTAGTTAATGTAGGAGTGCCAAAAGGAAAGTAAACAATTAAAAACCACATTTAAAAAGAATTATGGTAAAAAATTAATTAAAACGAATCAAATTTTTATTTTAACTCTAAAATTTGTTTTGGCACATTAAGTGTTAGCAAAAATATTTTCTTTGTAAGCTTCATTCATATAGTCTTCCAGTATAATGTCTTCGAATTTGTTTTAGTCGTGACAGCATCTCTTCCAAATGCTATAGTAACTCCCTTTTGAATCTTGAAATGGCATCAGGGAAAACAGAATTATATTTTTAGTTCTTGTACTTGTGTAATCGCCAGCACTGAGAAGGGAATATCATACACAGAGAGCTGTCATCAGAAGAGATTGGAGACCATATTCGAAAGTAGGATGGAATCCATCATGAGCAAACAAAGCCTGTCGGCATCAATGAAAAAAAATAAAAAATCTTTAGTGGTGTCACCTTCCTTTTTCATTTAGGTTTTTAACACAGCCACAGCTTCCTCAGGAAGACTAATCAGTGCAATGAGAAAAAAAAGCAAAATAATGGAGAAAAAAGGCAAAAATAGATATCAGAAGTTAAAAGAGCCCCTCCCCCCAAAAGCAAAATGAAAATATACTAAAAACCACTCAAGAAGTATAATTAAGCGATTTGTATTCTTAAACGTTATAAAATAGTACTAAAAATAAAAAAACATTTTGCCAAACTTCTGGGCTATAGTAATAATCAATTGTATACTATCAATTGCAATTATCAATTCTTGACAAAAACACTTGTTGCTATCAGTATTCATAATTTAACTTAATATATTTATGACTTAGGTCCCAGAGTTCAAGAAAACTTGCACAAATTACACATTTCTCCTTAGCAAGGCACTCAGAATTTTTAACTGTTTTTCAACATTAAATTAATATATTTAAAAAATCATATTCCTCAAATACACACTTGCAATATCTCTTCATCAAACATTCATTGGTGGGGATTTCCAAACTACGAGTTAAAGTTCTGTCAAGAAAAGGTTGATTCTATGCTTTCTCTGATTATAAATTAACTTCTTAATAAGATATAAAATCAATCATGTTATAATGCCAGTCATAAATGATACTAAAGTGATCTGCATGTTATATGGGTAATTCCACGTGAAATCAGCTGCAAAAAGCATGACCCCTTCCAATTACTCTCTCTCTCTCTCTCTTTTTTCTTTCTTTTTTCCCTTCTTTTTCAATGTAATGGGGAGGGAAAAGGGCTAGAATCATTATATTTAGTTATTGACATTGACCTTTGATCGTGGTTTTATTTATAGCCAAAATTAGTAAAATTTCTGAGCATTTTGGACAAACTTCAGAAAAAATGGAATTCTCACCTGAAAAACAATATTAAAAAAATGTTTCTTCTAATTGTAAATAGTTCAAAGAACAGGTTTTTTGTATTCAGCCTCTAATCATTTACATTTTATACCAATGTTTTTACTACTGGAATCAAAAATGCAATTTTTTTTCAAACCTAAATTCCCAACATATGTAATCTTTGATTTTCGTGATTGTTGGCCCAAAATATTATAGAAACTCTAAATTTTCACACAAAAAAAGAATTGGCACGTGAAACTATATCTATCTATACACACACGCCCACGCCCGCGCGCACCCACCCACCCACACACGTTTTTACATGGCCCATTTTTCCCTGATTTTTATGCAACCCAGTATGCATAAGTGTTTGGCAGGTACATGAAATCTCCTTGACTACATAATGTGACAAAATGTTTCATTCAGTTCCTTACAGTCTTAAAATTTCAGAAAGAATTAATTAATTTTATAAAAATTTTACTTTCACTGAAAAACAACATGCATGCAATGCATGTATTACGGTTTTGAGCAAAAGATTTGCTTCATTGTCCCTTGATAACGTTTTTCTCTTATTCTTTATTAAAAACTAAAAAACAGAAGTACTTTATTAATCATGGTGACAATTTTATTCCCCTTCACAACAATCATTTGAATCATTTATTTGACTATTTGCTGTGACAGTATTTACTGAACTCCTTTAATACAATGTTTAATAAGAACTTTTAAGATGTCATTCAACAATTAAGCAGCTTTTGCAGCTAGAGGCCACTTGTTTCTGTGACAAAGAGGAAAAATGCACACTTGTAACAGTCTTTAATCTACACATGGCAATGCACAAATTAAATTTACAACTAAAATATTAAATTTTGAACTAAAGCATGATGCCACAAATTCTATTTGTTTTAGCTGGATAATTTAAGGGAAAAGCTGGCCTGGATAGCCAAGGTCACTAAGGCTGAAGGGCTGTAGTTGCCTCATGCCTGAAGGGTTGCAGGTTTGAATCCTGCCCAAGGGCCCTGATTCGAGTATGAGAGTTCTGCTGCAGTTTCGGTTACCCCCAAAGTTACAAAACCAATGTTACTTACAGTAGTCGTTGTAAGATCTTAGTAGATGAAAAACAACTTTAAACAAGTAAATATTAATAAATAAATAAATAAATAAGGAAAATGTTGCAACTCTTTTAAAGCTGAAAACAAAATTTAATTCACAGTATTTGACAGTTGTTTCAGTTTTGAACATATTTTCTAATTAATTTGCAATACCAGTTGAGAGGTAGGTAGGTTGGTAGATACATAAACAGAGGGAGAGAATGAATAAATAAAAGGAAAAATGAATAAATATTTTGATTTAAAACATATTTTTAATAACACATCCTGCGCAATAGTATTAAAATTGTCAGGAAGGATCAATGTCTACTTCCAAGCCTCCCCTTCCAAATATTATATTCAATGCCTAAAGTATATTTATTTTAAAAGTAAATAAAACATGACAATAACATATTAAAAAATAGAGCAATGTACTAAATATATTAATACGGTGTCAAAGTGTACAATTTATGAACAAATGTATACACCGAAAACATTAATTGTTTAATATTAGAGAATTAGTTCAGTAAATACGCAAAAAAGCAGAAAAAATTACAAAACAATTAAATTTTTTAATTAAAATAAAGAATCAAAATTCCAAATATTAAAGTAATTTACAAAATGAAACCAAAATGAATACCAGCAATTGTCCGTAAGACTTGAAAATCTAATTTTTGTAACCTCGTCCTGCTTGAAAAGGGACAATTTAATCATTTCATACCAAAATCTGTCACTTATCAATATAATGATAATAATAATAATAATAATAATAATAATAATAATAATAATAAAATATTAATTATTTCAACAATTTTGTCCATGCACATCATTTTGAAAACAATTTACATTCCATCTTATTTTCGAACACAAGTTTTCTCTACTACAGGTAAAAAACTTAAATTACCAACAAAACAAAGAATTTTTAGATGCAAGTCACAGAAGCTTTGGTGTTCTAGCCAATAAACTGCACACACTGACATAAGACAACCCTTAAGCGACATTAAACTTAATTCACTCGTGGGCATGCTACCAATTTTAGCAGAGCAGAGATGACATATAAGCCCCAAAGAAAATTCTACACAGAAAATCAGATTATTTCTCAACTGCAATAAAAACTTCCGAAACAAAAATATAAATTTGTACATTTCACCAACCCCAGTCTGAAACCAACAATTCAGCACTAAGCAAGAATTTCAGTGAAAGCGAACTATTAGCAACAGAAAAGTAGCATTAATCCACAAGAATATCTAGAATTAACCAAACATTAAATACATCATTTATCAATGAATTGTAAGCCATTGTTCTGGAACTGTTGTTGGACTGTCATAGAAATAAATGACATGTGTCTTCACTTGTTATTAAAATAACAAACGCAGACAAGTTCACCTACCAAGAAACATCCAGAGAAAGCAGAAGAAAAATGCAACATTTACGAAGATAGAAGAAATAATGTTAAAGCAATAAGCAGAAAGACTTACAATCAAATTGGAGACCTCATATGACAGCCCAGCTCTTGTAACAGCTCTCCTGATGCTACGGGTGAAAAAGCATTATCACGCTATAATACAGAGAAAAGAGGAAAGAACTAGTATGGTTAATATCAAGAAGTTTTGATGAGATGTAAACGAAGTAAGATTGAAAAGCTGAAGTGAATGTCATAAAACGCACACAGATCACATACACTGTGAAACAATTCACACAAGCAGTGAAGTAAAACACCTCCACCCCTTTTAAAAGACGACATACTTAAAAAACACCTCTCAAAAGAGATAAAACCAATGCTGTTGCAAAATCATCGGATGGCGATATGATACTTTTGGAAAAAAAAGACAACGAATGTTACCTTGAACACATTACTTAACAACTCTCCAGTAAATGAAGATAGCTGCATATTGATCTACCCCAAGTTTTGTAACTATCTTAACAGTCACTTACAGTCATAACTAGATAAGTTGTTTTAATTTATATTTCAACTAGCTGAAGGACCCCACATAACCCAGGTACTTATTAATCACAATCATCTATTAAGAGAGGAAAAGGAATGAATTATATGTATTCTCTATCTTTACCTTTTCATTTCCTGCCCAATCTCAACCTGCCCTGACCCACCCTCCAAGCTCCAGTCTATCCCTTTTCTCCTTTCCCAATACAGCTTCATCCTGCATTAGCGTTCTTGCTTATCTCAGCTGACATTGTTGCTACAACAGCTGTTAACAGATGCATTGTTGCATACTCGTAAACATCTAGTAAAAAATTTTCAATTCAATCCCTCTAAGCTTAATCGCATTACGAAAATTTCAATTAGTAGAAAATTTTATATTTTTCAAATATTTATTCACTTTGGTGGATTTCCTCACCAAATATATTTTTGCAATATTTGTGAAAAAAACAAAATTGTACACTTAAATTTTTTTAAGGGGCAGGAAAGAGAGGTGGGTGTTGTTCCTACAATATATCTTGTAAGTAGTAACTTTTCACTTATTTTGAAGGACATATGCACAAAATTTCGTTAAGATTGGAATAAAACTGTAAATGTATGTAAAAGAAACTTCTTTACATAATAAAGAAATTTGAACCTTCGACTGAATTTTATAATTTTTCTTTAAATGAAAAGTAGTGGGCCCTAGATGTTATCACTCGCTCTTAACCGTTGTTGTTGTTTTTCAAAAAGCAAAAACACTGAATTTTAATAAGGTATTAAAATTAACCGAATGAATGATTAGCTGCAGTCATTTTCAGACCAACTACAATACAATTGTAGTTGGGCTTGATAGATATCCTTGCATCATGAGGTTATAAATGGAGAAGCAAGATTTTTAAATTCAAAGATTGAGTGTTTGTATATACAAAGATTAGGGAGTGTAAATAAACCCAACGTACAACAATTTCTCAAACATCTCCCTTTACAAACATTTTTCAAAGATTGTAATTATTTGTGACGCATTAGCTCGTTAAATTTTGGTAGTCCTTCAGTAGTCCACTACAGCATACAAGTACAGTTCTTGGTAAATATGATAAATATAAAACAATATAATATTATGTTCATAAATGCCCTAAGCCCAGAGTGAATGTGATTATGTTGTTTCAGAATTTGTAAACCTCTATTTTCATTAATCTTGGAGAAAAAAAGGTTTTCAATTTTCTGTGGAAACGTAGTACTTTTTGTTGTTGTAATATTTCTACAGCTCTTACTTTTGTGCAATGTAATGGCAGGGATTCAGTTGGTGTATTTTTATTTGTATACCTATATTTAAGATTCACAACATTAACAACTGATATATTGAATGATTTTTGTTAATACAGATAAGTAAAAACTATATATTTGAATATGTATGGTGGCTGCAGGGGGGGGGGGGGAAGTCCCATGAGCACAAAAATCATACGAAAACCAATTTAGTAATTGTTTATATCATCTAAAAGAGCATACGGGATTATAAATAACTTTTATTTTTATATCTTTGGGAGAGGAAAATAGCCCAATTTTATTAAAATAGATTTATGAAATCCTGTGATTAAATAAAAAACAAGGGTTTGCTCTTCCAAACAGTAAATACAACATATTAAAGACTAGCAGACAACCCCTGCATTGCCCGGGTATTTATTTAACACTATCATCTGTTAGACAGGAAAGCAAATAAATTATAACTTTAGTGTCACTAATTAACAAGTTATGGCCCTGCTCTGCCTTGGTTCCATTTTGCATACTTCCAAATTTCCCATAACTATTCTGACCTGCGATTACTCAAAGCGTAATGGTGGTGCTATTAGAATGATTTAAAATGCACTGAGTAGGAAATTCCAGGAGCTTCAAGAAGTGTTGAATGCACCTCGGTGGTTTTTCTCTCACCATTTTCAAAATATTTGCCAAAAATTGATAGAGTGCATGCTTAAACTTTATTCTAAGTAGAAAAGATAGATAGGGGCAATTTTTACAAAATCTCTGGTAAAGAGTAACTTCTCTCTTGTTTGAAGGTCAGGAGTACAATATTTGATAACGATTCGAATAAAACTAATTTTGTGTCATACAAACATACTTCTTTATATAAGACACAATAATAACTGAAAAAAACTAGCCTAAGTTATGTCCAACAAAAAACATTACCTTTCAGTGAAAGCCACATCATAATCTGTTCAGCTGTTCCAGAGATTACCCCAGACAAACTTTCAAACACCATAAAAACTATTGAATTGGTTTTGTAACTAAATAAGCACAAGAGATTATAAACAATTATTTTGAAATCACAGATATGCACCCCAATTTTATTTATATGAACACTATGATTTAACAAAGATGGGAAAGAATTTTTGATAGCAGTAAAAAATGTTATATATGTTTCACTTCAGGATATTATTTTAAAATAAATTAGCATCTCTCCTAAAATAAATCCTGTTTGAACAAGATGAACCCGAACCCTCTTGACAAACATTAGGAGATAACTCCACAGTGGAAGTAGAGCAAATCTCTCACGAATACCAAAATGCTCTTTACAAAAAAGTTTATTCTCTTAGTTTATAACTAGACATCGGATGTTTAGGGAAGTGCCTATTTTATTCTAGCGAACTTATTTAAAGGCTGATAATATATACGCAAGAATTATGACAAATGATGACATATGACGAAGTTTTATAATGCTTATTTTTGCTCATTTTAGCATAAATGCCTTTTTTTCCATAAATAACTTTTTTATGACTTTTTTGTCTTTTTATTTATTATTTTGATACACAATGCTAAGATATCGGAAAATTGGCGATGTGTCCAACGTGACAATTCATTATGAAATGGCACGTCTTGGTATTTTAAATTACAAGAGAATTCCTGAAAGAATACAAACTGATTTTTCTCCATTTCCCCATTTCATGATCTGAGAACATGGTCGATTGACAATACACTGAGGGCACCTAAATTTTAAGTGGAAATAAATATAAATTCCCAGAAGGTTTCAGTGTTGCTAGTGTCGGACTTCTAAAATATATACCAGTCAAATCGTTCATATATCATTCTCCCCATTCAAACTGATTTGGTCTCCCAGTTGTCACAAATTTGAAATTGTGATCCTTGAAATTACTGGTAACATGCAAATATTACTGGTTAATGCGAAATAAGAATAAAATGTAGAAGAGTTGTAAATATGTAAATCTAGTTTTATATTACAGTGTACGAACTTGTTTTGTGCATTTAAATTTACAAAATTATATAGACAAAAATTACAATTTTTCATTTTATTTTGTACGTAACTTATGACAGTACCTTCTTTCTCCTTATTCTTAACATTTTCAGTGCCTTTTTAGGCGCCTAAAAGGCGATTTTTTTAGTGCCTAAACATCCGATGCCTATTTATAACACTTTATTCCCATGCAATAGGTCACTGTACACAACCGATGAGAAGGACCTATGTAAACAAGTATTTCCTAGCATCACAGTGGGTTTCTGTAATGAATTTTGAATCATCTTTTCTTGAAATGTTAGCATTGGTTACAAGCTCTTAAGCCATTTTTGGTAGACTTCGCCAGATAGAGGTGTCATCACTAATATGCTTCCATAGTTGTTTTCATGAATTTTTTTGTGGAATATAAGTAAATTTAATAATGATTTCTGTGCAAACTTTGAAAGAGAATATTTAAAAATATGTCTGCACAATAATTCTAAAAATTAGTTAATATATGAAAAGAATGATTTAAGAATATTTCATTGGTTTGGATTCTAGCTTTAGAATCATAAAATATTCTTGTTTAGAATGATTGACAAAGTGTGCAAATTTGTAAGAAAATCATATCTTCCTTGAATGATATAATCATACAAAATTTTTCAAAATACATTTTACAACAAAATTAATACTATCACAAAAATTATTAAAGATCAACATATCCAGTATATTTTCATTGAATTACAAGCAAACTTTGAAGGATGAATTGAAACAACAAAGTTGATCCAAATTCTCTTAATAAAGTTTTATAGAAATACAAGAGGGCCATAATGTGAAATAATTATGAATTTAAAAAATCTTCAGCTTTCACTCATAGCACTCCCTATTTTAACATTTTAACACGGGTCCAAAAAGTATACAGTTATATTTTTATAACTAGTTTTATTTTTACATAAATGCATAATTTTTGCAATTCTGCAGTTATTTTGAGAACGTATATACATATTCTGAATCAACTTCATTTAAATACTGTTCGCATGGATATGTTTATTAAAATCACCCATAATTCATGTAACACTACATGAAAAATCGGTATTGGTGACTTTGGACTTGGGGAGAAGACAACATTGTGGTGGAACTTGAGAGCCCCAATGAACCTAATAGCTACACTGCTAGTGGCTGGTAGGACCTCCCCTCTAAACAGGTCGAAGGAGAGGGACCAGGCAATGAAGTACCCAGAGGGTCTCAACACCCAGGAGACTAACTCTATTGAGAGTAAACACCAAAAGAGGACAACCACAGAAAATCATCCACATGGTAGAGATGGCATAGATGCCCTGCAGCATGGCTCTTCAGGTAGTGGGGAGCTAACTCACCAAGGGGAAAAACCTTGATGAAAAATTTAGACTCTTTCCTATTTGGAACTAAAGTAAAATGTGGAATTAAAAGAGAAAGGGTTACAGGCACCTTGCAAAAACAAGAAAGAAACTTAAAAGGAACAAAAGACCTAGAAATTATATGACAATGTATAGTTAAGTGGAGCAAAAAAGAAATGGAAAAGCAATTCTTATAGAAAGAAAAGAAAAAAGGAAAAAGAAAATTGAAAACTTACACTTTTACTAATGCTAGGATATTGATGGAATGACCTTAGGAGCATACATACACATTTGGTATCATGCTGATTAAGAAGGAACAGAACTGACGAATTCTATGAAATTCTCCAACAATACAAAAAAGCCAATAAAAATTAACTTCACATATTGACAGAGAACTTCCAATGCAAGAATAGGTAATATACTAATACCTCAAATAGTTGCTCTTTTGGAGAGAAACATTTGAATAGAAATAGCAGAGCATTTAGGGAATTTGAAATGACTTCAAGAAAACCAAACACAACAACCTTTCTTCTTCTTCTTTTTTTTCTTCAAGAAAGATATTCATAAATATACATGTACAGCAAGAAGTAGGAGATCAATAATTGACTATACACTGAATACGAAATTAACAAGCCAAGTATGAGATACACAAGTATATAGACAAAATGACAAATTCAGACCAATACTTGTTGAAAAGGTACAGAAATCTTAGTGGGACAGAAAAAGAACTATAAAAATACCTGCGAACACATTCAAAAAAAGGCAGAAGTTTTTAAGTCACTCTACTACAACAAAGGTGTAACACATTTGTTCCACACCAGAACTGCAGAAGATTGGATGAGGGATCCTTAGTGAAGAAATAGAAGAATGGGTAAATATCAAAATCATAATTATTGCTGCAGTAACAGAAGCTTTTGAGAAATCAAGAAAATGTCGAAAAAGGAATGGTCTTAAATTACAGAACGAGGGTAGAACAAGCATTAACTCTCAAACATGGTAATGTATATGACGCTTCTACAAATAAACACCAATTAAACACTGAGAAAATACTAAGTACACAGAAATACTGCAAAAGAAATAGATAGACTACCAAACATTGTGGAAAAGATTTATTAATGAAATAGAAAATGACATTCTTGGAAGACAACAGCTAGGAAATTGAGTCTTTAAGCATATCAGTAGTGAACTCAAAGGCAATGCAAAGTTGAAAACAACGAAACAAAAGCCAATTGGTTGAACACTATCACATTTTATGGTATAACCCTAGAGATGAAAATACATTCTAAATGCTTGAACAAGCATTGGAAAATAATTTTTATGGATGAATTAGGAACAGCAATTAAGGGATTAAAAAATCAAAAAGCTCTGGATTTTGAGCATGTAAATGTGGAACTAATTAAAAATGGAGATGTGCAGTTGAAACTAAGTTTCTTCCACACAGACAGGCCATAAATAACAAATTTCGAAGACCGTACAACATATCATGTTTCAATTAAACCAGAAAAACACTGAATTTTAACCACAGACTTATGCATGTAAATAATTTTCTTTAAACACAAGTTTTAAAGAGTTTTCTTAAATTCTAACTACATATATACACAGATGTGAATATTCTCCAGTTGGCAGAATGAGAAGAATAATAGGGAGTAAAATGGCTTTAGCACAAATTGGTTGGTAAAGTTGAAATAGTGATGTTTGTGAAATAAATGTGAATCATTTCATGTTAATCACCACGCAAGCCCCAGTTTGATTTGGGATAAATCTCTCACATAACTGAACAGACAATATAAGTTTTTTACCTACATGTTGAAGAATATATGCAAGAATTTCAAATAAAAGGCTTGTTAATATTTCTGCTAGGAAAGCGGGAGATTTAACCTTGAGAACCATTTGGCTTTTATAGATTACAAAAAGCTTTTGATAAAGTGAAATACCCTTCTTTAAAGGAAATTATGAAAAAATTGTGGCCACCCACACCACAATAAATTAACTCACAAACAAAATTGAACATTAAATCTCTATCTCAGAAACCTCCATTATTTTAAATTTACAAGGAATATATTCAAACGAAGCAAACGTGAACCAAGAAGTTAACCAAGCAGTACTTCACCTACATAGTTACAAGATGTCCAAAAAATAGAAGACCCATTTAGCCCATCAATTTATCCTGAAAACGGTGTATAATTGAATACAATATTTGCCGACAACAAGATTACAATACGAAAGTCAAGATGATGAGAAAGGCTGTTTGCCAATTAAACCAAACTTGCACATGATATAAACATTACAAAACCAAAGAATAAAACAATGGCTTGCATGGGAAAAAACACAATACACACAAAAATAAACTTGGTAAAATATGATACTGGAACAAGTTAGTCAAATTAAATATTTGGAATGTGATGTTCTTTCTTCACAGATTGATAAGAAATGAAAGAATCCAAAAATACCAAAATATACATCCATTTGGCACACTCTTAAAAATAAAACACACAAAGCAGCATGAATGATGTTACTTAACTAAAGACTGCCCTTCTCTATTGTTTAGACAAGAATATTGTTCTCTGAGAGAAAGATAAACACATGTTTCAGTCTGTTGAAATAATATCCCCAAGATCTGTATCAGACTGAAATAGAATTAGAAATGAGGAAATAAGGAAAGAATTAAATGTTCAAACAATCACTGCCAAAGTACAATCTTACAGATGTACACAGAAGGAACTCTACAAGAATGCATTAGAAGACACGCATTCCAAAGAATACATTTACAAGACGCATTCCCAAGCAGGTATCTCAAGATAGAAGAGACCAAGGGACCCTCTGAAAAGGTGAAGTACTTCGAAGCTGGAACAGGTCACAGACTTATTTTTAAAGTGGAGAAATTTTCTTTTCTTTTAAATACTGTTAATGTAGTTATCACTGTTAAAATCACCAATTGTCCACCTATCACTACATAAAAATCTCTATGGTAGCATATCAGGTTTGGTACCTTAGGAAGTTTATTTTTTCAGGTGGCACATTATGTTTGTCACTAGAATTCAGGTTCCTTCAGTATATGTAAGTTTTAAAATTGATATTTTAGTAGAAACAAATCATTCAATATGTCTTTGAATAATAATGTGGATTCAAATTTTGCTTGTCAATCTAACCTTAATTCTATTAATATTGAATTATTTCCCGAGTTGTGAGATCTGGGAAGGTCCAAGCAAAATTGCTTCTGCTGTAACAGAACATTTTAGACAAATGCCAGTTGATATAAAGAGCATATTTCATGATAATTTCAAAATATGCATAAATAAAATTTTACTACGAAACTAAAAACAAATTCTCATTTTCTCCTTTGTTTACCACTTACATAGTATACTACTATACTACTTATGTAGTACAAAGGAATTATTGTAATGCTACTGTTTTTCAACAGAAAACTTGTTTTGTATGTCTTTGATTATATATGTGAGTTTTTCTTGTTCAATTTGTAAATAACTTTTTCAAATACATAATGTGGTCAAAATGCATATTGTGGTTCCTTGAAACTAAAAAATTGGTTTTCATCATTGTCTGTGAACAATGAGAGCGTAAACCATTTGTAGAATTTTCATCAAAACTGATATTTCCAAATTGAATTGGCTGATGTAATAACACTTTAAATTTCAAACTGATGTTTTAATTTTCGTGGAACTTTATATGAAACCCCTACAACCTTTCTGAAGTTTCTCAAAAGAAGAAACAAATTTTTTTCGTTAAATTTTTAGTAAGAAGAGTAATGAAAACACAAAAATGGCACAGTTCCTATTTGCACCTAAACCACTGAATTCTCTAAAAATTGTAAAATTTATAATGTTTTCAACCCTCTCTACTGATTACATTTTTGAAGATATAAATTTGTTATTAATGAAATCTGTTCTTTAATATTGTAATATTATAAAAAATTCACGGTAATTATTTTTCAGGGATAAATCTTTTCATTAATAACAATAACTCCTGTAATTGAGTACCAATATGAATGCCAAATAAAAAATGATTTTGCTTTAAAATAAATTATATTTTGTAATTAATATGAATTACAATGGGATTGGAGAGGTAAGGGGGAGCCTGCACACTATAAATAAAATACTGATAACCTGTCAAACAATAAACCTTGTGAATTCAGCATTTAGTTTCAAGACAACAATGGAGATGAAACAACAAGCAAGTGAACAGGTGTGTTAACGAAAACTGTTCTAGCAATTACAGGTGATATGTACAAACCTTCACCCTTTATACAGTAAAATCTGTCTAGACCAGAACCTGTGTAAGATGGAAACCTGCCTAAACAGGAAAATTTCTCCGGCCCGTGAAGTTAAATGGCATTTTATGAAGCATAAAATGGAACCTCTTCAACGCAAAAACAGAATGGCTTTTCATGTCCTGTAGGGGAAAAATCTTTATAAAATGGAATTCCTGTGAATTTAATGCAATTGGAAGAGAGGTGTGAGATGTTCTTAATGAAATGAATGCATCTGCAAGCTTGTTTTAAATTATCTTATCCCTGTGACACATGAGTCATGGCAGCCGGACATTGAAGGAGGCAGACTTCAGCTGTCAGTGTAGAATTCGACCTTGGGGTCGCTTGTGTCTCAAGACGTAGGCCTCAGGATAATTTCCTCTGTCCCAACTCTCTGAGCTTGGGAAAGTGTAGGGCATGGCTTTTATTCACGCATCTCCATGCTCCGCATCAAAATGCATAACCCCTCGACCAGATATGCTCAAGGCCATGTATGTGTATCAGAAAATCATAGTACTAGGTTGTGATGCATTGTGCATTGAAGGATTAAGCAAACAGTCCGAATATAGTCAGGAATATGTGTATTTTTCAACTAAAATAAGAAGCTGTCAATGTAGAATATTTAATATTCAGTTATTGCCGATCCGGTGATCGAGATCGCCAAGGCAGTAGTGTCATAGGGATCTCCGACCGAAGGGTCGCGGGTTCGAGTCCTGCCTCAGGCATGGTTGCATTTGTGTTCATCCTTTCACCCCTTATCACCACCATATCGTTTCATCTTCATAGTTGCCATACCGTTAACTCCAATAGTGGTCACTAATGACCTAGATGTTGATGCGACCTTAAATAACAAAAAAATAACTTTTACTGTAGTATGAAAATGGAAACAAAGCATTAAATATTTCAGTGAAAGTTGTCAAAACAGCCACTTCAATTAAGCTGTCAACTACAATTAACAGCAATTTTTTCTGGAATTGATGGATTTTGTCATTTGATGCATACATAAGTCCCTTTTTAAAGCACTCACCTGCCAGGTAGATTTCACAGATTAACCTCTAATACGCAACTCCCATTAGCAATTTTTAACCGTTATAGAAGCAGAAGAACAACAACAGTGAAGATACTGTTAATTCAGTATCGCCTTGTGAAGGGATGCATTGTCAGATTACTAAGAACACTGGTATCTACAGTTGTATATCTGGCATGGGGATTAATTTCTGTTTCAGGGAACAAAGATTTACAGTGGTGCATTTGCATTCTCTGAGGTAACTCCTCAGGTAATATTGGATGTAGACAGAAAAATTAAGTCTTCCGACTGTCAATATAAAGCACACATCTAGAAATCTTCTAAAAAAAAATTATTGACTATATAGCAGAGCCACTCTCCTTCCACATATACAAATGTTTGCAGGAATGGATCAGTGGTTCAGAAGTAATGGTTTATTACTGAATGAAAGTAAAACACAACAAATAAGCTTTAGCTTTTTAAGCTTTAGCTTCCCAAAGGGGAAGTGGCCAAATTATTATACTCAAGAGGTTTTTAGGCCATTTTAAAGTTTATTCATAAATGACGGATTTGATATGACACTGTTTGGCAGTTTATTTTAAATATTTGTAGTGTATTTAAGGAAGGAACAAAATAAAAAAAAATGATGGTTTAATACTTCAATAAATTATTTACAACTTTAGAAACTATTTCTTCAGTATTTTGTAAATCATATGGCATTCTTGAGAGCTTTAATGCGTATTGGCATGCTTGTTATGCATTTTATGGCCTTTTCTGACAACAGGAGAATTTTACCAAACCCCAGTGATTTTCATGACATATTCTTTCTTAATTATAATTATTTTATTCTTCGATATTTATTATTATTATTATCTTATTATTTATTTATTAACAAACAATTTGTCAAATTATATAAACAAAATTTATACAGTGCATCATACATGAATTAAAAATTAAATAGTTTTAACACTAAAAAGATATTCAATTTTCAAAATACA
Source organism: Teleogryllus occipitalis (assembly GCA_011170035.1). NCBI lineage: Eukaryota > Metazoa > Arthropoda > Insecta > Orthoptera > Gryllidae > Teleogryllus > Teleogryllus occipitalis. The sequence goes on along the minus strand of BLKR01001206.1, from coordinate 22,961 downwards.
AGAATATCTAAGTCACAAGTAAAATATCAAATTTTAGTATTTTGTTACACAATTCCTTCTCAAAGATCACATCATTCTCAATGAAGAGATCAATGTCAAATTCGTCAATTATATGATACATTCTATTGATAAGAGTTACTTGCTGTATAGGTATGCTTATATACTCTTGACAAAAAATTTCCTTCTGGATTTCTAGTTTGTACAGCAGGGACCCTAAAATCTATCATATTCAGCAAAAGTGAGCAATAAATATTACTCCTCAATAATTTTTGCAAATATAGGACATAACAATTTCTATAAGATTTTAATAATGGCAAATTCTGGCGTAAAGAGACCTCACTATATTCATGAGTTATGAATGGGTCTTCAATTCCCATACGATAGACTGTAACTAAAATATTGGTGTTGTAGTCTCTATTCTGGAAATAGCATTAGCAAAACATGGTGACCATACAGGTGATGAGTACATCAGAATTGGTCTTATCACAAGTAAATAGAGAAGTCACATTTTCTGCACCGAGTGTATCTCATAGCAAGTACGCTTCACAAAACCCAACATTTGATTAGCCTGATTTAAAATAAAGCCAAATGATCTTTAAAGGACATTCTCTAGTCTAAGATTACTCCATGGTGTCTGATCGAAGAGAGACTGTCAATAACAATGGACTGAATAGCATACTCCCTTTCTAGCACTTTTTTGTTTCTGGTAATTGATTTACACTTCACAGGATTCAAGTTTAAATCATTATTTTCACCCCAATTGGTAAACTCATCAAGCACTGCCTGCAACTTAATCTTGTCATCTAATGATTTTACAGTACTGAATATTTGAAAATATTCAGCAAACATGAGAAACTCTTACACCAAGAAATATATGACAAATATCATTTATAAATGTAATAAAAAGAACAGGTTCTAAATGTGAACCCTGGGGAACTCCAGAATTAACAGGGATTGGATTCAAGATAGTATTACCAAACTTGACATATTGCACACAATTTGTCAGATATTGTTCAAACCATTGATGGAAGGGACCACAGATACCAAAACTTTTGCGCTTAGAAAGCAATAAAGATATGTTCACCGAATTGAAGGCCTTGCTGAAATCAGTGTACACAATGTCTACCTGGTAAGAATCCTCCATTGCATTAAGAATCCAACACCTGTAATACATAAGGGTAAGCTCTATGTTTCTTCCCTGTATAAAGCCAGAAAGGGGTATATAATTACTCTCAGTTTATCAAGAATTAAAAATTCAAACAGCTTAGGTATAATGTTTAATTAATTGATCTGTAGTTCGAGATTCATTCCTTGCTACCAGATTTCAATATTGATATTATAAACGATGTCTTCCAGGCCAGTGGAAACCTTCCTACCAGCAAAGATCTATCAAATAAGATTTTGAGTAATTGTGAAGAAACATATTTACATTTTTTCAGTAGGATGGTAGGAATTCCATCAGGACCCATTTTTCCACCCATATCTCACTTTTCAATCTTCTACAATATCTCAACTCCAATGTTTACAGTATTCACCATATACTTCCATTGATCATTACTGACTATATTATCCAATCTATTTGAATACTGTCAATAAAAAGTAGAGAAGTAAGGGGTGAATCCGTCAACTATCGAGTTTAGGCCTGTATAAGTACACGTGCCCATGTTCATTGTATTGGGTATGTGACCACTAAACTTTCTGGAGTTAATATATCTCCAAAAATTTTTCTTGCCAGAACTTATGTACTTGGCAAGATTCTCATTAAAACAAGCGAAATCCCTTCTCGCCAGAACCCCATACCCACGTCTTAAATTTATAAACAGGGAATAATATAGTGGTGAGTTATATAATTTATAAAATTTATGTGCTGCTTTCTTTCTGAATATTAAATTCTTAAGCTCCCAACTGTATTATTCAGGAAATTTCGATTTCTTCAATACTTTTCTTGGTACAAACATATCAAAACTGATATATATGAATATAAAATAATTTGATTAAATTGTCAAAAGTATAATTACAATTCAAAGATAACATAGAGTCTATTTCATATTTCATAAACATATTTCTTATTTTTAGTTCCTCCTACACATTCTTTATTGGATTCATATCTGCTAAGTTCCCCGAGCAATCTACGTTTTTTGTTGTTGTTCTTGAGAAAATGTGTTATTTTTAGTGCTTTGTGTCATGTGTTAACGAAGTCATTGTTCTGGAGCCACCCTTTCACCTGAGGAAGATGTTCCTGTAGCACCTTCATGTATTGGTCTTGACGCACGATTCCTTGTACACAGTAGAGCCTTCCCATGCAATGGTGGCAAATAACCAATCGTAATATAACAGAAAAAGGATATTTTTTACTCATCCGCAATGCAGTCATTCTTGTTCTTCTCATTACGCCTAGGCGAATGTCTTGTAAAATCTGGATTGACAACTTGTCTGAGAAGCAAATGTGCAAAAAACTATTTTTGAAAGTTTTTGTTCTCATTATCAGTTTTAATTTTTTAAACACATTACAAATTTTGTTCCGATCTTCTTTGGACCAATTCCACTACTTTTTAGGAATTCCATTTCTATTGCTTTTTGTTCATCATTGCAGGTCGAATTTGGTTTTCTCACAGGTCATTGACACTTGAGATACATCTCTACAAACCTTCCGAGAGTTCACTCCGACAGATGCACTCCAGCATCTTCGAGAATCATATTCACAAATTTTTCTGGTTTTTGACGTTTTTCTGATCCAATGTGATGTATTTCCCATTAAGGTTTTGATTAATTTCCTACTCTTTTTCTTCCTAAAGGAACACCTGCCTGAATCTTTCTATTAATATTTTGAACTGTTCACTGGAAAACTCCTTCCAAATTAGCAATCTCTCTTTAGGTGTTCTTATAATAATGTATGAATTTGGCATTTTGTCCTCTTTTTCATGGTGTGAGTGCAGTGCAAGTGAAAACTTTCACCCATCACCACTGAAACAATTTCTTTACGGTTATGTTAGTTCTTGCCATTACAATATCAAATAATACATTAAATTGTCAAGTAAATGTCAAAATTACATACTCTGTAGTACTATTGCATGAAATACATGTGAATACCTGAGTAACAATACTGAAGAGAACAAAAATTTCAAACTGACTTCAATCAGCAATCATGCGTCATATGTAGACGAATGTTCGTACAGCATGTTGGCCATGGTTACCAATGTCAAAAGTAGTGATAAATACACATATTTGAAAATAACAGTCAATAGTTCAATACTTCAATAATAATACTTCAATTAAACAGCTAACTTACAAAAATAATGAAATTTTGATCTTGAGTATAATAATTAGGCCACCCACTGTAGTTGTGGATAGCACATTATCTTGGGGGCCACATATTGAATAGTAGATCACTGCAAGCTTTCCAGGGTAATATACTTAAGGAAAACCATGTACCAGACAATTATATAAGTTATGCATACTTTGCATTCTTCAAAAGCATAATTTCACATGGCATTTTACTCGGGAAACCCCAGTCACAAAAATGACATTCTCCTGCTACAGAAAACGGTTGTTAGAATAATCCCTGAATCACATACACTAGCTAACTATTAGCCATTGTTCATTAAGCTAAGAGTATTAATAATTATAAATTTATACATCTATACGTGTTGTATTAAGAATCACCCATCTGATCATCAATATATACTGATCTTCATTCAAATAACACCAGAAAAGGCTTAATGTTCCATACCACAGACTAAGACTTCAAATAACTTTGAATATTTAGGTATGAGTTTATATAATAAGCTATCGATGGAGCATAAATAAGCAATCATACATCATGTATAGACCACACAACTTTAATACTTTCAAGAAAAAGCTATAGGAGTGGTTGGTGGAAACACCCTTCTCCTCCACTCAGGAATTTCTTGAACACTCAGGGACATGTTGATTCATACCGTAAGGATTCCAAGAAAAAGTTGCCAAGTTTGTTAAAATACTAATATTTTGAATGGTATATACCCGTCTCAATGTATTGTGTATGTCACTAATGTCGTTAGCAGTTCTTGCAACTTAAAATAAAATTAATTCAAAGAAGATTTTAATAACTTCCCTATGAAATAACAGATTTACATTGCCAATTCCACAGCATTCTCATGAAGTTTCCTACTCTTTGCTTCCCTGTGGTAACTCGTCAATGGCCTACAGAGCACGTAATGTCCACAAAACCGATCCAAAAATCTTTTACTAACTCCTTCAAGGGTTGGCTCTGCTCACAGAAAAGTCAATATCATTTTGAAGTCAAGTTACTTGCGAGTTCAGTTTGGTGATGTCAGAATGTGAGTTTTGCAAGTAAAATAATGAGTGGTTAACAAAGGATATTTGGTCTCGCAGAGAGAAGGCAAGTGATACTAGAAAACAAAAGTAGAGATGCGGATAGAAAACTTGTTGACATTACTAAGTACCGAAAGGTACACATTAATGAAATTTTAAAAAACAAAGGTCACAGTTTTTGTAAGTTTTGAGGAAATGGAAATTTAAATTGCAAACTATTAAACACAGTATTAATAGACAACTTTTGTCAGAATTATTAATGACAATTTAAGGCAGGCTTCTCTGCATATTAAAGTAAGGCATGTAGTATAAGATAAAAAAATGACATCCTGGACTTTGAAATATTAAAATCTCTCATTCTGAGCACTTACAATAGACTCACAAGTCAAAATATCTGAGAGAATTATTATATAGACCATTAACTTGAAAATTAATTTAGTATTAATACATTTTTTATTTAATTTCAAACTGCTTCACGAAAAATTAATTTTAAAAATATACTACAGGACAGAGCAAAATATGTTAGACAATAAAAATCATTTTAATACACAATCTAAAAATTCAGGGGCAAAAGTTTACTACCAAAGGCTTGCATATGCAAACAAATTAAATTTGGGGATGCAATAAAGTATCAAAGCAATCTGGAATTTGTTTTTTCAGAATGATTTAAGTCATCTTTCTGCAAACTAACCTATAAAAGACACATGGGGAAAAAGGAAATGGAATAGAAAAGTCAAAAATTGCCAAAATATTTTTTCCTTCTATTTTTCAATTTAAGTTCTATCATTCAGGAATTATTTCTTAAAAAGTGTGATATCAAGAAATAAAACAACTATTTTTGAACTTCTAATTGAAAATGGTCTTTTACCTTAAAAACACAAGCTCTAGTAATGTAATTGAAGCACTAATAAAGAATAAACCAATTGGGCACTTTGAGATAGATGCAATCTGTAACGTACTTGTAATATAGTAGTTAAGGTAAAGGCACCACAATTTGGAATCTACCAAAACCTGTCAGCAATCCAAAACCATACCTGAATCTGCAGTTCGGGTTAAAACTGAATAACCATCTGGCGGAATTTCCTTCTCATTGGTAACAACAACCGTCTCGACAATATAATCAGCTATTCCTTCAGATTTGGAAAGACAAAGATATCTAGTTACTCTTCGCCCTAGCAACCTCCCTTCACGCCACAGGTCAGCATCTGAATCTTGATCATGAGTTCTTGATACCTGTCACAAGGATAATGCAATAATTTCTTGCAGACCATAGAAGTCTATATCACTTTCTTTCATTAATTTGAAAATGTTTATGTAATACACTTACCACAAAAAAACCTGGAGGACATTTATCTGGATCTTCAACAACATGAATACTAGTTATAGGTCTGTCATCAGGAAGTGTCTTGTAAACTTGATGCATCATTTTTTTATAAATCGTAGCATTTACACGATTGGTCACAAAATAGTTATATTCTAATATAACCGCTCAAATTGGAAAACAAATTACAAAAATACAAACTGGTTAACAAATATGGTTTTACGGCATAGTAATCGGAAATACCAGACCTGAAATTTCGGAAGTGTAATTATGGTAATTCAACACAAAGTAAACTCTACCACGAACTTCGATTCAAGTCTACAATTTTCAAGTAACAAAATGTAAGAAACTCCATATAAGAGACAATATATATATATATCAAATTTCATTATCTGTGAAGTTCAGCACTTTCTTCCAAGCTTCTTAGCAAACTCTATGACTCTGACTCACCTCGCCGTACGTCACGATCTTGAAGTCAGTTTCTGATATATTATCCGTTATTACGAGATCTTTTCTCGCAAAACAAGTTTCTGTTTTAAGACATCTATACATACGAGTTATAGTTTGTTGGTTACATTTTTTCAATATCTATGCTTAACATAATGCATAAACAAGCAACTCAAAAATAGTATCTCAAAAATTCTATTATTTATGAGTCAACTCGGAATTCAGCCGAATCGAGACACACGTTAGTGCTGTGTAATAACATTTAAGAACTGGCAAGAACTATCATAGCCCGAGACAAGTCTCAGTGCTGGTCTGGGCCTATTTTGGTGTAGTACTAAATGAGGGGATATTTGTTCATATAAACAATTCTGATTGCTACCATATTCCTGACCATTTCTAGTAATCTCACATTGAATTGTCTATTTATCACGTTTTCCTTTCGTCTGAGAATAATCTTATAGATCACTCGTCTTTAAAAGAAAAAACAACAACTTCAATTTTAGTACCGAAAGCACAGAGTAGAGCTTTCCTCCGTGACCGCCACGAACCGGCACTTCTTTCAGAATCTCAGGAAATAGTAACGTACTTTCAGCGTTACTAGTCATATTTCGTCTTGTGTCTTAAATATTCTGAACAAGTAAATTTTAAACCATCTAGGTTTTGGCGAGAGCTAATAAAATATTATTATTACTGGATATTGGTTTGTGGAGGTAAGATGTAATGAAGGCGTGCAAAAGCACAAAGTTATTGTAATTGGTTGATTCTTTTCTTATCGTCAAAATTAATTAGAACATTTATTTTTTATGTAGAAAATAAAAGATCTATGAACCTCGTATAGCGGTGTGCAGGATGCAGATTCGACTCAAGAATAAGATTGCGTCTCAATGCTGGCACATTTATGGAATTTTCAAAACATCAGTGAGGTAAGCTTACCTATTATTGAACAACAATAATTACAGAAATCTGAATTACATGCGTATCTAAGGGAAGAGCATGATCGTGTACGAGTGGAAATACTTTTTCTTCTTTTCACTTTAACATTCTTCACAATAATAAAATTTTACATTTTAGTGATTTAAATATTGTACTTGGAACTACGAAATGTTTGTACATTTTATCGACTTAATTTAAACACTAATTATAATCTAGTATGAACGTGGGAATGTATTTTATAAAAAGAAGTTGTTAGTGTTATTTTATTTAAATTTCAAAATAGAATTTTAAAATATTGCCGAAAAATACTGATTAACACTGAATTCAAAAAGGATTTTAGTTGTTATGGTCACTTCAGTGTGTGAACGTGAGTACATCATTTAGACGAAGTGTAAATGATCATTCAGACTTCATGAGCATTCCGTATTTAGCGGGCGTTTGTATATATTAGAGGATTTGTGCACATTCGAACATTAAAGCACTCTCGATCTTCGGCGCATGCGCAGTTCAAGTTTCCCATCACTTAAGTGCATTTGTGCATGCGCAGAAGATCGATAGCGCTGTCCATAATGTCGTGCTCAAACTCTCTATTAAACATCCTAGTATACATCGTGGCCCTGAGCCCTGGAGTCCCGAGTGCGACTCGCATGCTGTCGGCGGGGACGCCTGAGCGGGCTCTCTTGGCAGCCCCTGAATGAGCGTAGGGAGATAACGCGAGCCAGCTGTAGAGATGTCCAGAACACGTGACTTTCAGGAGACCAGAGGGCAGCACCATTGCCTCTGGGTGGCAAGCGGCATGCTGCTAGAAGCTGTGAGCTTATGGATAAAACAGGACATGAGTTGATTTTCTTTTAACATTTTTCGTTGGTTTTTCCTATGCCTGTAATGGTTTAGAAACGTTTTTGTTTTGTTTAGGTACACTTTCTCGCCGTGAGATGTTCTTTTTTTTTCTCTAAAATAAACGATAGCTAAGTTGTGTCCAAAAGGGACCAGGAGAGACAGAGTATGCTTTGTAGATGCCTTACTGTTCCCAAAAATCAGGATTGTAAAATTATAGTATCATCGGAACAAACAGGACAAAAGTAGATTAGTGCTTTGAAGCAAGAAAAGTTAGATAATTATTTAAAGTCAATAGTAGGTTACATGTCCCGCCCATCTTCGTAATTTGCAATTCACACCTCAAAACGTTTCCTGTCATTCTCAGATGTTTCACGTGAAAATGTATGTAGATTTTCCACATGATTGCAATAATGTAAACAACCCACGAAAGGACATAGCCAGTGCCTGATTTTGACTAATGTGCGTCCTAGGCTGTAAAATTTTTTAGTGCCCTTTTCACTTTCTTGTATACGTACGTATATACGTAGTATAGAGAAAGTTATGTAATGCTGCGCGTAAAAACGGCGGATTTTTTGCGAAAAAAAATCATTGCCGGGCTCTGGTGGCGAAAAAGTGCGTAAAACCAGTTGCTAAATTAAAGGTTCCCACAGACCAACGCGGAAGACCCGCAATCTACGCAGATTGGCTGCAGCGGAAGTTTCCCGTCACTCGTTGCTGTATGAGCACGTTCAGACCTGCGCGGTAGGCGAGCGTCGCGGCAACGGATTGGCAGCGTTTAATCAACGGCGAAATTTGTAACACAGTCAGACGCGTTTCTTCCGCTACAGCTCGAGTTTCGTGGAAGTCCGCTCGTGTTCCAGAGTCTTCCCTCCCCTCTGGGTCGAGCGACCTTGCCAACCGTCACCAAACGTTGACTCATAATTGACGCTCCGGTGTGAACGGTCCCGCGAGTTCCGCGGCCGCGTCTAAGGCCTCATTCACAATGCAAACTTAGGCCTCATTCACAATGCAAACTTAAACGTAACGTAAGCCGTAAACTTATGCAGTAAACTTTTCACGTCGAAACGATCATTCACAATGACAAACGTAAGCTGGAACGTAGGTTTTGCCTGAACCAATCAGAATTCAACATATTGATCGATTCGTTTCTAGCATTTTTTTCGACTCTCCTGTCGATTTCGCCTTTTGCATTTGCATTATCGAAGGTCACAATTTTGTTTGCCATTTCGAACCAACACTTCGCAACTCGTACTAAAACTCCACAAACTTCTCTGCTCTACCTTTCGACTTTACACACCAATACACACGCATAAACAAGAATCGATCTGGAGTCGACCTTCCTTCTCGCGGATTTCGTTGTGCATTTGTTTTTTTCATGCTGCTCTCTGATTGGTCTTCGGTAGAATTTCGACGTAAACTTAAACTTAGAAGCTTGGAGCTTGCGAGCTCTTAAGTTTACGTCTTACGTCTACGTTTACGTCAAGGCATTGTGAATGATCTCGCTTTATAACCCATTTCTAGGTTTTGCGGCTACGTTACGGTTACGTTTAAGTTTGCATTGTGAATGAGGCCTAACTCGGATCTTTCCGCGCCGCACCCGCTGCGGGTCTGTGGGAACCTTAAGAAAAAAAATCCTCTAACACGTGGTGTAGCCAGAATCCCTGTTTTGTGGGTTCTTGGTGCCGAAAAACCAATCGGAAGCAAAACGTCCGTCCGTCCGTCCTAGCCGGCCCGGTGGCCGAGATCGCTAAGGCAGTAGTGTCGTAGTGATCTCGGACCGAAGGGTCGCGGGTTCGAGTCCCGCCTCGGGCATGGTTGTATTTGTGTTCGTCCTTTCACCCCTTATCATCAATCACCATATCGTTTCATCCACATAGTTACCATACCGTTAACAGCAATAGTGGTCGCTAATGATGTTGATGCACTTAAATAACCAATAAAAATGTCCGTCCGTATGTCCGTCAGTGAAAACTCCTAGTGCCTAAACCATTCATACGATCTTCTCCAACTATTGAAAATCCTACCTATCTCGAGTTGAAGCTTTGATATTTTGAAAAACTTCTTTAACATTTGGGGATACTTTACATGACGTCCTCCGGATATTTTCAAAATTTTCTAAAAAACAAAGGCTCCAAATTTTTTCTTTAAATTTGTTATAAGATAAGAGCAAAATACACTTAAAAAGGTGGCATAGGTCAGAATTTCACTCTGAATTTTCGAAAATTGCAAAAGTTTGAATTTTTCCGGCGTCTTCCTACAACTACAAAATTGAAGACGGATTTTTCCTTCAAATGAAATTTATTGTGCATAAATAGTTCTTTCAATAAGGACTTGTAGATTGTTTTGGAAATTTTAGTAGTTTTCGTGCAATAGTACGTGCAATATTTCCAATTTAAAAAATTATAAAAGTAAGATTTTTTCAAAAATGGCTCCAAATTGTTGATTTAAATTTTTGGTAAGGTTAGTGTTAAACAAATCCTATGTTGTGACATAAACGCCATATTGCTGTATTCTTTAGTTTTTTCAAAAATGAAATTTTTTTGACTTGTTTTTCATGCAAACTTACATTTAAGGCTATTTCTTCACATTATTATATTTATGCGCACATGTGCTTTTAAATAATGGCAAATAAAGGTTCTCCAAAACTCAACAGTTTCTGTAAAATGAGTTGACAAAATTCTGCATTTTCAGAAACGTGTCAAACGCCATTTTCTCAAAAGCTTCAAAGTTTTCCAAATAGATAGTGCTAATTGTACTGTATTATATATATATATATATATATATATATATATATATATATATATATATTGTGACCATCCGTTTCCCCCGAAGCCTCGGAAAGCGGGTCACATTAATGTCCTGAACAAGAGACCAGCTGTTTGAACGCGCGCCAACGCGGAATGATATGAGAAGGTAACAATGACCTAAAGAGATCAATAGAGATCGCCACGTTAGATCGGGCGAGCCCTGTAGTTGACGGAGAAAAAGTCGTTCTTTCTCTAGACAACAGCGGACCAGTTCGGACGTGCCGACCACAAGACGGGAACTTGTGCTGCAACGGACTACAGGACGGCATTCTATGAAAAACTCTTCAAGAAGACTAGAAGAGTTTATTTTTTTCTCTCGTTAATTTCGTTTATCGTCGTAATAGTGGCTCTTGTCAATCTGTAGTGCTCAATTTAAAAGAATTCGTCGCCAATACAATTCTATCTGAGCATACGAAAAGAGTTTCAACTGAATACGAGACGGTGGGCACGTGCTGGTGAACAACGAGACTTCGACGGAAGAGCGAGTAGTTCTGTGGAGGGGACGGCATCCTCAGACCGAGGTTGGTTACTTCAAGGCCGCGCCGCTGGGAGCTTCGCGTCGCACCCGAGAAGCGAAAACGTAAGGTCGTGCCTAGCGAACAGTTTCTAGATATTGGAAGGAAAGTTTAGGTTGCAGTCTTGGCGTAGAAAAGAGGGGGGAGACGTATTTGTCATACTTAACGATAAGAAAAGTATAATTACAATTTCTTTCCACCCCTAGCACGCAAGTAAAGAATCAACCTTTTCTTTCAAAAGAAAATTGGAAATGTAGAGTTATAAGTGGTAAAACTAGAAAATGAAGGAGTAATCCGTTACAGATATTCTCAGAATTGCTTTGTTGAAAGAGAGAGAGTAATTTATTACGGACAAGATCAATTCAGAATTGTCAGACTTGATTTTTAAGTAGAATTTGTTAATTTGTAAAAAGTAAACATTTCTAAACCTTTCTCATGATTGAAGAAAGTAGTAACTGAAATTGAATGTTCAGAGAGATAGTAAGAAACCTTGTATATAGTGACTAGTGTGTTTTGTGTTTTTTTTCCTTTCAGCATTTTATGATCAGTGTGTATTTAAATTATCTACTGATTGATTCGTGTAATTGTAATAACAGCAAAAATTTTATAGAATATATTTGAGTGTGTGAAAAGTGATTCTCCTTGTGTTTTTTAAGTAATTGCATCCAATCCACAACGTTCTGCACGACCCTGAACCCCGCCATTCTTATAAATTTTTTTTGTTTGCGTCCACCCAGAAAACCCCCATTCTGAGCTAGTCGGACGGGTGGGTCGCAATATATATTGTAACGTTTGGGCATCGCCACAAACCCCACAACGCCCACGCAGCGTCGGCGGAGACGTGGAGAGCGAAGGTATAACAGAACGTCGGTTACTGATCGGAAAAGGCGCTACCTGTTAGTTGCGGCCTGAAGCGCGGCGGCGGTGCACTTCCGCAATATGGGCAGCGCAGTAGGGTGTACCGTGACGTCACGACAACATTTAAACGTCGGAGTAGCGAGCCCGAGAACCGAAAAGGCCCCTTCTTGCGTGAGACGCCGAGGTGAGAAGTCGAGTTATGTAGCGGAATAGTTGAGGGAGAGAAGCGGTAGTTCTGGAGGTGTTAGGAAGTGGGAAATTACAAAGTAGCGAGGCTACGTGGTGTAAGAAGAACATTATAGGATATTGCAGTAAGAACTGTGAAATTTAGAACGAATCAGAATAGTGGCTGTTGTTGCGGAACTGTGAGAGTTTTTGTAAAGCATTAGTGAGGCGACACGCTAACTAGCACACGCGGAGAGACTGGGTAATACGCATACTCGTGTCGCAAGAAGGCGGGCGAAGGTAGGCGAGACGTGGATCTGTTGGTGGGCATTAAGAAGACTGGTACGTGGATCTGGTGGTGGGCGTTAAGAAGACTGGTACGTGGATCTGGTGGTGGGCGTTAAGAAGACTGGTACGTGGATCTGGTGGTGGGTGCGAGAAGACTGGTCCCTGGATCTGGTGGCAGGCGCAAAGGAGACCGAGTGGTCTTCGGAGCGGCATTGTAGCGGGCTACGTTGCAGGAACGCGAGTGGTGGCACGGCTGAATTTCCAAATTTGCATAAAACTGAGGTGGGAGATAGAAGCTAGAAAGGTAGTGTTGGCACCAGAAACCAGAATACTAAAATTTGCATGTTCGCCTTAAAATTGAGTAACGGCGAAGTATTTCATAACCTCGTACGCCGGTAGTACCTCATTCCGAAGCTGTATTAAAGATAATTAATTTGTGTTCCTCATTTTGTATGTAATTGACAAGGAAATCTCGTACGCGAATAGCAGTGAGACCTGTAATAATGTGTGCTGGTAAAGTAATTCAGGAAGTGTAAAAAAAATTAAATTTCATTCACTAGTATTGGCCAAGCAAGAACTCCGTGCACGGGTGTTATAAGGAAAATTATCGCTAGCTAGGCGAAGAGTGAAACCGTAAGCAAATATTTCTTTTGGAAATTTCTCTAAGATGTCTTACCATCAGTGGTTTGCATGCGTTCAAGCGCGCAGCCAGCAATTGGGTATTTTTTTGTTCTCTTATTTTGTGACAGTGTAAACGTGTTGATTTGTGCAATATTTTAAGAATATATTACTGTTTTACCTAATTCTGTGTCTGGGTGTTTCTCATACCCTAAAGATCCTGCCCCCTGAGATATTCAAAGCTCGAAAGAGCATTCTTTTCGACGACTGCCACACTAGTGATGTTAGAAAATATATATATATATATATATATATATATATATATATATATATATATATATATATATATATATATATAAAGCTGTACCCAAATGAACTCCTGAGAAAATCACTTCTCGAATATTCTCAACATTCAGAATACAAACTGTGCATTCCAATAACCCGAAACTCTCAATGTGCTGTTCCCTGCTATCACCCGAACTGAAACCGCAAGAGCTATAAGAAACCTCAAAAAGCAACAAAGCAGCTGGTCCGGACACCATATTTAACGAACACATAAAAGATTCAAAAAGATACCTAGGGGTATTGCTGGACAGATTTATTTAATAAATGCATCGAACTCGGAAGAATGCCAGATAACTGAGGCGCACAACAATGAAAGTCATATATAAAGGAAAAGGGAACATAGACGCAATAGATTCCCATAGGGGCATGGCGCTTGCAAACAGTTTAAGCTATTCACAAAGATAATAAGCAGCAGACTATCGTCCGTCACGGACACAAGACTACCGGATGCCCAATTTGGATTCAGACCAGGTCGCTCGATCTCACAGGTCATCGAAAACGTACTGAGTGAAATTGAAAGATCCCTAGATAAACCTAAAGGAAGAATGTATGCAATCTTTGTGGATCTCATTTAAGCTTTTGATCAGACGTAAAGTTCATTTTGGTGTATTCATTTGTTTTTGATTTTCAAAAATTACACAAATGTAATTTTTTGAAATACCTCTCACGGCGTTAATATGCACATTTCCATCGATTTGTATACATTATTACATTTGTGAGTGGAAGTGCTTCAAATGACTTAAAATGAAGTTTTTCGGAAACTCAATAGATTCCTGTGAAAAAGAACTTCAAACTTTGTGGTTACTTGTGGTAACTCGCCGTTTCAAAATTTTTAGCGGCTTTTCTACCGCACCTAAGAAAAGTAAATTGTTCAGGAATAATTATTCACCGAAGATGACTTCAAAAGGATAACTCACATTATTATTTGTGACATCTACAAAGAAACTCGAAATATTTGCACAATGTTGTATTATTTGCATCAGTTGTATTACTGGCTCATCTAGAAACTCTAAACTTTAGGACTCTCCTCTTTTGACTTCAGATGAAAGTACTTAAAGTTTATGTAAGAAAATGGTGAAATAAAAAGTAACGGTACAGTCAGACAATGTGCTTTTTTAATCATATAGTTAGTATGGTAATCAGACCTCGAACAGTAATTCTAAGAATATTTTGTAATAATTTGTGCATAACATGCCCTTCAGACTGTCAGCAGTGTTACATTTTTTATTTATTTGCATAACTTTTGTGGGAGATCATGTGAAAAATCTTAAAGGCAGAAGAAGCACATTAAGTAATGTAATATTCTTGACGTTTTAAGTTTGAGGTGAAAATACTTTACAGTGACCCCAAAATTTGTAATGACGCTTCTCCGTTTTAGTTATTGGGACTCTTCAATATTCCGAAGATTATTAAATTTCATTGAAAAATGGATACTACTCATTTACTATCGTGTTTGACAGACGTGTTACCAGACCAATATGGAGGACTGGCTTCGCTTGTGGAACATGGCAGAGGTTGGTAATGTCACCTCCGTGTATTCATAGCTCCATGCACGTACGACTTGATAACCCTGGTGACAGTTCATTTGGTGAGCTACGTTATCTTTTAAACAAAGTCTTGAAGATACATAAAATTTTAGTGACTCATACAGATGATGATGGTGTGTTTGATCTACACGTTCAGGCAATGCATGTAAATGACAACTTATTTTTGTTAGAGCTTCGTCCTTTTTAGTGAGTTTGTTGCAAAAAACCTGAAAAATCTACATACGTTTGCAGGTGAAACACTTGAGAATGACAGGTAAGTGTTTAGATGCGAAGTTGTTTGAACTACCATAGCCCGCTAGTACGCATACTAGCAGAACGAGCAAACATCGATGCCCCGGACCCACTCACCCATATCTTTTCATCGAGAATGAGCGCTGGAGATATGATTAGGTGCTGGTTTAATGAAACGAACGTGGATTTGAACACCCTCTGTGATAGGATGAGTTTAACAAAATGCTGAATTTCAGTGTAGTTAAATTGGAAACTGGAATATATCATATTATTATGAGCCACTTTTATAGACACACCGAATGACTGTTATGAAAAAGCCCATTTCCTTGTAGCAACGTATCAGAAAATCATTTAATTAAAATATGTCTTGTAAATTATACATATGTTGCATTATGTTCTAATTTATGTTTTTTTACGATTTTTAGATCTTATGTCATGAATGCTGATTCTGCACAATCAATGGAATTAGAAAAGCTGATAAAACAACACACATGTGTTACAAGAAATTCTCTGACACCAGAAATAGCCTTACATCTTATTACTCCTTCTTCTTCGTTATGGACATCATCAATAGAACAAATACCTTTTAAAGATCCATTTTGGGCATTTTATTGGCCCGGAGGTCAAGCTCTTACAAGGTTTGAAGTTTTACTTTTTGAATTAATCATTCATGCCGTAATTCATTCTGTGAAATAAACAAACTGCTCTTCTGTGCAATGCCATGGCAATTCGACCAGACTATATGTAAGGATATTAATCCCTCAGTACTTGTCCCGTCGTAGACGTGTGTAAAGGGGAGCCGTTGCCACGTACTTGGGTAGTAAAGAGAAAGTACTGCAATGCTGTGGCCAAAAACGCGTAGTGTGAGGCTCTGATACCGAAAGAGTGGATAAATCTTGTTCCAATATGTAGTAAATAACTTCCGCTAAAATACTTCTAGATAAAGAACTTTATAGAGGGGAAGATGCTCCGGAAATCAGACACTGTGGTGTCCACGGAAGCCACTTTCTCCGTTGCCGAAGGGGTTAGACTCAAACCTGACCTGGTAATAAAAAGCCGGGAGGGGGTCCATGTGGTCGATGTGACTGTCCGCCACGAGGATGGGTCTAACCTTCTAAAAGCAGGGGAGGAAAAAGTGGTAAAGTACCAACCGGTCATTCCCCTGGCAGCCCAACTTCATGGAGTGCCTAACGCCAGAATCCTACCTGTGGTGGTTGGAACCTCTGGGGCTATGCCACGATCAACAGTCAGTGCCCTCAAGACGTTGGGGCTCATGTCTCGGGGAGATTTACTGACTATCTCGTTAATTGCTCTCAGATGCTCTATTAAGATTTACACACAATTTGTAAATTACGATGGAGCAATTTAGCATTGCTGGCAGTAAATGCAGAAAATGAACTTCTTGGTCCCGTGGGGAAGTCTAGGGAACTCAGGGGATCCGACAATGCCTAGAATATACCTAGTTACCACGACTTTAAGTGAGAAGTGTATGCTATTTAATGTAGCATATAGAAAATTGTGTAATCAAAATTTATGTTTTATGGGTCCTTGACAGCTAAAAATTGGTTGAAGGTAAAACATAAGTCTGTAGTCAACGCTAGCCCCTAAACCGTTCAGACGATTTTCTCCAAAATAATTACTCTCCCAATGCGAATTTTCCCAACCGTCCACCCGTGACTGCACAGAAGAAACTGACACCGCATCCAGTCGCAACTAATAACAAATTTAGTATTTTAAATTATGAAACATTTTTCTCGCCTCCCTGATTCTCACAACCTTTCTCTACCATCGACAAATACATGCACAAACCAATGCAAACAGGCTAGGAAGCGCGTCAAAACCAAAACACGTAAAGCACATCCTAGCCCACTAGAAAACAAAGACATTACTACTGAGCCTAAAAAACAAGTACTTATTTAGCTGACAGCCATGTTCGTCATCTTTCCTCCATTCTCTGTAGGAAGTTACCCTCTAACTTCTCAGTCTCATCTATTTTTCAACCTAATGGGAGGTTTGCAGATGTGACTGCAGAGTTGGACACCCACACGAAGACACTGACTAATCAGGACACAGTCATTATCATAAGAATGCCATTAATTTGAGCGGTAACTTTACACCTGAACAACATGTAAGCAAATTACAATGTGCCGCCCAAAATAATAACATTGTACTCTCGATTCTACCCTTCTGGTACAACAGACCAACACTATGCAGCGAAATTAAGAACGCAAATTAACAATTAAAACTGCAACTGAGAGAAACAAATGTCACACTTTTTGAAATTAATTTCCTCTCAGCAAAAAAAACTTCACCCGGCATGGTATTCACATGAACCCTGCTGGAAAACATGCAATCGGTAACAAGCTTGAACAATACATCATCAACTCCAGTCCTACGGTCTCCTGCCAAAAATCCATCCCTTTCACCCTCCTTACGTTCTCCACCCCCACTTATTTTGAACCATCTTACCTCCTCCTCTGAGCCTACTACCGTTTCTCCCATTCCCACTACCAATTCATCTACATCTGATGCCCCAATTTCCTCACAACCTTTCACTGCTGCGACACATTACAATCTTCGACCTCGCACTCGAGGTAAAAATGGAGTTAATATTGAGATATACAAATTTTCTCTCTACATTAATTTCTCGCAAAGATCTTAGCGTCCGGCTTGCTGGGTCAATGGGTCACGATATATTATAATCCTTATTACCTTTATAAGGGATTATAGGATCCGCAGACTATACAGCGCTGCTGGGAATCTGAAATAGAATGATTCTAATTCCTAGTTCATTACTGTTTGGATTGACTAAATGAAAGATCACTTTCTTTTCTAAAGAACAAAATTTAACAAAGTTTATTGTTACCTTTTTGCAAACAATATAGTGAATTTAATAAATGATTTTGATGTTAGGCCTTTTATCAAGATATCTTTGAATTTAGAGTTTTATACCGCGGTTAACTTATCTATTCTTCGTTGATGTCCCTCGAAGACTTCTCAGTCGAAATATCTTGCGAGCTTGCCGTAGTCCAAAGTTCCAAGAAATCCTCTTCTGCTCCTATCCAAGATGGTGTCAAACTATCAAAATTATCAGTCCCGATTACGTCCTATGACATAGTCCCGAAACCTATAACTCGATTACCACTCCCGACAAAGTCCCAATTTATGCATCAATATTACTTCCACATGCAATATCTGCAATATCATTTACTGTCCTTAAACTTTCACGATCTGAAAACCCGACTCTGACTATCTGCATTACACTCGCTCCCTCTCACAACCTACGATCAGTTCAGACCCGCGATGCCGGTCAGAATGAAATCTTCCTGCATGATTCACCCCTCGAAGCTTCGTATTAAACTCCCTTCTTTTTTTTCATAACATTTGACCGTCCTTCTCTCACCCAGCCAATCCATGCGTTCGTTATATTTTGGTGTAGCTGACCTTTCGATCGTCTAAACTTCTTAATGCATATTCCACCATATAGTCTTCAAATAAATGTTAGTTTATTTTCATGTGACATATCGGTATGTCACAGCTTCCCCTCTCCAAGCGTCATTTGGTTTGCTACAACCTAACTAAATGATAAGACTAAAACTGAACACTTTCTTCTTGCTTCTTCACACTAAACGACATTAACACTTTACACTTTGCACTGCACTAGGTCTTGTTTCTTGCTGCCTTAAAACTATTTACATTTTCCTTTCGGAATGTGCCAACAATAACCATTTCACCAGGTATTCTAATAACCGTTTCTGCCTAATATTTGCTCCCCATTAACTTCATTGAATACACATACACATTAAATTAAACTCCCTACACAAACTGACAAAATACACATAATAACAAAACAATAACAAAAGAAAAACTATTACTCCTAATATTTACAACTATTTACAAATCTCTGTCATGACCAGAATATTTAATCATGCGTGTCGTCCCTCATATACGGCTTCATGTTCCTGTAGTTATATGTTCCCATTTGTCGTCCATTTTCATCATTCAAAATCGCGGCATTCTTGCTTAATACTTTACAAATTCGGTACGGTCCTTTATACAACGGGAAAAATTTATAAAATAGCTTCTTATCCACTGACGACACTTGAGGTACTCTAATTAACACTTCATCACCCTCCTTATACTCGCCTCGAAAGCATTGCTTCTGTTTTAGCTTTCTTTTGGCTGCTGCCTCCCTCAAATTGTCATAAATTATTCGCGTATCTCTCACATCATCTGGGATCCCACTTATTTCTGGTGGTATCCTAATCCTTCGAAACGGATCATTTTTTTTCTTTCCTACCCATGTGGACCTCTATAGGCGTGCTTCGCGTGCTCCCATGCGGAACATTATTCAAAACGTAGTTCAATACTGGAACGGCCTCCATCCATCGGTTATGGCTTTCCGAAATGTAGACTCTAAATAAGCGCGAAATCTCCTTCATAATTCTTTCGCTGGGGTTAGCTTGAGGATTTCGTACCGTCGTGTAACATATTTGGATACCAATTCTTCCCATGTCTTGTTCCCATTTTCCACTAGTAAATTGCGTCCCCAGATCACTAATATTCTTTAATCCAAAGGCCATCCTCTGAAAACTATACGTATTGCCTTCAAATGAAAAACTGACAAATTTTTGCGATTCTGGGTGTAGTCCAATTTGCCAGTACGACGCAGTAAAATCCAGTCCCGTGAATATCCGAGCTCCTTTTACCTTCCACATCATTTCATCTAATTTCGGCGGTTTTTCATGACGAGCGATGGTCTTGCTATTGAGTTTCCTAGCATCCACACAAAATCTGATCTTATTGTCTTTCTTACGAACTATCACTATTGGGCTTACATACGGTGTCATCGATTTTTTTATTATACCATCCTCAAGCATCGTGTTTATTTGTTTACGTACTTCGCTTTTATATACATGGGGGATTGGATATTGTTTCAGATTAAAAGGTTCCTCATCCATCAATTCAATTTTAAATTGATATCCCTTTACCGGCTCCCTTGAACTTCCAAAAATATCTTTATATTCATTGACTAACATTTCAATTGCTTCACTAGCATCTATTCCGTTTTCGTCGACCGCGCCCTCTGCTGCCGCGTGGATCTGGTCCCTGGTCTCTTCAATTTGTTCCGCAATATCGCAAATACACATATCTTCGCCCTCCTGGTCTTTGATCCCTAAACAATGTTGTTGCCCTTTGTCACATCGTAACAATATACTCCTGTTACCTATGTCGACCTTGGCGTCATACATTTTTAGGCCATCAATCCCCAAAATAATTGGACGAATCAAATTCTTCACTACAATTGCCGGAAACTGAATTGTCATCCCTTTGACTTCCACTTCCACCCAAATTTGCCGACTTCTCGTTTCGATGCGCCTTCCATTAGCTGTCCGAATATCCAAACTCCTAGTGGGTAGCTCCTCAATTTTATTTCCCTTTTTCTTTAACTGCTCATATAATGTTTCCGACACTGCACAAACATTAGCACCTGTGTCAATTAAAATGTCTACAGGTATATTCCGAAATATCCCCTTCAAAATTAAACACGTGCTATTCTCCGCCCGTTCGTCCGTATCTTCCCTTAATAAATCTTCCGCCGATACTTCAATGCTCTTCAACTCCTTAAGAACCATCACGCCCTCATTATCATCGTTCGAAGTATCCCGCCCATTTACTTCGAACACTGGGAGTTTTCCTGTTCAATCGCATTAATTTCCACATGTTCCCGTTTATTGTCCTCTTTGAACCTCCGCGGATACCCGTTTCCTGTCTTTTTATTTTCCATTTTAGTACTATTTCCCTGTCATCCTTTCTTTCTGAGCTATAATTTCCTTGGCGGTTGTAATTATTCATTGTTTTTCCCGTTCCATTGTTATTCTCGTTCCTGCTTTCATTATATTGATACCAGATACTACGATCATAATCACTATTCAATGTCTGGTCGAATCGACTTAAACGTTCGACTAGATCCTCAGAATCAATAGGCATGGAGTTCCACAATAAATTTTGGATATTTACAGGCAACTGACGAATAATAATTCTAATTAATTCATTGCTATCCATTCTGTCTTCGCATGCCTTGAATGCTGCTATTTTACGTGTTGCGAAGTCACACATATTCTCGGCTCCACCCTTCTTATACCTTTCACTCATTAATTTGTATTTTAGATCAAACTTGTGGCTTTCGTTCCAATATCTTTTTAAGAATTTATCCTTCCATTCCTTATAATTAGTCGGTTCCGGTACTAAAGAGGTCAACCAATGATGTGCCTTGGACGACATGGCTTGTTCTACTATATGCAATTTTAATCTTTCGGGGATATTATTTATCATAAAATGATTCTCTAATTTTGAAATAAACGACCACGGTTGTTCTTTCATATCACCATGAAATTTTAGGTGGCTTGGTATTACAAGCGCCGATGCATTCATTGCTATATTTTCCTGCGAACGTATGAATTCGTTTTCTAACTGTTCAATCTTGTCCTTAATGTCCGACATGTATTTCCAAGATTCAGATTCTTGCACCATTTTAATGTTTCTAAGTCCCTCCTGTATTCGTTTTTCTAATTTACTATCCGAATTAACTAATTTAGATTCTATGTTTTCAATTTTTTCGCCATGTTGAAGGGACATTGCGTTTAAGTTATCTACACGCGATTCGACGATTGTCAACTTTTCGCATTGTTGGTCATGTAAATGTCCCAATGTCACAACGCTCTCCTGTAAATTATTAACTTTGGAATTAATTTTGTCGCCAGATTCTTTTAATTCCCTCTGCATTTGGTCGACTTGATTATTAAAAGACTCAATTTTACAATGAATAATATTGAATTCAGCCGATGTATCCACCCGTAATTGCACTATTTCCTCGTGTATTTTCTGACGAAAATTCTTCAATTCTAATGACATTTTCGATGTCATTCCTTCCAATTTAGCGTTATTTTTTTCAAATTTAGCATTCATATCTGAAGTAATTCCCTCTAATTTAGTATTATTATGCTCAAGTTTTGCGTTCATTTCTGCTAACATTTTAAGAATTAAATTATTAGGGTCCACATTTCCTAACGGTGCAGCCATTATTTCCTTTTCTTGTGGTTCAATCTCAATAATTTCACGCGAGATTTCTCCCTCGGGGTTAGTATTAGTAGACGCCATATCATCTACATTAACATTCTCCATACGCAATTTTTTGCTCCTAGTATCCATTTTGAATTCTAATACAAATTAAAATCTCTGTTAAATTATTTTAAAATCACACCAATGAAATGGTCTTGGCTCTTTCTTATAATTAACAATTAATTTCAAATGTCAATCCATAAATTTCAGATTCCCTTTGGATCACTTTACTATAATTTATAAGACTAATTTTATCCGTGTCACCAATTGTTATAAATTATAACAAATTATGCATCACGTTGGCGCGCCATTTTGAGATATACAAATTTTCTCTCTACATTAATTTCTCGCAAAGATCTTAGCGTCCGGCTTGCTGGGTCAATGGGTCACGATATATTATAATCCTTATTACCTTTATAATGGATTATAGGATCCGTAGACTATACAGCGCTGCTGGGAATCTGAAATAGAATGATTCTAATTCCTAGTTCATTACTGTTTGGATTGACTAAATGAAAGATCACTTTCTTTTCTAAAGAACAAAATTTAACAAAGTTTATTGTTACCTTTTTGCAAACAATATAGTGAATTTAATAAATGATTTGATGTT